>JAJLZT010000008.1:0-504733 GCA_030572295.1 Glucitozyma multigemmis
TAGACTAATCTAAAGTTTTCATTAGTGGCTTCTAAAGTAATAACATCCATGAAACCAGCTGGGTAAGTAGTATCAGTTCTAACTTTACCATCAACTTTGACATGTTCTTGCATTAAAATAGCCTTGACTTCTCTACCATTCAATGCATACTTAAGTCTATTTCTTAAAAATACAATTAATGGTAAGGATTCTCTCAACTTATGTGGACCAGCAGATGGTCTTGGTGCATAAGTTCCGGACAATTTGTCCAACATCCAATGGGATGGAGCTGCTAATCTTTTCAAATGTTTCTTTCTACGAAAGTTAGTAAGAGATCAATTATAAAAAAGAACTTTGTCATCTTCATCAAAATCTTCAAGTTCAAACTACCAAAGTTGTATAGAACATTCTACAAGGTCAGCATTTAACACTCAATCGTTCCCTTCAATACTTTAAAACTTGAAGATTTCAACAAATTATCATGACAAGGCTCCCTTTCCTGATCAAAAGATCGGTACCATTGAACAATTCGTAAACGAATATGTGGGTTTAAAACAGTATATCTTTCGATAATACATACGGGCCTCTTGCCATTATTGATAATGTGTGATAATTTGAAAAGTTTGAGTTTGAGGGTAACTATATATGATTGAAAATTTTCACGTATTGTATATAAGAGATCACATGATATATAGGGCCAAGCCCTATTAACCCCACAATTAAAGGAGAGATGGATAGATCTCTACTACTATTATTCCACTCGCCTCTTAATGTACAATTATTCAATTACAGTATCAAAAATCTAATATGCTATCACAATCTTTATCTCTTTAAAACAAAATATCTTTTGGCTCTTCTAATTTTTTTGACCCTAGAGCTGGAGAACCCTCAGTAAATAATTCTTCACCTATTGATTCTCTTTCAACTTCTTCACCTGTCATTACTTTAATCCAATCGACGTGTAACGAATATGGACCATATTGTTTATCTAAAAGACCTATACCAATTGTTTTAACTTCAGATTTATTAAGTTCAGCGCCATCTTGTATAACTCCCCAATTTGTCATTACAAAGTCATTTAATGGAATTATGATTGTTTCCCATTCACCTGGAGTATTTAAGAATAAACGATGTTGAAATAAATCAGTTACTAAAGGAGTATTTGCTTGAATATTAACAAGATATTTTCTACGATCACCTTTAACTCTTAAGGCCAATGAAGACATTGTTGCCCAATCCCAATATGTATTACCAGATATCCACGATTCCTTTTGATCTGTTGTACGGAACATTGCATAACCTGATCTTGTAACTTCAGGATTGCCCTTTGGTAAATCCAAATTTAAATATCCATGGAAATGACCTGCTTTACTATCATTATCATAATTGAAATGAACGGTTGAAAATCCACCAATTTCAGAATCACATCTAGTTACAATATCTTCAACTTGAGTTGGATTTGATTTAAAATCCAAAATAGTATGGAAAGTCTTTGTATAATCTGTTGGTTTAGTAAATAATCTACCAATTGAAGAATTTAATCCTAATGTTCTTAATGACATGAAATTAAGATATTATCAGAAAAAACTGGGGAATGTTTGGGTATATATATAAGTGGAGTAGTGTAGAGTTTATCAATTTTAAGATCACGGAGAATTTCTCGGAGTTTCTAAATCTAAGTTAGGTGGTAAAAAAGGTGGAGTACGAGATGAAATTGATTTTATCCCCCCTCACAAGAGGGTTATAACAAGTGGGGTTGTAAGTCACAGTTGTTGAGAAGTAAAGTCAACTGACAATAGAATCAATGGTTTTGTCGATTTGGATTGAGAGGAGATATCCTTATCAGTTGCTAAAGTTTAATTGAGGGCTGAGATTAGTTGGTGATGCCACAGTAGGGAGAAGCAGGGTGGTGTAGAGAGAGAGTGATGAGTAGAGATGATTAGGGGGGATAGATGGGGAGAAAATAAGGAGTCTAGTTTGTATAGGTCGTTATCTTGACATATAGTTGAATTCCTCAAATCAGGAACAAATTGTCAACTTCCTTATTAGGAAGGTTGTAAGTAATAAACTTTTATACTATGTAAAAGTAAAGTTCGTAAATGTCGTAATGTCGAAAAATTGTACTACCATCTCTGTCATACCAGCAATATACATTATTAGAACAATAAAGCTTCAATACACAGTATTCTCTATATTTAGTTGCTCTAGCCGTGGCCTAATATAAAACATTTTCATTCCTATTAATCTCCAATTCTACTTCATCTCTTCTCATGTCTAATAATCCTCCACCACAATATGAAAATGGTGATTTAGAATATCAAAATAATGATTATTCTGAAAAACCACAACCTTCACAAGAATTTGATCAATCTTTTAAAATCGATAAACCTAAATTTAATGACTGGCCCTTTGCCGTATTCTTTTGGTTAGTAGTTGGTGGATTTATCGCAATTGCTGGTATTACTCTTAATGCGTTAAAAAAGACCTATGGACTTCAAGGTTCTTCTATTTATAATAATGCAAACTCTTTTAGTTTGAATACAAATACCGTAATTTTATTTGGATTTGTTATAGTTGTTTCGGTTGTTCTATCATGTTTGATAATTGTTTATGCTAGAATGGCACCAAGAGTGTTTATAACAACTGGACTTATTCTAAATGTCATATTAGGTATTGGTACTTGTATCTATTACTTTATAGCTCATTATTATTCAGCAGCAATTGTATTTTTAGTATTTACATTAATTACTGCTTGGTGTTATTGGTCAGCAAGATCAAGAATTCCATTTAGTGCAACTGTTTTAGAAATTACCATTGATGTTATGAAAAGGTATCCATCTACATTAATTACTTCTTTTATTGGTGTAATTGTATCTGGGTTATTTTCAGTTTTGTTTTCGGTTGTTATTGTTGCAACTTATGTAAAATATGATCCAAATACTTCAAATGAAGGTTGTTCAGTTGGTGGTGGTAGTTGTTCAAAATCAAAATTAATTGGTATTTTAGTATTTGTATTCTTTGCTGGTTATTATATCTCTGAAGTTATTAAAAATGTCATACATGTTGTAATTGCTGGAATTTATGGTACTTGGTATTACTTGGCAAATTCTGATCAAGGTGAACCATCACATCCAGCTCTTGGTTCATTTAAAAGAGCAATGACTTATTGTTTTGGTTCAATTTGTTTTGGTTCTTTAATTGTATCCCTAATTCAATTACTCAAAGGATTTATACAATTGTTGAAAAATGATGCTTTTAATAGTGGTGATGTTTGTGGTGGTTGTGGATTTTTAATCCTTGATTTTATTCTTGGTTTTATTGAATGGTTAGTCCGTTACTTTAATCATTATGCTTATTGTTATGTTGCTTTATATGGTAAAAGTTATTTGAAATCAGCGAGAGATACAGTTGATATGATTAGATTCAAAGGTATGGATGCATTAATTAATGACTGTTTTATAAATACTTCATTAAATTTGTATTCTTTATTTGTTGGTTATTTGACTGCTTTATTGGCATATTTATACTTGAAGCTTACAAAACCAGAATACAATTCAGATGGTACTTATTATGCTCCAGTAATTGCATTTTCATTTTTGATAGCTGGTCAAATTACAAGAATTGCAACTACAGTTATTGAATCCGGTGTATCTACTTTCTTTGTTGCTTTAGCAAAAGATCCAGAAGTGTTTGAAATGACAAATAGAGATAGATTTGATGAGATCTTAAGAAATTATCCTGAAGTTAGACAAAAGTTAACAAGTAACCATTAGGTTACGATTATTTAAATTGTATTATTACTTAATAAATAGAGATTTAGAACATTGTAGTATATTTAGGTTGGGTATTTGGTGGTTGTTGTATGTAGTGGTCTTTGTATCTGATGGTCTCTGTATTTGATGTTTCCAGTTTTTGGTGGTTCATGGTATCTGAAGGTAGTGGGTCCATATATATTACGAATTGTTTTTGGTGATCCTTGTATCTGATGGTCCCTGTATCTAATGGTCCTTGTATCTGATGGTCCTTGAACATTGTGGCCCTTGTACCTTGTGGTCCTTGTACCTTGTGATCCCTGAAATTGGCACAGAAAACCAACGCATTCACAAACAAACTACCTCAATACCCACTCAAGACTATAAAAAGACCATACAACGATATAACATCATATCATCCATCTACTCAAATCATCTTCTTCGACTTTGCAACATCTCCTGTATACATACTACTTCACCACTCACCACTCACTAATCAATATCATGTTGTTACTAGCTATTGGAGATCTTTACATCCCGGAAAGATCAATAAGACTACCACCAAAATTTGTTAAACTACTCAGTCCACAACCACAATCAATTCCAACAAATAGTAAAATATCAAAAGTATGTTGTTTAGGTAATATAACAAATTCAATAGAAACATTGTCATTCTTATATAACTTATCACCATCTTTTGAACTTGTTAAAGGTGAATACGATGACTCTAAAGTACTATCTCAACAATTGTCAAGTATTACAAAAAATGAACAAAGAATTCCATTCTGTAAAACGGTTACTTGTGATAATTTAAAAATTGGTTTTACAAATGGTTATCAAATTGTTCCTAAATCTGATCCATTAGCATTACTGGCTCTTGCAAGAGAATTAGATGTAGACATTTTAATTTGGGGTGGTACTCATAAAGTTGAAGCATATACATTAGATGGAAGGTTCTTTATAAATCCTGGAAGTGCAACTGGAGCTTTTAGTTTTGATTGGCCAGAACCAGAGGATTATGAGCAAGAGATAGAAGAAACACCAGAAACAGATTCTATCGATATAAATACAGTGGATGGATCTTCAATACCTTCATTTTGTTTATTAGATATGCAAGGTTCAATATGTACTTTATACATCTATACGTATATATCAGGAGAGGTTAAAGTTGATAAAGTAACCTATCAAAAAGAATAATCTCATGCTTGAACTGAAGAATAATGTAGTACAAATTCCTTTTTAATCTTTTCCCAATTATGAGGATCAAAAAAGATATATACACCTTTTTCAACATCTTGACTAATTAACACTGGTTCAACGTTGGAATCTTTTGTTAACCATACTTGTATGTCTTTATGATATCTCCAATTTCTTGCTACTAGTTCACGAGCAGCGTATTCTTGTAGAGTATCTCTTGGTCTAGTGTAAAAGATATAAAATAGCGTTTCATCTGAAAATGATTGGATCTTTGTATCGCAAGCTTCTGGTTTTGTTACTAAATTATTTGCCTGTATTGATTCAGGTAAAGTGAAATAAGGCTCAACTTCTGAACGTGAAGTTTCATTCCAAGGAGATGACATATTTTTCAAGATTTCTGAATTTTTGGTCAAATTAAGACCTAAAAGACCAATATCTTGACCTATGGCAAAAGTTGTTTGTTCGGATTGTTGCATTTCAGCAAGTGGGAGAATTCCTAAAAGTCCATATTTATCCATTTCTTTTGTTGTTGGAACAGGAGAATTAGCTAGTCCTGGTGGGAGAATAGCTATTTGTTAGTATTGACAGAAAGGAAAATTGTTGGTGTACTTACGCATTGATAAAATTTGGTTTATCATTGTGTATTAGACATTTTGATACTTGCAAGTACACGACCTCTTCTATATAATCAAATTTCAAGAGATGAGATCAAATATGTCTGGGGTAAGAAGATATCCAAATGTTATAATAACAGGTACACCAGGATGTGGTAAAACATCACATTCTGAGTTACTTATAAGCGAACTTGGTTCTGAATATGAACATTTATGTGTTAGTGAATTGGCAAAAGAGCGTAAATGTATAGAAAGTTATGATGAGGTACTAGATACTTCTGTAGTAGATGAAGATAAATTATTAGATTCCTTAGAAATTGACTTAGAGAAAGGTGGTAAGATTGTAGATTGGCATTGTTGTGAAGTATTTCCTGAAAGATTGATAGACTTGGTTGTTGTTTTGAAAACAGATCATTCATTATTATATAAGAGAATGACAAAAAGAGGTTATAAGGATAACAAGATTCAAGAGAATATTGATTGTGAGATTATGGAAATTATCGCCCAAGAAGCAAGAGATTCTTATGTTCCTGAAATTGTTGTTGAACTATCATCAAATACAGTTGAAGATATGGAATTAAATATTGAAAGAATCGTACAATGGATTAAAGGATGGTTAATAGATCACCCAGAAGGTGTATCAAATGCTTTAAGAGAAGTAGCAGAGGAAGAAGAAGAAGAAGAAGAAGAAGAAGTTTAATCCATAATTCATATAATACATCTATCTAATTTAATATTCTCTTTTGAATAAAAAGAAGAACCATAATTACCATAAACACAATGGCAACATAATAACCCCTTGTAGCAATTATATAAGACCATTTTTGTTTTATTCTTGTCATATTATGACTTTCAAGTTCTGAAACACATCTAGCATTTTGTTCAAAGATATACTTTGCTTCTTCTATAATTTGTAATTTTTGATCTTCAGTCAATGAATTTCTTGTTAAGATCTCATAGTCACGTTTATATACTAACCTTAATACATTTTCATCTTCAACATCAAAGGTAAAGAAATTTGTTCCATTTTTGACAATCTCTTCATGATTCAAACCATCTTTTTGTGGGAATAACCTTGCAGCTTTTGAAACAGATGATCTCATTATTCTACCACCAGCAAAGAGCGCTAAGTACATAACATGTAAATAAGCTAATAATAGATATGGTTTTGCAGTTGTAATTTGATTTATATGATTTGAAAATTTAATTTGTTCCTTCATAATTGGAGTTTCAAATTTTTCAGGTTGATTGTCATAATAAAACATCAAATCTTTCTTACATTTTTCTGATCTTGCAACTTCAGGTTTCCATATCTTACTTAACATATCTGACCATTCGGATTCATTTGAAAATTCTCTTTGTAAGGAATTTTCAATAGCTTGAAAGACATGATAAAAACTTTGAAGACCTTGACGATAAATCTTTGGATCTCTAAGAGCAATAGCCATTTTCAATGTCATCATTTTATCTATTTTATTATGAGCTTCACGAGTTGAAGCATTTATTCTGTTACCAAGTGCACCAATATCGGTTGGAAGTGGTATTATTTCATGTTGAGGTAATTTAGGCATTTTGTAGAGTTGTATAATGAAATTTATGGATTAAATCGTGTTTTTATATTTACAAGTAGTTAAACCGATATGTCCGAATTCGATTTAATGTGGAGGAGTTTTTCGATATCGGTCTTACCGGTGTAACTGTATATAAACTAGTATAGGCTAATTTATGAAAGTAGATTTGGGTATTTGAATTTTCGATATGAATAAGGTTTAGTCAAGTGATGAAATTGGGTCATACTAGTTATAACACGTTGTGGTTTGATTTTTAATTTTATTTGGTTGATTTTCTCGGAGACATATCGGACCCAACCCAACGCGTACTTCTGCGACAAGAAACTATCTATACATTATTTTGCATTGTGATACTCCACGTGACCCATCCAAGATATCTACTTTATCATTTATCTAATCTAACTATTTACTTCATCTATCTCTCTACTCAAAACAAACCTTGAGTATCTTTTTCCAAAATGGAGCCTTTTTAAATTTATCTTTTTGTTCTAAAATTTCCAATTCCAAAATTTCAGGATCAAATATCGTTCTGTCTTTATTTATATCGATATCTTCAACTTTTATATATAAAGACCAATTTCTCTTATAAAGTTTACGACAGACATACATTACAACCAAAACAACAGCACCCAAATAATTCTCAAAAAAGGATTCAGCATTTGGTTTACCATCACCACCAATTGGGAATAATGCAACCCAAAATTGACAAACTAAAATCAAAATATTAACAACCAAAGATATATATGAACCAATAATACCAGTTTGGGATGTATAAGCTAAAGAATTTAATGGGATACCATAATGTTTTAAAGCATATCTAAATCTAATATGACAAATACAAATAGATGCCCAAACAAAGATAAAGGATAAAGCAGAAATTGATAATAACCAATTAAAAACAGTTTCTTGCTTTTTATAAACTGCAATATATGAGAACAAAGATATTATAATGATAACAATCCAACATCTTAATGGTCTTCCTTTTCTATCAACATAATCGAACCATTTTGGTGCATAACCTTGTTCGGATAATGAATGTAATAAACGAGTTGATGAGTACATACCAGCGGTTGCAACTGAAGTAACTGAAATTAGGATAACAGCATTAATAATATGAGGTAATACTGCAACCCCATGCATATGAGCTGCGATAACATAAGGAGATGAATGAGTAGCAGAACCACTTGCTCCCATCAATTCGTCAGAATTATGAGGAACTAATAAACCAACCATTGTTAATGAACCTAAAAAGAATACAATAATTCTCCAATAAACTAATTTACATGCAGAAGGAATAGCAGCTCTTGGGTTTGCTTGTTCAGCAGCTGATAATGAAATAAATTCAGTACCACCTAAACTAAAAGATGATGTAACAAATACTGAACATAATCCTTTGAAATTTGTATATGCTCCCGGATCTCTCCAATATTTACCACCAATAAAACCATTTTTACCAGCACCTAAATCAATACATAAACCAAATATAACAAATCCACCAAGCATTAATAACTTGCAAGAATTCATTACAAATTCAGCTTCACCATAACCTCTTGCACCAAATAGATTTATAGTTAAAACAATAACAAAAAAGATTGTAACCCATATATCAGCATTAACTTTTGTTGTCCAATATTCAATTGTCATTGATGCTGTAACTAATTCCAAACACACAACTGTTGCCCATTGGAAACAATAATTCCAACCTAAAGCAAATGCAAAATCATCATCCATAAACTTTCTATAAAATGCATTAAACCCACCAGGTAACTTTGAATATGCAACTGATAATTCACCAACGGCAAATATACATGGAGTTAACATGAAAAACCCAACTATGAAATATGCAACTAAAACAAATAATGGACCAGCAGTTCTTAATTTTGAACCAGCAGCAACCAATAAACCAGTACCTAACCCAGTAGATAATGCCATTAGTCTTAAATGTCTTTTTGAAATTGCTCTATCTAAATTACCTTCTTCTGAGGTTTTAGTTGATCTTTCGAAAGAATACTTGAATCTTCTCCATGGTGTTGATTGTTTATCAGAATCTGAATAATAAGGTTCTAAATCAGATTCGATCTTTTCCACTCCAGATGATTTATCAATAGTTTTTGACATCGTCAAATTTGATCTACCCCGGTTATATTCAAGCTTAAATATATCTTTGTTATCTCTGACAATTCTTTGTTAGACTAGATACACGTTATCAAGACAATTAACTATGCACATTGGCAAATATATGGCATTGACCTATACTCATCGCTTGGAAAATTAATAATATGCAAGACATAAACTACTATTCGAATTTTATTGGAAACTTGTATGTGCAAGAACAAATTTTGTACGGCAACTGAAACTGAAATAGTTAAGTCAAGCGAGCTTAACTAAGGGACGAGAGAAGGAATAAATTTAAGTAAAGGAATGAGAGCAAATTAGTTGTGTATCGGAAGAATTTAAACAAATTGGAAACAAGGTGTAAGAATTAATAGGGGGGGATAGAATTTGGGGGAGGAATCCAAACAAGAAATTTGTGGGGTGGAGAGGTAAAGAGAAGGACGTGAAAGAAAACTTTTCGATGATTCATTCAGGATGCCTAATGCTAGTTTAATCATCTATGCAGATTTGACATCAAGTACCGAAACAGCCCTAGGCGCTACCTCAGTTCCCACTTGAATTTGATCACATGATCACATCTCAAAATTTAATTTATTATACCATCACCACAATGGTTCTTTATTTTCAAACTTCAGATATATATAGCCATGATTTTTTAACATCTACTCTAGCATATTATAATAGATATCCAAATCCATATGCATTACATGTTTTAAGTATTGATACACTCGAAAGTTATGTTGATTCACAAGGTAAGTTAAGATTAACAAGATTAATGATCAAAACTGGTAGATTGCCTGAATTTATAAAACCAATTCTTGGTAGCACTTTAAATACTTGGATACTAGAAAAAACAATTGTTGATCCAGTGCAAAAGACAATGGAATCCTATACTGCAAATATTGATCATACAAAATTTATAAAGGTTGAAGAATATTTGAAATATAGTGAGATTGAGCAAGATAAAATACGAATTGACAGTAAAGTAAAATTCTCTTCAAACTTGATTGGATTTAGAAATAAAATTGAAGAATGGGGTCATAAGAGATTTACAAAAAATGTTACAAATACAAATGAAGGTTTAATGTTTGTATTGAATGAATGGAAACTAAAGTCAATGGCGATGAGATAACTCACATGTGATTTTGTGTCACATCCATACACCAGATAGTCAAATCCCCTGAAGTAGTTAACTTGATAAGTAGTACAGGAAAGACAATTAGCAAACGAAGACAGTAGAGGTGGGAATAACTAAAGAAGTGAACAAGTATATAGAAAAAGTTTATTTGCAAAGAACTTTATATTAAAGACTACTTGGAGACCTTTCCAGATGAATTCTGATCAAACTAAAAGAAGAAACTCATCATTCTCATCAAAATCATCTCCATGGTATCGAAGAAATAGTTTTTTATCACCGTCAATGATTCAAAATGAAAATATTTCAATTTATGATGCACCAAGTTATTTCAGTTCAAGCTCTTCATACAATATAATATCATTAAGAGAATATCAAGGATTTATATTTAATCAAGATTTATTTGCATCACCATTTCAACAACTGAAATCTTTGGCAAACGAAAAGAAGTTGAGAAAGTATAGTTTTTCAAAATCAAAACCTCGTCGTCAAACTTTTAGTGACTCAAGACCAGATTTTTGTAAAACTTCTGAATTTAGACTGACATCATTTGATGGTAACATGCAAGTAGATGGTAAGAATATAAGAGAAAATACTATTGAAGATGAAGTTATTGAAGAAACTGATGAATACGATGATTATGATGATTATGGTTATGGTAATTCACCACATAAATACAAAGTTCATGTAACTGAAATTATCATTAATGAAGATGATAACGACTTTTTCCCAACTAGTTGAAAGATATATAGCATTTTTTACGCTCCCAGTGAGTTTTTCATTTCATCATCAACCTCTAGATTGTATTTCTTCTTATAATGTATACCATTTGAAGTTTTGCGTAGTTTTGTGTAACTTGTGATTTGATCTCAGTATCATCAGATCGCGCTAAACCACCAAAGACAATACGATGGACCCTAAACAAGAGTTTGAAAAGCTTTCATTACAATTTAGTGAAAGTCAAAATAAGCTTAATGAGTTAATGACAACTAGATCAAAATTAGAAACTCAATTCCAAGAGAATAAAATCGTAATGACCGAATTTGATAATTTAAATGATGAATCAAAAATTTATAAATTAACTGGACCAGTTCTATTACCTCAAGATTATTCCGAAGCTAAAATGAATGTTGAAAAGAGAATTGAATTTATAGAGGAAGAGATTAAAAGGGCAGAAGTGAAGATAAAAGAAGAGGAAGCGAATATTGAAAAGACAAGAGAGAAGTTGATTGCAATTAGAGGGCAAGAGGGGAAGTAAGAATGACACTGTGAGTAGATTTGTGGTGAGATGTTGAGATAAGTGGGTATAATTGCTAGAAAGAACAAGCGTAGGTAATTCAAAGAGTTGTTATAATCGATATGTGCTACACCCAGCTCATTCAACCTACAATACAAATAATATAATATATATATTTTCATCATCCCCTAATAAGTTGACTCTTTATCAAATTTACAAGACTTATTGCATTAAATGTACTCCATTGTTCAACATCATTATAAGCATCACCCATAGTTTTCAAACTTTCAACCTTTTCTTTTGCAAAATTCATTGTTAAATGATAGTCTGTAGATGTATCTTGTAACATATATAATTCTGAACTTACATAGATTGAAGATAACCCTAATCTTTTTGTATACCAAGCCAGATCATTTGAGTCATCACCTGAGTAAAATGCTATGTCATCACTTAAATTATGTAACTCTTCCATAGATTGAGTTAAGTTGTATGGTATAATTAATTGAGATAATCCACCAGATAATTTATTGATGATTGGTTTGTTATATTCAAGTCTTTTCTGTATTAAGTAAATAGCTCTATCGTATTCATCAGGTATAGAATGGAATGAAGAAGATGGTTCCAAAACATGATCTGCTAACTTTTGTCTTTGTACTTTTAACCAATGTAATACCAATTGAAATTCTATAGAATTCCCAGTTTTAGAACTACTTAATACTGAATGCATTGTATCAGGATAATTCATCTGTTTTATAGTTTGATCAATACATTTTGAATTAAACCCATTATTTGGTATAAATTCAAGCGCCTTAGTTAAGATTTTGGATTCAATAGTGTTGAAATCAACAATCTTATTTGATGATGGATGACTTATTGAATGATATTGTTTGATAGAGCGAGATATAGAAAGTCTTTGAAGTGATTTGAACATATTTGAATAAAGTGGGAAGTACGTAATACTTTGGATATTGACCAAAAGATTGATTTGGTTTACTTTGAACGAATGAGTGAACGACTTTACTCAAATACTTGCCCCTATGATCTCAATCCTCAAACTTGATTTTTCACAAGGCAGCGCCGCGAACTTTAACATCTGATACCAAATAGAAATCGCCATCATGTTAATCAAACCATGGAATGATATACCACTTCCACGTCATAATCTTGATGATGATGATTCTCAAAAACCCCCAATTCCAACAATAAACATTCTGCTAGATTCAACTCAACCCATAGAATTCGGTATCTTTACCTCTAAATCAACCCAAATATTGACAGATAATCTTCCAAAAGGTGAAACAATTGGTACAATTTCAATTTCATTCCCAAAATTCGAAGAAACTAGTGAAGAAGATGAAGAAGATGATTATGATGAAGATGATCAAATGTATTCAGCCATGAAGGCCAAACATTATAATACTAAATATGCTTCAATATCAATCCCCATAAAACTTTTGAAATCTACAATTGTTGTTTGTATACCTCATTTACAAAGTCTATTAGCTACAAATTTTTTAGCTCAAGAGATTGTTAATACGCTTGAGATATCTACTTGGATTATAATAGCTCCATGTAATTTCAATGATAAATTTAGTTTAAGTAAACTTCAAGTTAATAACTTTGAATCTACTTTATTACAAAGTGTTCCCTACTTGAAACCACCACATTTCATAACTGGATTTCCTGGTGCGTTGACCTCAAAGTTGACTTCAAAGTTGACTTTAAAGAAATTTTCATTTGTAACTTTAGCATTAAAAGCTGAAGGTCATAATGGATTTGAAAGATTAGATCCAGATTCACTTTTAGATTCGGCTTATTTAATTAGTGATATTGTTAGTTTAAGTAACAAAGATGGCTATTTGAAAAAAATTAGTATGGGGGTTCGTAAGTTTAATGGGTTTTCAAGTTCAGGGATGTATGTTTAAATATATATATTGAGTATATGGTCATAATGCATTACCTCTATATCCTTGTTCAGCTTGACGAGTTTCTCATCGATAAAAAACAATTCCATAAAACTGAAATAGATGAACTGAATGGGACTTGGAAACTACGTGGTACAATTAAGAAATTAAAGAATTGTACTGGAAACCAAACTGAATAATTAATCAATAATGTCTTTAAGTAAATTTTGTTTAGTTTTATCTTTGTATCTTCCCAAGTACCTGATTCTAATATCATTGTACCATATGTGAAAAATGCAAATAATGATACTGGTGAATAAGCAAATTGATCTGTCAAGACTTTCCTCAATACTTCAATGAATTTAGGATCTTTCGAATAGATTTGTAAGAAATTATACCACCAACACTGTACAAATGCCATTAAAAACCCCCAACACATAAATCCAGCTAATCTGCTAAATTTAAAATATGATAATTCTACTATAGGTCTTGCTGTGAATTCAGGAGTATCATCATCTCTTTCAATATAATCTAAAAACTGATCTATCCTTTCTTCTTCATCCATTGACTCTTCTAATGGTAATTGAGTGAAATCTTGTTCCAATTGTAAACTAATAACTGCCTGCAGTTTATCATAGCACAACAAACTTTGAGCCAAGGTTTCTGAGATACCATAAAGCACTAGATTGGTTACAATTATTGTAACTAAGGAATTTTTCATATATAATCCAGTATACTTTGTAGTTAATTTTATGAGGAAAGTACCCAAAATTGATATTATAATAAAGTTTAATAAAGGGATATTATATATCCTTATACAATTGATGATTTTAGTAAATTCAGATTGAATTTTCTCATCTTCAAGTTGAATTGGCATTATTGCCACTGTAGATCTGTAATCATTGGCGCTACCAAATCTCATTTTCAAACCTCTTAATTTTTAGTGTCAATACACGACCATATCTCCAATCAAATTTTACCAAATTAACTTACACCATCAATTATGTCTTATACTACAGGTAATCAACCAGTTAGATCTGATCCACCACAAGGAGATTTTGAACTTATTGATGTTGATCCTCATTTTTCAAGAGTTTTATCATATATGAGATCATCTGATTATGGTTTATGGGCAGCAACAACTGCTTCATTCCCATTAGGTTTACAAGTTTGGGAAAGATTAGAACCACATCAAGGTGCTTTTAAAGCACCAGGTAAAATCCCGGGTGGTGCTTTAAGAGCTGCTACACTACTTGGATTTTTCGGTGGATTCTATCTTGCTTATGTTAGATCATCAAGAAGATTCTTAGGTTGGTCAGAAAATGCAAGAGAAGTTAAAAAGGATAGATTAGAAATAAAAACTTTATTATCACAAGAAAAATTACCATACCATGAAAATGAATCTACTTTAGATGATAGATTAAAAGATATTGCAAATAGAAACTCACAATACTCATTTACTATGTTAGCGATTTTACCATGGTTTAATTTAGCTAGACATCCATATCATGGTGTTAATATTGAAAAATATTATGAAGATAGACCAGGTGAAGAAGCTTGGAATTTAAAATTGAAACCTTATGATGAGATCAAAGCAAAATATGTCAAACAAATAGAATAATGTATATTAATTTCATGGAGTCAATGGTTACTTACAATATAGTACAATACTTTTCTCGAGACCTCTCGATGCTTTTTATACTTCTCTTGAGACCTCTCAATGTCTCTTATACTTGGCTTGTTTTAAACTTGCCTACTCCGTCTCATCTTACTTAGTCGTGTCTAACAAAACAAAATGTAAATATCAAAACATACTTTACCACTCATGTCAGATCAAGATTACTCTCTGTTACCACTAGAAGATAGATTAATACATAAAGTATGGAAAGTTAGACTAGAAGCATATGAAGAATTATCAAAACTTTTTCAAGCATCGAGTAGTGAACAAGATCAATGTTTTTCAAGATTTAATTCACATCCTGATATCTTTAAATCATACGTGACAGATTCAAATGTAGTAGCTCAAGAAACTGCTTTACAAACCTTGATAGACTATCTCACCTTGGGAGCAAATGCATCGATTGTTTCAAGAATGAAAAGTGTTGTTTCTTCAATTTGTGAAAAAGGTCTATCATCGTCTCGTGCCGGAACTAAATCAAAGTCAATTGAATGTTTGTTATTAATTATAGAAATCTCTCAAGATACAAATTCAATTATAGAAGAGATCATACCGTACTTGACAAACAAATTACCAAAACTAGTGGCTGGTTGTGTTAACGCGTTATATTTAATTATAAACAATTTTGGTTGTCAAATAGTATCACCAAAACCAATTCTATCATGTCTCTCCAAACTATTTGCTCATGCTGATAAGAATGTAAGAAGTGAAACTACAAAATTGACTGTTGAATTACATAGATGGATGGGTGATTCTCTTACAAATTCATTATTCCCCAATTTAAAACCCGTTCAACAAAAAGATTTAACAAAAGCTTTTGAAGAATGTAGTGAAACACCAGTTCAAAAAAGGTTTACAAGACTTCAAATTCAGAAACAAGCTCAAGTAACTACTAATGTAGATGTTGTAGAGGATGTAATAATGGCTGATGTTTCGGAACCAGAATTTGATCCTTATCAATTTGCAGAAGAAGTAGATGTTCTTTCTAAAATACCAGGCGATTTCCACCTGAGAATATCATCTGATAAATGGAAAGATCGTAAAGAAGTTTTGGATGAAGTTTATGAAATTTTATCAAAATGCGTAAAGATTACAAATGGTGATTATTTGGACTTTGTTAGGATCATGGCAAAATGCATGAAAGATGCTAATCTTCAAGTTGTACAATTAGCTTCGAATTGTGTTGAGTTTTTAGCAAAAGGTTTAAAAGGTCATTTCCAAAAATATATTTCTATATTGATTGGACCCACAATTGATAGGTTAAAAGAAAAGAAAGCATCAGTAGCAGATGCTTTGAATGCTTCACTTGATAGTTTATTTGCCATTACATCACTTTCAGATATTTTGGAAGAAATCATAAATGGTATGAAAAATAAAACTCCACAAACAAAAATTGCTTCGACTAACTATTTACAACGATGTCTTGCAAACACATCTATAGCTCCGAAAGCTCTGGAAGTTGAATTGATTATGACCAGCGGTGTTAAATTGTTAAGTGAATCTCAAGAACCGGTGAGACAAGCAGCAACTGAATTAATAGGAACTTTAATGAAGATTACTGGACCAAGGAAATTAAATGCTTTTATGGAAAAAGTTGAAGAAGCAAGAAAAGCAAAAGTAATGAAATTTTATGAACAAGTCGAAGTCAAAGTTTCAAGTGTACCTTTGGCAAATGATACTTTGACAAAGAAAAAACCCACATTAGCACCAACCACTATACCCGCTAAAAGAGGTGCTAGCTCACCTGCGAAACGTACTGAGGAACTTCAAAAAGTCCCAGCTTTTGGCAGAGGATTAACAACGAGGTCTTTAGCACCTTCACCAGCTGTCAAATCAAATGTATTCGAGCCCGAGTTACCAAACCCAGATAAAGAAGAGCTAGAAAATCTTAGAAAAGAAAAGAAACTTTGGGAATTCCAAAAGGAAGAATCTATAAAACAACAAAGTCTATGGATGGAAGAGAAATATAATCTCAATGCTGAAATAACACAACAAAAATCAAAGATAGAATCATTAACAAAAGATCATAACAACTCTTTATTGATGGTGAAACAAAAAGAAACTCAAATCTTAAGACTAAATAGTGATTTGGAAAATGCAAAATTAAAAGTACGAGATCTAGAACAACGGGTTGAAATGATAAAATTGAAACATCAATCAGAAGTTCAATCAAGTACAGGATTATTCAGAGATGACAAACCACAACATGAATCTTCCAGGGCAGGTTCAGGTGAACTTAGTTCGAGAGTTAAAAGACTTTCAATAGATGTTGATCGTGATACAAAAATAGGTGAGAATCCAATTTCTTTTAACAAATTTAAAGATTCAGGTTCACCTTCATCATCAATATTTACAAAGTATAGTCCACAAAAGAATACATTGGAAGGACTGTTTGCGCTGAGTTATTCCAAGGGAGAAGGAGAAGGAACTGATGATGGTTGGAGACGTGCTGCGGAAGTAACATCTCAATTAAAAGCAAGAATTGAGGAAATGAAAGCGAGATCGAGGAACTATCATAAATAGCAGTAAGTTAATATAAGATAAATGAAATCTGAGTAGAGAACTAGATGAATGTGAAGGGTAACTTGTTATGAGGTTGTTGATAACGAATATGACAGAGTCACTAACCTCCAACTAATATAATTGGCTCTTTGGCCGAGCGGTTTAAGGCGGCAGACTCAAGTTCTGTTATCGTAAAGATGCACGCGTTCGAATCGCGTAGGAGTCATTATTTTTTTCAATCTTCTATCTCTTTTCATTACTGCACATACTACTCATAATTTTCACCCGAATTCGGTGAATCAGAGTCAGATACAAGTGAATAAAGACCATAGTACCCAGAATGTCAAAACTTAAGATTTTGGTACCTGTCAAAAGAGTAATTGATTATGCAATTAAACCAAGAATTAATAAAACAGGTACAGGTATTGAAACCAAAGGTGTCAAATTTAGTATGAATCCATTTTGTGACATCGCTTTAGAAGAATCACTTAGGATTAAAGAAGCTAACAAAGGCTTAGTCGAAAAGATCCATGCCGTTTCCATTGGACCAACTAAAGCCCAAGACATTTTAAGAACTGCTTTAGCAAAAGGTGCTGACTCAACAACCTTGATTGATGTTGGCGATGAAGAGGTTGAACCTTTAACTGTTGCTAAATTATTAAAAAAAGTTGTTGAAAAGGAGCAAAGTAACTTAGTTATATTAGGTAAACAAGCCATTGATGATGATGCTAATCAAACTGGTCAAATGCTTGCTGGATTACTAAACTGGCCACAAGCAACAAATGCATCAAAAGTTGTTATAGATGGTGAATATATAAATGTCACTCGTGAAATTGATGGTGGTTCAAATACTTTACGTGCAAAATTACCAATGATAATCACAACTGACCTAAGACTAAATGAACCTAGGTACGCATCGTTACCAAATATAATGAAAGCAAAGAAAAAACCATTAGAAAAGTTGAAAACTTCAGATTTAGGTATTGAATTATCCAAAAGATTGGAGGTTTTGAAATTGGAAGAGCCATCAGCAAGAGCTCCTGGTGTAACCGTTAATTCAGTAGATGAGTTAGTTGCAAAATTAAAAGAGTTAAAAGCTATATAAAGGGTATAGTTAATTTATAAATAGTAGTTAGAGGTTAAGAGGGTTACGAGTGTTGTACTAAAATTATCGATCTCTTCACAAGTCATCTTCGTCTTCGATATACTTTTGGTTACTGATTCTCACGTGATCTACATATCAATTTGACCCCAGATTTCAAATTGAACATGAGTAAGATTGATGAATTTATTTACAATAGTGTCGATACATTTGACTTCAAAGGCAATGGTCCATTGATTATAGGATTTAGTGGACCACAAGGTTCTGGTAAAACTTTTCTCACTCAAAATGTAGCAAATGAACTTCGAATCAAGTATCCAAACTTAACGACAATTGTATTTCTGATGGATGATTTTTACTTGATACATAAAGACCAACAAAGATTAACTGAACAAACAGACAATCCTCTTTTGAAAGGAAGAGGTCTTCCGGGTACTCACGACGTAGATATGATTTTAAAAGTATTCAATGATCTTAAAACCAAACAGTTTCCATTCAAAATCCCAACGTATAACAAGTCTGATTTTAATGGGGAAGGTGACAGAAATCCAATTTCTGATTGGATCAATGTAGAAAAGGCAGACATTGTGTTGTTTGAAGGATGGTTTAATGGATTTATATCTTATGACATTACTGAAGTTTATGAAAATTCTCCTTCAGATTGTCATTTAAAAAAATACCAACTAATTCATCTTGAGGAGATCAATGAAAATATAAAGAAGTATACAAAAATTTGGCTGTATTTCACCAAATTTGTAAGTTTTTATACTTCATCAATTCAAAACGTTTATACATGGAGACTTGAACAAGAGCATTATACAAAAGAGAAATTTGGCATTGGAATGACTGATTCACAAGTATCACAATTTATAGATAGATATATGCCAATGTATGAGTTATACTATGAAAGAATGATAACAACTCCGTTAACAAAGTCAAATCTACAAATTGAAATAGATAAACAGAGAAAGGTGATCAATGTGGAAATAATTAATAAGTAATATACAATGGTGTTAACACCAGGTTTTATAAATTCTATAGTAAAATGGTCTTTCAGAAAGTCGAGCTCTTTCCTCAGCAACTTCTTGTTTTATAATGTCAAGATCAACATTGACCCTACCGGTATCAATATCTAGATCATGAGCTTTAATATATAAAGTCCAATTTCTTTTCCATAGTTTATATCCCAACCAAGAAACAAATAAGACTGGTAATCCTAAGTAAGATAAAAAGAAATTGTAAGCACTTGACTTTTCTTGAAGAGGGAAAAGTGCAATCCAAAACTGAGCAACCAAGATCAAAACATTAATAATAAGAGCATAATATGAACCCCAAACACCACATTGTGATACAAAGACTAATTCATCCGTGGTTCTATTTTGATATCTCATGGCAATTCTAAATCTAATATGACACAAGTTAATTGATATCCATGTAACAATAGAAGAAATACCTGAAAGTGCTAATAACCAGTTAAAAGCTTCTTCTTGAGCACCAGAAGCAGCAATAAATGCAAATAATCCAAAGATGTTTGTTATGACAATTGCAACTAATGGTCTACCTGCTCTATCAACATAACCTGACCATTTTGGTGCCATTCCTTGTTCAGCTAATGAATTAAGAGATCTTGAAGTAGCATAAACTGAAGCATTACCAACAGATAATACAGATATAAGGATAACAGCATTAATCACACTTGGTAAACCTTTAATCCCACCATTTACAATTGCAATAACAAATGGTGATGCTTGAGCATCAACAGAAGAATCACCTAATAATCTTGAATCATCATGTCTAACTAGAGTAGCAACCATAGTTAATGAAACCAAATAAAATAAACATATTCTCCAGAATACTTGCTTAATAGCTTTTGGTAATGTCTTTCTTGGATTTGCAGTTTCTGCTGCAGTTAATCCAATCATTTCGGTCCCACCAAAACTAAATCCAGCAGTAACGAAAACACTACAAACACCTTTAAATCCATTTGCAAATGGACCCGGATTTCTCCAATTTGTACCACCAACAAAATCATGATTTGGTCCACCACCACAAATTAAAACTATACTCAAGATAATAAATCCTAAAACAGCAATGACTTTAACTAAAGAGAAGAAAAATTCTGCTTCACCATAACCTTTAACTCCTAGCATTGTTATAAATAACACTGTAATCCAAAATATGGCAACAAAAATATCAGGATTTAGTGTTTTATTCCAATATTTGATTGTCATTGATGCTGCAACCAACTCTAAGGGTAATAAAACCAAAAATTGCATAAAGTAGTTCCAACCAATTGCAAAACCAATAGCAGGTTCTAAGAATCTGGTTGCATAAACATTAAAACCACCACTTACTGGGAAAGCAACTGATAATTCACCTAAACCTTGTACAGTGGCAAAAACACCAGTTGAAACAATAACCCAAGCAATAATTAAACCAGCACTACCACCAGTTCTTAAAGCACTTCCAGATCCAACAAATAATCCAGTACCAATTGAAGAACCAATGGCGATCATTTGTAAATGTCTTGATTTTAAAGAACGTGAAAGTTGTGAATTTGCAGAGTTTAATGCTGCTCTTTTAACATCTGATAAGTTTTCAAGATCATCATCGTCAATTTTAGTCAAACTTTCAGTTGCAAGAGCAGGTTTAAAGGAATCTTTGAAAGATGACCATATATTAGTAGAATCTTGCGAGGAAGAGTTTCCACTTTTAATGTTTGTAAAGTCTTGAAATTCAAGTTCTTTTTCTTTTTGATTATCAATCATATATTGAATAGACTTGGAATTGACAATTTTATATACTAAATATGAAAATATTCTACATACTAGCTATTATACAACTTAAGATCATGTTTTACATAATTGATATGGCAATTTTGAATTATGAGTCAAATTTCAACGGGTTTTCAAATGGTAAATCCAATACTTGGCCGAAATGGAAACCAATAGCGTAAATGACAAGGCACAGGAGATGAGCTCTGGATATTATCCATTTCGGTTAAATCAAACGTTTCTCATATACAGGTGTTGTGATGTAATGAGATGAGCTCTTAGCCAAATGCGCTTTAGTTAGCTATTCATTTTTGATCTTTAATCTCTTTTCAAGTTTAATAACTCTTGGTAATAATAACTTCAAGAAGGTTTTTATAGGTTCAATATCAATTGACTCAGATTTTTTATTTTTAAGAGATTTTGTCAATTTGTTTAATTTTTGTAATTTTGTTTCAATATGATGAATCAGTTCAAATCCAATTTGATTATTATAAACTTCTTTTAAATTTTCATTTATCCTTTTATTCATTTGATTACTCATGATATCGTTTAAATTTGATTCTAATTTTGTTGTAATAGATAATAAATTTTCAAGTCGTGAAGAAAGAACAATATAATTCTCTTTTATATCTCTTAATTGAATTACCTCTACCTCTAATTTAGCAATCCATTGTATCAAGTTTTGCTCAGTTGACATGATGTTATTAATATTTGCAACTTGATTCTAATCTTATGATATTGAGTACCGAACGACCCAATAGCTACAATTAACTTATGTCAAGTTTAAAACAGTTCCTAGAGAGTAAGTATGGAAAGAGAATTTTATAGAGTCGTTACTAACAGTAATAGAAAAAGTAAAGATAATTACAACAGATGCTAGGCTTTTTGAAGGAATTCTATCAGGTTATGATAATTCAACAAATATAATAATAAGTAATTGTACTGAGAGAATACTAGGAGATGGAGAAAATCAAATAATCCCTTTAGGCATATATTTAATGAGAGGTGGCAATGTTGTTTGTATTGGGGAAATTGATCTAGATTTAGAAAATGAAATCAATTGGGATACTATAGGTGGTGATATATTAAAAGATACAAAAAATGCATTATAGTCAAATCTACTCATCTCTAACTAACGAAATTCCATTTTGCTTCATTTTTATAGCCAATTCTAATAAATAATCTAATGCTTCATTATAGATTTTTGCTTTCCAAACATCTTCACCCCAAACATAAATACCATGTCTTCTAACTAATACTGCAGTTGTACCAGGATAATTTGTAATTGCTTCTTGAAGAGAATCTGTTAAATCTTCTTCATATGGGGTGTTGTCAATAATTGGTATTATCAAAGTATCATGGTAATCCATACTTCCAATTTTGACAACTTTCCCATCTTTAACTTCTAATCTTGGTAATGCTTTAATCTGTTCAATATGGGAGATTTTGAATTCAACTTTGTTATCAAATAATAAAGTACACATAACAGCATTTTGTGAATGGGTATGAATACAAGCACCAGCATTTCTCATTGTATAACAACTCATGAATAAAGGTGTACATGCTGAAGGTTTATACTTGTAAGATTTTGTTAATTCAACTGGACAATTATTTGGAGATTTTATCAATTTTTCATTTGGTAATTCAACAACAAACATTTCCCATGGATTTAACCTTTCCTTTTGAATTCCTGATGGTGCTATATAAACTAAATTTGGATTTGATCCGTTTACATCTCTTATTGAAATACCACCTCCAGTACCAGTTACCCAATTGTTATCATAAAACAATCTACACAACTCACAAATTAAATTTGCTGGATGTTGAGGATCTTCTGAGACAATGGCTTCTTTAATAGTAGAAGGAGCTTTTGTACATTGACATGGAGCTGACATGATCAAAAGATTCAAATCCACGTTTTTTCGGATTACATAAGCACCTACATCAAGCCTCATTGCTTTTTACCTAAGTATATATTACTAAATGTGATCAAACGCTATAGAACATTGAAAAGTTTTTGTATGTAATTGATCTGGAAAGATCTGAATTGGAATGCAAAATGATAAATTAACTAGAATGAATTTATTTCTTTTCTTTCTTTTCTTTCTTATCCTTTTTCTCTTTTTTCTCTTTCTTTTCCTTCTTTTCCTTCTTTTCTTTCTTTTCCTTCTTGTCTTTCTTTTCCTTCTTTTCCTTCTTTTCCTTTTTAACCTTCTTTGGCTCATCATCATCATCATCTCTCTTTCTCTTTTTCTCTTTTACTTCTTCTTCAGCATCAGATTCATCATCAGAATCAACTTCAATAGCTGGAGCATCTGCATCAGCATTATAAGCACGAGCTTCAGTAATATCAACTTTTGGTTGTTCTCTAACAACTTTAGATGTGGTTCTCATATCACGACCTTCTAATGCACTTAATCTAGATTCAACTTTAGCTCTAACACTTAAACCAAAATCACCAGAATCATCACGTTCTTCAGATAATGAATCATATCTTAAAGCAACAGCAGCTTTAGCAGCTAAAACTCTTGCAATTTTACCCTTGTTTTTACCAGTGGCTTGTCCAACTAAAGAAGCATGATATAATAAACCATATTTAGGTGTATCATGTTTAGTTTTCAAAGCTCTAAATAAAGCCTTTTCTGCTCCTAAAATTTGAATTGTAGAAGCTGGAGCTTTTGATAATGAGGTTAAAGAACCAGCATGAGCTATTAATCTAGCACCAATCAATTCACCAACTAAAGCAGTCAAATTAGGGGCAATTGCCTTCATTCTAGATGATAAATAATTTGATAATTGTTCTCTATAAGCAGCAAATTCGACAATTTGATCAGCTAAAGCTCTAATATTTTCTAAATCAAAATCGGTAATTTCTGTACCCATGGAAACTTCAGCAGCAGTTTTAACTTGTTCTTCAGTTTCTTCAGGTAAAATTTCTGAAAAATCGGTTTCTGAAGCATTTGATCTAACACCCATAGTCAAAATAATTCTAGCATAAGCAACTGAATCAGTTATCATTTTTGCTAATTCTGGGAAATGCCATCCATACCATTCTTTACATCTCATAGCATATGTGTTTAATTCTTTATCTAAATCATCTAATAAAGCAATAGCTTGAACAATCATTGTATCAACTTTATCAGCTGAAAATTTTAATTTATGACGACCAAGAGAATGTGCTAAACCTAATGACATTTGCTTCATAGTTGATTCATCTAAACCAGGTAATAAATCAGGTAAAAATTCTTTAATAGCTCTGTGTAAATCTAAAGATGCAGCATCAGAAACAACTGAATAGTTAAAACCTAACTTGTTAATTGCATTACCCAACTTGGCTTCGGAAACAATCAAGGTAGCTTTTTTGTCAGATTTGGCTTCTTCTAAAAACTTTCTCAAGTTATCAGAAACACGTCCTTCTATAACAGCATTAGCTTCTTCTAAAGCACTTGCAGCTGAGGTAAATTTTTCAAAACGATGGATTTTGAATTGTTCTGAAACTTTATCTGCTGTATTTAAATCTTCAAAGAGTGTACTGGACTTGTGTATCTTCTTGTCAGAAGCTTTTAATAAGGCATAACCTGCAGCAGTTTCAGTTAAAACGTAAGCCATTGTATATTACTTGTTTCTGTTTAACCACCGATAGTTTTTTCACTTCGATGAGGTGAAATTTTTTTTTGTAAAGGTTTGAGATTACACAAAATTGAAAGGTAGTGTACAAAAGACATATTTGACAGAGATGGATCAGAGGTTGCAATCCTACCAAAGAGGTGATATCATTGAAACTTTTCATATCAGGAACTAAACAGTTTGGTCACAATTGAATTATAAATTGATTTCAAGTTTTTTTTGACACGACTTTCTCCTCACCTTCAAGTCTCATCTTGCGACACAATGTACCATAGATATTAAGCTCATTATGATAGACAAGCGAAATGATTACTTAGTAGACAAACCCATTTCAAAGAAACCGAAAATAGCAAAGACTAAATATTTATTTCAACCAACAAACACTTTAACACCAAAACCAAATCAAGACATATCAGAATACAAAACAGAAGTACTGCGAACTCCTAATAAAGATGTTAAAGCTTACGAGACTTTAGTTAATGAATTACAATCTTCGGATGATAGTTTTGATGGTATTAAATGGAAAAGGTCACCAGCAAACAAATCTATCTCTACCGGTAAAATAGTTCCTTCATCTCCTTTAAAGAATATTATTGTTGAAGAACCAAACCAATCGTCTACAATTGTAAATGAACAAGCTAATTCGGTTTTATTTAAGTATGGGTCAAAATTTCATAATTCATCTCAAACTCCTAAACTAATAAGGACGCGTTCAGAGTCATTTTCAGATTCAAATCAACTTCAACAATCACCTACTTTAGCAAGATCAAATACATCAGGAGTAGATTTTTTCCATACAAAAGTGTCTAGGTCAAAGAAATCAAAGCGGGAGCACTCAGGATCAAATAGTTTAAATACTTGGATTGATAGATTTGATCTGAATACCAATACTCCTACTGATGGAACTATACTTCAATTTGCGGAGATTGAAGGAAGTGATTTTTCAGATTCGAATGAAAATACCCCAGAAAAACCAAATAAGGATATTAATAGTGTAATACCTGATCCAGTAAATCTTGAATCTGATGATCCGTTTTCTTCAGATGATGAGGAAGTTATGGTTGCAATACACAAAAGTCAAACAAAACAGAAAGCTTCTATAATACAAACTCCAGAAGTAGTTTCATTATTATCAGATGATCCCTTTTCAGATGATGATGAACTACTCATTACAATGGGGTCAAAATCTACTAGTATTCCACAAAACAATATCACTTTAAGTACGCAACAGATTTCTGATTTAAAACATGCCAAACTGTTTCAAAATGAAATTGAAGAGAAGGGCTATTTTATAAAGACAGAGCCATTTAAATTATCGTATGAAAGAGATGATTTACAAAGATATAAAATTTGTAAAGCAAAGAAAGGAACTTATAAACTTAATGATCGTACTAAAGATCAAATCATATTAACAGTTGAAGCACCTGATGAAACACAAACTAATCTTATGGTTAGAGGTGAGTTTACTCAGTTAAGCTTTGAAGAGAATGACATTATCAACTTGATAATTACAAATCCCGAAAAACCTAAACTTATTGATGATAGTAACAATCTTTTAATATGGAATCCAGATGTGTTAGTCTCAGCTACAACAGTATCACAACAGTTAGGATGTCCTAGAAAAACAGTTTTACAAACTAGATTTTCAATCCCTGGTGAACCATTCTTACCTATGATAACAGGAAACATCTTACATGAGATTTTCCAAACATGTTTTATAAAGAAACAATGGTCAATAAAGTTTATGAAAGAAATCTTAGAAGATGAATTACAAGCTAATATCTTGCAAATTTTCGCTATAGGTAATGTAATGAATCAAGCTAGAACTGAAGTTATAGAACAATTACCTTACTTAGAAACTTGGTTTGAAACCTATTTCAAAAAACCAATACCATTGGTACATTCAATACCTACTAATGAATATAAAAAGGAAATGAAGTTCTCTGTTTCAGAAGCTTTGGATATTGAAGAGAACATATGGTCACCAATGTTTGGTATCAAAGGTAAAGTAGATGTAACAATTGAAGGAAATCTTAAAAGTCCTGAAATAATTGGGAAATTCCTTTTACCAATGGAAATTAAAACTGGTAGAGAGTATATATCACATTATGCTCAATCTTCTTTATACTCATTGCTTTTCAAAGATAGATACAATATTGATGTATCTAGATTTTTACTTGTATATACAAAGGAAAGAATAACAAAGACTCCAGCAATCAGCAGGTCTGATTTAAAATCTTTGGTAAACTTGAGGAATCGAATTTCAAACTATTTAAAAGAAAACACTCGATTATTACCGGGATTAATAAAGCAACAACAATGTGATAAATGTGAAGTTCAAAATGTTTGTATGACATTAAATAAGTTATGCGAAGATGGAATAGCGGAAGAAAGTGGACTTGAAAATGGAGTTTATGACTTACTTACAAGTCATTTGAATAATGACAGATATAAAGAGTTTTATAATTATTGGGATGAATTGATTATGAAAGAAGAGAGTACAATATCCAAGTTGAAAAAACATCTTTGGACATATACAGCTAAAGAAAGAGAATCTAAAGATGGAAAAGCTTTAGCTTGTTTGATCATAAAAGAATTTAATGAAGAATCTCAAAACAAATATATATATACTTTTGAGAGACTGATGAAGTATGGTGATTCTAGGTCATTTCAAAATTCTCAACTTGTTAAATATGATAGAGTGATATTAAGTGATGAACAAGGTCATTTTGCAATAAGTCAAGGATTTATATTAGCAATTAGACCATCATTTGTAATTGTATCTCTTAATAGAAAGATATCAACAACATTAAAAAGAACAAATTACAATGGACAAAAACCATCACAATATAAACAAGTTAGTTTTAGATTAGATAAAGATGAGATGTTTCATGGAATGGGGACTGCTAGATTTAACATATTGAATTTATTATTAGAAAATGGTGATTTTAAAAGAAGACAAGTTATCATAGATTTAAAACCACCAAAATTCCGACTGGAATTGATTGAGACCAACTCAAAATTACAGTTCAATTCTAATCAATTAGAAGCTTTAAATAAAGTATGGAATGCTGAAGATTATTGTTTGATTTTGGGTATGCCTGGAACAGGAAAGACCACTATAATAACTGAAATAATCCGATCGTTAGTCAAAGCTGGGAAGTCCATTCTTATAGCTTCTTATACTCATTCAGCAGTTGATAATATTTTACTCAAACTTAAGGATTCAGATATTAGTATACTTCGAATTGGTTCACCATCAAGAGTTCATAAAGATATTCAAAAGTATATACCAAGTATTGGAGGTATTAGTTCATATGATGATTTTGTTACTAGTTATATGGAACCAAAAGTTGTTGCAACCACATGTTTAGGAATTGGTGATATTGCATTTAGTTTAAGAAAACAATTTGATTATTGTATTATTGATGAGGCATCTCAAGTTTCAATGCCTATTAGTATTGGACCACTTAAATTTTGTGATAAATTTATTCTTGTTGGTGATCATCATCAATTACCACCTTTAGTCCAAAATACTGATATTGAAGTCAAAAAAGGATTATCACAATCTTTGTTTAAAATGCTTGCTGAATCTCACCCTAGTAGTGTTGTTGAACTAACTTATCAATATAGAATGTGTAAAGAAATCATGCTGTTGTCAAATGTATTGGTTTATAACTATCGACTTAAATGTGGATCAGAACAAGTGGCAAATCAATTTTTGGAAATACCTTTTCCAAAAGCTATTGATAATTATATAGAAGATAATCCTAGTCTATCACAACAAGATTTATGGATGAATTTAGTTTTGAACAAAAATAACAAAGTGCTATTTCTTGATCATGATTTAGTACCAGGATATGAAAAACTAATTGGAGAGAAAATTGAAAATCCAACCGAAGTTACATTGGCTACTAATATAGTAGATGGCCTAACTTCTTGTGGTGTTGATGAATCTAAAATTGGTGTTATGTCATTGTATAGATCACAAATGAGACTTTTAACAAGATCATTAATTCATAAACCTAATGTTGAAATTCTTACAGCTGATCAATTCCAAGGTAGAGATAAAGATTGTATAATCATATCACTTGTTAGATCAAACGAAGAGAAAAAAGTTGGTGATTTGCTAAAAGATTGGAGAAGAATAAATGTTGCAATAACAAGAGCAAAATCAAAACTTATAATTTTGGGGTCAAAATCAACTTTAAGTAACAATGGTGTTATCAAAGGATTTATTGATCTTCTTGAATCTAAAAATTGGATCTATAAATTGAAATTGGGTGCAAATTTGGTGTATAAATTTCCTTTTGAAGAAGCTACAAACTCTACCCCAAAGACAAAGCTAAGTCAAAAATTGATTCAAAACTCACCAATTCTAAAAGATATATTGAATGGATTTTAACTAGTCTAAAATATGAAAAAATCAAACTGAATCCCCCATCGATTCCCTTGTAATATAACATTATTTTGGTCTGGTTCACGATTTTGACCCGCTTCATTTTCAGGTCTTCTATTTTGAAAATGACGAATGATATTCTGAATAAAGAATACCATGAAAAATGCTATAGTTATAAAGATGATTATATAATCACCAGCATCATAATCTTCTTCAGTGAAAAAAGAACCACCTTTATGATGAGAATCAGCTTTTGAATTTTGAATAGGATCTTGATTTTTTGATGATCCAATATTTTTAAAAGCACTTAACCATCCAGTTGTTTCCCCATTTGAATTGTGTGGATTTTTACCGGAAAACAAAAATTTGATTCTTAATCTAAATAAAGCATAAGTCACTGGGAATTTACTTGAACTAACTTTTTTCCGTGAAACTTCATGATATCTTAAACTCAAGTCATAATATCTCTTGGCCATAAAATAATCAACGGTTTCTATTGGTCCTAAACCATATTCATACATATGACCTAATTTATAACAAGCATGAGGTGATTCATAACTACTTGCTTTTTGATAAAAAGCAAATGCTTTATTATGATCTTTTGTTAGATTTGCTGATGATATTCCATTTAAATAGATATCTCCTAGAAGAATTGTTGCATCAATATCATATTGAATTGAAGCTTGTTCTAAATAATCTATAGCAAATGAAAGTCTTTCTTTAGTAAATGTTTTTTTGTTCTTCTCTTTTGTAATCAAAGGATCCATTTGATATAATATATTTGATGCCGATACTTGAGCATAGGGTGAGCCTAGTTCTGAAGCAATTGCATAACCTAATAATGAATTTTTATAATTACCAAAGATCAATTCATCAAATGCATACTTCAAAGATGGTAGGAATATATGAGATTGACTTTCTATAAAATATTGATAATTTGTAACTGTATCTTCACAAACAAATGATTGCTTTGGATCAATATGATTTGGGAAACCAGATTCTTGAAGTTCAGCCCAATAATACATTGCTTCAGTATTTCCTGCTTGAGCAGCTCTACGTATACTTGAAATAATTTCTTTCTTTTCATCACTTTCAAAAGGATCACCATCAGCTAATTTTATTAATAACTTTGCATAATGAATGCTACCTTCATCAGACTTTAAACTTGCAGCTGATTTATATAGTTGTTTTGCTTTTGTTATATTAACTTCATTGATAAACCCAAACTCTTCAATTTCTCCAAGATCAACTAAAGGTTTTGATGTCTGATAGATTTTTAGAGATGAGTTTAACCAACGAGATGCAAGTTCATAATTTACTTCAACCCCATATCCATGTAGATACATATGACCCAATAAAGCTTGACATCTACAAAGGAATAACTTATCTACTGCAGACATGAGTTTATAATATTCATCAGAATAAACTGCTTGACCTTCATCAACACATTTTTTAGCCACTAAGTAAGCATGCTTATGATCTTTTGGTACAAAGTAATCTCCCTCTAATAATTCAATTGCTTCAAAGTAATAATCCATATAATGATGATCTGAAGATTCAATGTGTTCATCAAAGAAAGCATTTTTGGAATTTGAATGAATTTTTGCTTTCCAATGTAAAGATGAATGCAGTTCACTTACTTTCTCTCCATAAATCCCACCATTGAAATCAGTTATTCTTATATTATAATTCAGGTTTTCATGTTTGGTAAGTTGATTTGAACCCATTTTGGCAATTTTAGAAAGATATTGAAGACTTAAACCACAATTTTGTTGAGTATATCTACCATGTCGATATCTATAAGCCATTGCTAATAAACCACTAATATCACCATTTTCAATGGCAAATTGATAATATAATGTTGCTTTACGTTGATCTATTGGTAATTCACCAAACACTCCAGTTGAATAAAAAAACCCAAGCATAAAGTAAGCATGACCGTTTGGTTTATGTTTAATAGCTGTTTCATAATGATTGATAGCTTTTGAATAATTGGCTGGTATTGAATAATTTCCAAATGTGAAAATATCACCTAATACTATATGTGCATCTGGATTGTTTAGGTTGGCTGATTGTTCTAAAAGATCGATTGCTTCATACATTGGATCAACATTCTCCTGTTGAAAATCTGACGAGTCGAACCGATGGTTTATTGGATCATATTGAGGTATTCGTATTTTATCAATATTGTTTGAATCATATTTTTTGTGGAGTATAAATTTTGGATCTGGTAACCCTGATATTTTTGCAATTGCTGAATTATATAGAACCAGAGAATCTGATGTGTTTGAGGAGTAAATGGTTTGTTGGGCATTTGTTAGGGTTAGAAAGATCAAAGGTAGTAGGGTGATAAGCATATGTGTTGGCAAGAGTGGTATGAGATTTAGATAGCTATATAGATCGCGACATATAACGACATAGATTGGAATAGTTCGCGACATACAACGACATAGAGACAAACACATTCACCATAGCCACCAACAACTTACCAATGACAAAGGAAGCTATATTCAGATCAGCTCCAATGACCCTTGTTCAATTCTATGTAACTATAGAATTGGCAAGGGAAATGGTTCATCGTATAGGTAAATTGGGTGATGTTCATTTTAGAGACTTGAATTCAAAATTAACCAGCTTTCAAAGAAGTTTTGTTCATGAATTACGTAGAATTGATGATTTAGAAATCAAATTAACAAATTTAGAACAAACAATGGAAAAGTACAATGCTTTAAAACGAGACTTGTATCAAAATTGGATCCAACAAGATGAGAAATTGCCTTCACCATCAGAATTAGATGGGATTGAATCAAAGATTTCAAGTTTCTATGATCATATAAAGCATCTAGATGATGCTTATATAAATTTAGATAAGAAAAGGTCAAATTTGATAGAGAATAGATACGTATTGAATGCAATTAATGAGTTTCAAAAAGTATCATTAGAATCAGAACTCGACCAATTTGCTATAGATAGTGATGATGAAACAGAATTATTAAATCAAAGAGGGAATAGTTTGGAAATTGGTGGTGAAGAAGATCATATTACAAATTATTTATCTGGTTGTATAGCAAGAGATAAAATTCCTTTACTAAGAAAGATTTTATGGAGAACTTTAAGAGGTAATCTTTTCTTTCATGAGATCCCAATTGAAGAAAAGCTACCAAATCAAAGTTCCAAAACCTATGAATTGATAGATAAAAGTGTCTTTATTATCTATATTCATGGAGATTTTCTAAATAATCGAGTTCGAAAGATTATAACATCATTGGATGGAGTTTTCTATGATAATGTAATTGGAGGATTATCAGTTAGAAATGAAACTTTGAATGAACTAAATGATAAGATTCAAGATTTATTTAGTGTTGTTGATAGTACGAAAAACCATTTGATAACTGAATTACTTTTATTTCAAGATAATTATTTAGACTGGCTCTATACAATTAAAAGAGAGAAACTTATCTATGAGACATTAAATAAGTTTGATACCGATGGGACAAGGAGATGTCTAGTTGGAGAAGGATGGATACCAAAGTCTGAATTTACTAAAATCCGTCAAACTTTAAGAAATTTGGTTATAAACGAATCTAATGATAATGTAACATCATTAGAAACTATTACAATAACAAGTGAGGAAGAAAATCTATTTGTTATAGGAGAAGAAAGACAAACAGAACAAAGTGATGATTTTGATTCCTTAGTTGCTGTTGTGAATGAATTATCAACAAATCGTACTCCACCAACATTTCATAGAACAAATAAATTTACCAGTGCATTCCAACTGATAATAGATGCTTATGGTATTGCCACATATCAAGAAGTAAATCCTGGTTTGGCAACTATTGTGACATTTCCTTTTATGTTTGCAATTATGTTTGGTGATTTAGGACATGGATTTATTGTATTTCTAATTGCTTTATATCTAATAAAAAATGAGGTTTCATTTGGTGGATTAAGAAACAAAGAAGAGATCTTTGAAATGGCTTTTAACGGTAGGTATATCATCTTACTAATGGGATTATTCTCAATGTATACTGGATTTTTATATAATGACTTGTTCTCAAAATCAATGACATTATTCAAATCAGGATGGGAATGGGAGTTCCCTGAGAATTATGATGCAAGTAAACCAGTGACATTAGTGGCCAAAAAATTAAATAATACTTACTTGTTTGGTTTAGATTGGGCATGGCATGGAGCGGAAAATAACTTGTTATTTACAAATTCTTACAAGATGAAGTTGTCTATATTAATGGGATATATTCATATGAATTATTCTTTATTCTTTAGCTTGGTTAACTATAGATTCTTCAAATCAAAAGTTGATATTATAGGTAATTTTATCCCAGGATTCTTATTTATGCAAAGTATATTTGGATATTTGAGTTTGACAATCATTTATAAGTGGTCATATGATTGGTTGGGTAAAGGAGACCAACCTCCAGGGTTATTGAATATGTTGATAAATATGTTTTTATCACCCGGTAATATTGAAGATCCATTATATAGAGGTCAAAAGTTTGTTCAGATTGGTTTAGTATTGATTTCTTTGATATGTATACCATGGCTCCTACTTTATAAACCTTTAACATTAAAACGTCAAAATGATAAAGCTATAAATTTGGGATATAGTGATTTGGATTCACAACATAGACATTTCATCCAAATGCATGAAGAAGAAGCAGCTATTGAATTAGAGAATGAACTCAATAATGATCCAATAGATGAATCTTTTGAAGGTGATTATAGATTTCCAAATGATATTGAACCATTACTTCATAATTCACATTCTCATGATTCTGAAGGTGGATTCAATTTTGGTGATATTGTGATTCATCAAGTTATTCATACTATTGAATTTTGTTTAAATTGTGTTAGTCATACTGCTTCTTATCTAAGATTATGGGCGCTTTCATTAGCTCATGCTCAATTATCAACCGTTTTATGGAATATGACAATACAAAATTCTTTTGGAACTACTGGGAACTTTGGTATCTTTATGACATTTACTTTATTTGGTTTATGGTTTATTTTGTCTGTTTGTATATTGGTTTTGATGGAAGGTACTTCAGCAATGCTTCATAGTTTAAGATTACATTGGGTTGAAGCAATGTCAAAATTTTTCGAAGGTGAAGGTTATGCTTATGAACCATTTACATTTAAGGAGATTATATAGAGATGTATTGTAAATAAAAGTAAGAGGAGTAGATGTCGGCTAGTTGATATGACTGTGAGCCGCGACAGTAGACTGAGAGACAAGTACCACAACTACATCTACTCTCAATAAATACCGTTCATTAATTATTTACTATCCTCAACTCCACTAAGTAACTTTCCTTTAGAAACAATTAGATCAGAAAGATTACCTACAACATCCTCTTTGATATGGTAATTTTTACCTTCATTTAACCATATTCTCGCTATTCTAACAAGCTTATCTAAAATTCCATTAGAATCAACCAGTGAGTCTACTTTACCAACAACTAATTTTAATATAGCTGTGAATGAAAGAATAGATAAATTCATCTTTTCATTTTGAAAACTAAGAAACTTCATCAACTTATCTGATTTACCTTTATCTTTAGAATCATAGTAAATTACTAAAGCACTAGATAGTATAACAAATTCTTCTTCATTTACTAAACCAAGTGACTTTATTAAAGTTGGTTCAATAATTGGTTTGACTATATGTTCATTGTCATCAATTTCATCATCTGTGAAATCCTCTTTAAATACTTGAAGTGAATTTTCTATACTTGTATGAATAGATCTCATTAATTCTGTTGCAGAATCTGTTGGTTGAATTATAGCTTTCAATAAGTCAAAATACTTGTGTAAAACTGAATGACTTGGTTCAGTCTTTAAAAGTAATTGTATCTTCTCTAATTTTTGTGAAATCTTGTGTTCAGCAATACTTCTCTCATCTTCGTCACTTGCTAAAGCTTCAAGAATTTCAATATTCAATTGATCTAATAATTCAGATATTCTCCATTCAAATAAAACTTGATACAAATTTTCAGTTTGATTTATAATTTCAATATACCTTAACTGATAACCTTCAATTCCAGAATTGATTGGCTTACATAATGCTAAATTTGATAATCGAGTAATAAAGTCACATGACCCAAACATCAAAACTCCATCAAATGATCCAAGTAATGAACATAATCTTTTCAATTCCATTGATTCACCTTTATAACTTAATTTGACCACTAAAGATTCTTTTAATAACAAGTTCATCGCCAAGATTTTATTTAAAAATGGATAATTTTGTACAAGTATAGAACCAATTATTAAATTAAGAAAACATGTTTCAAATGATGATTCACTTGATGAAAGAGAGATATAATCATTAATAAGACTCCAGAAATCAACCGGCGTCTTGCTTGTAATTCTCTTTATGATAGCCTCTTTTTTATCTTCTTCAAGTTCAATTGGTAACTTCAATCCTAAACATACCAATAACCAATTTTGCCAGTTAAATGGTGAAGATTTCTTCTTTTGTTGTTTGAACAAAGGAGCTAAAACATAAAATATACAAGTCATCAATATCAAAACTTTTGAAACACTTAAAAGTCGAAGACTATATGGATTTGAAAATATAGGTAAAGCTGACATACCTTTAAAATCACCATTGTTAGACATTGAATTAATAAATGAAGTTCCTGCCATTGTAGCTAATCCACCCATCATAACTTTCCTTGTGTTTGAAAATTGTTGTTGTGGATAAGCTTCATAAATTTGTTGAGGTGGTTGAGATTGTTGTTGAATATTACTTGATTGAAGTAATTGTTGAAGTTCATAATTTTGACGACTCAAGATCTCATTCTTCTTTTCCAAATGTTTAATGTATTCAGTTGCTTTGGTTAATACAGTTGCTTTATTTAATTTCAAAGCTGGAGTTAAACCTTCCAAGTCTACTTTTGAAACTGTACCATTAACAGCAACTTTTAAAGAAGGAACTACATCTCTTAATGCTACTATTTTTGAATTGATATTTGTACGGTACTTCTTCTCAATGATATTATGTGAAACCTTTTCTTTCTTATGGATTTTGGGCATTTTTTTCTTTGAGTCTTTATACGAATCAGGTGATGATGGAGATCCTGAAATATTTGATGTTGGAGTTCCCATGAAAAAAGATTGCGGCTGTGAATTTGATGTTGATGAGTTATCAGGAGAAGTCAATTCATAACGATTTTCCTTTTTAATTGATAAATCAGGTTGAGTATCTTGCAGACTTGTTGGTATCATTAATGTTTTTGTATAATCTTCAAGATAATAATTTGGATTATAATTATCTAATGGTACAGTATCAAACACTTCATCTTTATATTGTGGTTCGATAAATTCATCAAGTTGTTCTTGTTGTAATTGTGATTGATAATTATAATCACCATTAACTTGTTTTCTTGAACTTTCACTCCAACTATCTGGACTTAATATTACCGCCTCAGATAATGAGCCTAAGAAGTTTTCCGTTTCCTCAAAATTATAAAACCCTTCAAACTCTGTCATTTGTTGTATTAACGAATTGATGGTGATTTGATGTCATTTTAAGGAACTTGATAAAGGATTTACCCGACTTTTGAAAGGTGGAACGATTTTTAGTTTATATGTAGGTCAAGAAATTTAACATGTGTGACGGAAAGAGATTCAAGTTTCCATACAAGCGATGAGTGATGAACAAGTGGGTGACTGAAAATTTGTATATATGTGATTGGTCAATTACATTACACCGTGACATAAACTGATATTGACACTGATTTTGACTTTGATATTGACATTGACATTGACACTCTCCACCATTTAAACTTTCCTCCTTCGAATTGTCTGATATTTAGATAGATCGCCTTTTATCAACTCTAATTAATAAAAAGATGTTTGGAGGTCTGATTAATGACCGTATTCACTCTAAATCATATATTTACAATATTGTCGGATAATTCCGGATAATATTCTTCCCCATACTAAACTGGAGGTACCGACTTTCTACAAATTGGACATTGCAATTTATACTTCATCCAATCTTCTAAACATTCAGTGTGAAAGATATGATGACATGGTGTTATCATATATGCTTGTCCTTTTAATCTTGAAGTTAATTGTCTTATACTCTTATCACCATCTTTTAAACAAATTGGTAGATCAACATTATTCATACAGATTGCACAATCAGTTTTATAAATTGTCATATCATTCAATTCTTCAGTTGCAACCTCATTCTGAATTTGTTTAACTGCGGTTAAAATATCCGAAATAAAACCAGACTCTAAATCTTTTAAATGCAATATCGGATGATAATCATAAGCTTTAGGTAACCATTTTTCATTTACCCAAAACCTTGCTCCTAAAACTTCTTGTATGTATAAAAGTAAAATTTGTATACACACCCAGGTGAAAAGTATACCTATAAGATGAAAATCTTGATGATGTCTAAGTGGGTTTTTAAATAAACTTAGGTAAGCAACCGGTAATAATCTAACTGAACTTGTCCATAAGACAAATTCCCATGTAAATGCTTTTCTTCTATTCTTTACTGAATTTCTTAAAAATTGAGGAAGCCAGTAACTATTCAATACGAATAGTCCAATAAGTTCAAACCAACGACGATATGAAAATCTCCATAACATTGCGTTTAATATGAGGAATGTAGCTGTTATTGTCAGTACTAATCCGACAAAAAATATTGTATTGAAAAATCTTGCTTCTTCAGTTGAATCTTGGAAACGAGTGTCAGCTGGAGTTGGTGTTGGTGTTGGTGTTGGTGTTGGAGTTGTAGTATTTGTATCGGAAGTTGTAACTTCATCAGTTACCTCATCCCTACTCCCTCTCATTATCTCCCACCAAGTTGTACCTCTTTCGTTTACTTGTGTTGCCATTACATTTATCATGAATCTGACTTCAAATACTCCACACATAACAAATGCTGTAACTGCCACACATGCCATAATTAAATAAAGTTCATTCATAATCGTTGAAATCAACAAAAAAGTAAGTGCTAATAAAGAATCCTGAAATGCAATTAGTCCTAATGTTGTAGTTGAAATATTACTTAACTGACTTGGGGTTCTTAATTTTCCAATTTGTTTTAAAAACACCATCAATTGTATTATCACCAAACACAATAACCACATCAACATCTGTCGAAGTTGTTTATTTGTAACTTCAATTTTTTGACCACTAAACTTAACATTTTCTTTTTTATTTAAAACAAATCCACAATCTGGGGAATATATAATACCATCATGGATTTCAATTTCTGGGATTTTACTTGGAATTGGTCTACCACCTGGGTTTATCAATTCTTCGTCGATATCTTGTAATTCTTGTTTCAGAAAACTTGTCTTGTCTAATTGCAAAAATGTTAATAATTCACATCTTTCTTCCGATCTAGTAACGTAAGTATTCAAAGTATCAAGACTCAAGTCTTTTTCTGAATTTGTTGTATTGAAAAGTTGAGTCAATAAAAGTCTTGTATCATCAAATGTAGTCTCATCTTTTGTAAAGAAAGGTAATGCAAAATTTCCTAGGAATTTCCCAGTTTGAGTTATTCCAACCAATACACCGGTATCTTGAAAATATATACCACGACAATCAATCTCATGATTTTCGATTTCTGGAGTATCCATTAGATTTATGGTTAATTGCACAAGGACAGTATTATTGATTCTTTGGCTGTCTTCCTCGATATATTTTGCAATCTCAGTGTTTTTATAATTGTAATCTAAACTTTTAATACCTATAGATATCTTTCCACTCGAAGCAGAGAAATTACCAATTTTTGGTGGTATTTCATTTATATCCAGTGGAGGTGGATTATGCTCAGGATCATTCTCATATCTTTCTTTTTCATCTGCTATTCTTCTTCCTATATTTGTTATATAAAACTCCTTTAGTATCTTGGATAACTTCAATTTTAAAGGTAGTATACCATTAGTTGATTTTGTAAATTCACCATGAGCATTACAAGAAATATTTAGGGGATATGACTTCCCATCATCTTTTGATTCGTGATCCCATATTGATTTTACTCTTTCACTGACTATGTTTGGAAGTATGGAATACTCTTCATTTTCAATCCATGGATTCTCTTTTGTATATTCATGAATAGGCCATTCCTTTACCTTTTTACCATTCTTAAAATCAGAATATGATAGATGAAATCCTGTTAAATTACCATATCCTTTATACTTTTCACTTGACATCAAAGTATTGAATCCCGCCACCAAAGTTGTTTTAAAGTATCCCAAAGCATCTTTTTCTAAAGCGGAGTTTGGTTGTTCATTACCACTAGGTAGAGTATAGAATATGAACATAATGATAAGTATGAAAAGAGTTTGGCGATCTACTTGCATTTTAGTGGGTTGTAGATTGATGTGTTAATCAAAATGGTGTATAGATATAGAGAAAACAAGTCACGTGAAAGATCAAGAGTTGCGGATTTCTATAGAGAGAGATGATACCAAAGATATATTGGATATAATTTCGCTTTACAAATTCACTTTATAACAAAAATTCAGGATTTTAATCAGCTATCGAATTTAAACTACTTCAATGTATTTATATATTTTTAAACTTCAGCCCTCATCGCATTTATAATATTCAAAACAACTAGAGAACTTTACAATTGGTATTTATTATACTGAGAAAGCATAAACAATGGTATATTTAGTGTATCAATTTATGATATTAATCAGATAATCAATTGGGATATTTTAATTTGTTTATACCATTATGAACCCAGCAATTATTGAAACAAGGAACATTATGCTTGATGAGTACACATTATTATTAGTACCAAGAGCTTTTGAAACAACGGCAACTGACACTGAGGTCAGTGAAGCAACCGCAGCTACTTTATTCGAAATTTCTGCATTTGCAATTTCACATTTCAATGTTACATACGCAGTTACTGTTGTAACTTTGGTAATAGTAGTAGTAACAGTTTTAGTTGTAGCAGCAGCTGCTGCAACTGTTCCATCTTTTGTAACAGTATAAGTTGCAGTATATGTTCTACCACCATACGATTGTGCAACTGTTGTTGTTAACAGTGGTTGTATTGTTTCACAATCAACTTCAACAGTATTACTATTAACTGTAACAACAGCAGCATTTGTTGAAACACCAGCAACCGTTGTTTTTGTAACTACAAACGAACTACTACCAACAGTTGTAACAAAAGTTGTTACTTTTGTAGCACCTGTAGTTGCAGTTGTTGAAGCAGCTTTACCAGTTGTAACTACTTTTGTAGTACCAGCAGCAGTAATTGTACTACAATCCTCACCTTCATTATCAGTAATACTTGTAACAGTTTGTTGATTTGATTTGGTTACTGTACCAGGAGTTATAGTTGAACAATCTAATTCTTCATCTTGAGTCAGTGCTATAGTTGTCAGAGCTTTTGTAGTTTGTGACAGAGCTTTTTTTGTTGATTGCGCAACGGTACTATTACCAGCAACTACTGAAACAGCGGCAAGTGTTTTTGATTCAGCTGCAAGAGTTGTTTGAACTGATGCTGGAATTGTTGAACAATCAAGTTGTTCATCAGTAGCTGCAACGGTACTAGCAACAGCAGCACTAGCAGTTTTTGCAGTACTTGCAGTAATAGTTTCACATTCTTCACCATCATTTACTGATGCAGTTGTAGCTGCTTTCGTACCAGCCGAAGTTGCAGCAGTAGTCGCAGTAGTCTTTGCTGAAGTTGCTGAAGTTGCCGAAGTAGTTTTTGGTTTAAAGATTCCAGTAATCCCACTTACTACATTATCAACCCCATTAGTTATCCAACTAAATATACCTCTTTTATCAATAAGCAGTTGGTCTTCCAGTGGTAAATTTACCGATGTAGCTGTTGCCATAGTTGATGTCACAGCAATGACATTAACTAAAACAGATACTCTCATAATTTAAAATTATAAACGAAGTGAATGAAAGAAGATATTGCAAGGGCATCTAAAATAATGGCTAAACCAGAATATTTAAGGAGAAAGATTTCAGATTACATGATGGGGAAATTATAATTTAAATTCCCGTATTCAGTAATTTTGATTTTAGAAGTATTGAATGTTGTAGAGATTCACTTATTGTTTTTTTACAATATGCATTTATTAACCGAGTAGATGGATTCTAAACTCTTTTTGGTAATTTGACCATAAGCCAAAGTGGTCTGTATGCAGATTCTAATACCTTTACGGTAGTTTCAAAATAAAAATCTATTACTTTTCCTAAAACGGATATATAAGTAGATTTCCCTTATATAAGCATTTCTTAATATGGAGATGAATAAGATGATCTTCTCGTCTATATTTGGGGTGTAAAGATTTGATATTGGAAAGATGATTTCAAAAGGGATGACTATGGAATAAAACCTTGGATGGTTCTTTGTAAATGGCTTAGACTTGTTTCATCTCTTTGATCCACCTGGTATTTGGGGTAAATATCTTCATGTGGGTGCAAAATTTCCAATATAGGTAGATACTGCAAACCCTTTACATATCATCAAAATAAAAATTGGATTTATCACGTACGATCGAATATAAGCCCCAATAGGGAAGTTTAATTCTGTGAAATTTGTATATTGTAAAGCAAAGACATGCAAGGTCATGTGACGTATATTCATCTGAAAATATCACCAAATCTACACAAATTATGAAGCCAAGTATCATACACCTTATTAGACAACGTAGACCAGATAGAAAATCTTCACCACTTTTACCTCCACTTAAATTATATAAAGCAATTTTAAGAGCTCATTATACAAAACTTCCAAATGATTTGAGATCTTTAGGTGATCAATATGTCAAAGCAGAATTCAAAGCCCATCAAAAAATCGAAAATCCTTTACATATAGTACAATTTTTAACTCAATGGCAAGATTATTTAAGAAGTATTGATGGTGGTAGTTGGATGGAAGGTAAACTTAAACAACAAGAACTTGAAAAAATGTCACCTGAACAAGTTGGTCAATTATACGAGTTGATGCAAGAAGCTAGAAAATTTGGTGGGACTTAACAATTACATAAAGTCTATAGTTATCAATTTTATTTATTATAAACCTTTACCATAATTACCAGAAACGAAAAAATCCATAATAATCTTTACAATGTTTTCTAAAGCTTCTAACCAAGTCTTTAATTGCTCCAACACTTTAACTTGATCATCACCTAATTTCTCAAAAAAGTCTTTTCTATAAGGACAAGCTTTCATTGCTAATTTAAATACTGGTTTAATTAACATACCATGATATTGCGATAATGTTTTAGTATAAGCATTTGTAAAAGTTGAGGTTAATTCTTTTGATGGTTGATCAACTGTTTCTCTCATTGCTTGCGCAGTAAACTCTAAACCACGAGATAACCATAATAAACCTTGTGTAGCAGTTTTATCTTTTGTACCTGCTTCAGACAAGATTAAAGATTGTAAAGTTTCAGAATTGACTGGATCAGCTAATAATTTCTTTCTAATTTTGGCAATATTACCTGTCATATCCTTTTGAACAACAACAAATGCTGATGAACCTAAAACATCAAATAATTTGACAAGAGATTCAGAAGCTTCTAAAAAATCAGCAGTATTAATTTTAGAGTCATTGACTTTTACATCAGCAAAGGACTTTTTAATTTCATCGAAAAATGGCATCTTTGTTGACTTTGTTTCGAAGTTTGTTGTCGTGAGGTTTGTCGGAATGTATATAACTGATTTTAAATTTGGTAACAATAAGACGTGTGAGGGAGAGAGTCGAGGAGCTGGGGTAGAAGGTTGCGAAATAGAATGTAGAAGAGATTGGGACTCACTATATATGCTAAGGACGTACAGAAGATTTTGTGTTTTAATTTGAAACTCTGGAATCACAATTAGCTTGTTCTTCTAGTACTTGTAATTTCTGGAAAGCTAGATTATTGGACTCATCGACGCTGACTTACTGTTGGCGCTCTTACCTGAACGAGACACAAATTCGTAGAGATAATCCAATATCATCATGTCATGCCCACATAATCTTATAGTTCCTCTCTGCTTAACAAAATCTCAGTGGTCTTACCTCCAGTCTAGAGACTCCCTAAATACTCTACAACATTGTGTCTTCCTCCCATATATTAATCTATTAACTCACCATTCTAATTCATTTGCCCATTTCACTTTATTACCTATACTTTCTTGTCCATTTATTACTTCAACTCCTGAATCTGTCTTATTCAACTCCTCCTTTGAATAAGTTCCATGTCTTATACCATTACAATTTCCATTTGTAAAATACTTATTCCGTATACTTTTTATAATTGCCATCTTTTTTTGATTCCCATTAACATCTTCATTTGTTGGTATTTGTACAACTTCATTATAATCTTCAGGAAATGGAAATCCTTCACAATTTGAACCATTTAATTCTGTTCCAAATTGTGTTGCATCACTCAAAATTCCAGTTGATGAGTCAACCAAAAAGATTTTTGGTGGTATATCTCTATATTTAATTATAGGTTTACTTGGTTTTATTATTGAATGTTTAGGTGAGTGTTTTTGTCTTATAGGTGCAGATTTACGAACTTCTATATTCGTTATATTTGTTAATGGTTTAAGGGATGGAATTTGTGATTGTTTCCTTATAGGGGATCTGAAAAATAATTTATTTGATTTCTTGATTGAATTGGTATTTTTTGGCTTTAATGGTTCTGGTGTTGTGTTTTCTTTATTGTTATTAAGATAATTTGATATTTGGAAATCAAGTGGTTCTTCAGTATTTATATTTCTTGCAAATCTTCCTTTGAAGATCCTAGTTCTTAGTTGATCATCCAATTCGAATTTAAATCCTTGTTGATTCATTAGTTTTTCAATCTTATCATTCTTTAATCTATGATCATCAAATATAAGATTTGCTCCATATTTACTTGTAACTTGAAATAGTTCATTTGTAACTGGTGCACTCCATGATAAATTTGGTGAATCAGAAGAAAGTTTCTGATCAAGTCTTTCCAAAGTATTTGTCTTTTTTTTAACTGGTTCATTGAATTTTGGTTCTATTAAATCATTCATATCAATATTAAATTCTTCATTTTCAAGTATTTCATGTATAAAGTCTTCGCTCATATGTTGTGTTCTAGTGTCTTATTTGTCCCTATCTAGTGTCTTTTTGTTGTAATCAAGTTTTTATATAAATTTGACGTTTTGTTTACAAACATTCAGTTTTGGGAAATTGAATTGTTCTGACGGTTATTTTCATTTTGTGTAATGATTGATTATCAGATCTGTTGTGTATATAAGATGTTGGGTGCAAATGAAGTTATGAAGTTTGTGTTTGTACTTTATATTTGTGTTCTTGGTTTGTGTTCATTATATAAATACTGAGATGATGTTCAGTGTGTTTGTATCTATTAGCTATGTCAGAACCAATTGAAACTTTATCAGTACCAGAACAACCAGTTGAGTCAGAAAAATCAGTTGAATCAGAACAACCAGTTGAGCCAGAACAACCAGTAGAACAACCAGTTGAGTCAGAACAATTAGTTGAAAATCCAGCTCTACCATCAACTGAAGTGGTCTCTAAAGAATTATTTTTAAATCGTTTACACAATTATCCTATTGTAAATTCAACCACTGAAACAGCTTTGAAAATCCCAGGCAGCAAAACTCTTGTATCAGCAATATCTCCAACATACAAATCTTTAAGAAATACCCAACCAATCAAGATTTTTGCTGATACAAGTGACTCTTGTGCAATGATTGGTCTTGATATCATTGATAGACAATTTCCAAGTTTGAAAAATTTAGAAGTTCATGAATTGACGGATCCAATTACAATTCCAATAAAGAAGTACAATACCACACTTCACGAAAAGGTCATCACTCCTTCTACAAAAGCAATTGATGATGTCCATTTAAAGATTAATTCGATTTGTTATGATTCAAATGGTAAAGGCGTTTTTACAAGTAAAGCTGATCCATTGGTTGGTCCTCTAAATAAGAGTTTAGAGAATTTGGTTGGTTCAATAATGCCTTCAATAAAGAAAGTATCGAAAGATAATCATCCTAGTGAAATTGCTCGTACTTTTGAAATTGTAAAGAATGTTATGTTGTTACAAAAGGCGGTAGAAAACACAACCGAAGCTGAAGTTGATGCTACAATAGCTCCGGTTGATACCACAACAGCACCAGTTGATACTACAACACCTCCGATTGTCTAATCTACATCTTATAAGTTTCGGTTCATTTATTTAAGTTTTAACATGCAATAAAAGATTTAAGAATATACTACAGTAAAGAAGTCAATCTAATTCTTTGACTTTTTCTTCTTTTTTGGAGATTCTTCATCATCACCTTTACGTTTCTTATCCTTTTTGTCCTTCTTTTCTTTCTTTTCTTTCTTTTCCTTCTTTTCTTTCTTTTCTTTCTTTTCCTTTTTCTCTTTCTTTTCCTTCTTTTCTTTCTTCTCAACAACTTCTTCCGCATCACTATCAACTGCCATTTCATCAGCAATGTCTCCAGCTAAAGACAAGGCTTGCTTTATAGCATCTGAATTCTTCATTGGTGCAGCACCAGTTTCATAGAAATTTAATCTATCTTCAACTTGTTTCTTTAAAATTTGACCAAAAGCAGTTGATGGTTCATCAGAATAATTATCAATTCTTGAAGCAATTGATAACTTGTTAGCCAAATATCTTGAGATTCTACCTTTGTTTTTAGCAGCAGCTTTACCAATAAATGAAGAATGATAAATTAAACCATATTTAGGTGTATTACCTTTTGTTTTTAAAGCTCTAAACAAAGCCTTTTCTGCACCTAAAATTTGAACAGTTGAAGCAGCTTGTTTTGATAAATTGGTTAAAGAACCAGCATGAGATATTAATCTTGCACCAACAACTTCTCCAATTAAAGTTGCTAAATTTGGTGCAACTGTATTCATCTTATCGGTTAAATAACCAAATAATTTACCTCTATATTCAGAAATTGAAACAACTCTTTTAGCAAATGTTGCAATATTATTCATATCTTGTTCAGAAATGTCTTGACCCATAGAAATTTTTGCATTATCAATAACTCTTTGTGCAAGTCCAGAATCATCATTAAGAAGACCCGCGACATCATGTAAAGATTCATCAGTCAATGAAGCTTTGTCTTGAATGAATAAAGCCAACTTAGCAAAGCTATAGTTATCTGGAACAATCTTTGCTAATTCAGGGAAATGCCATCCATACCATTCTTTTACTCTCATTGAAAATGTATTGATGTCTTTATCTAATTGATCTAACAAAGCAATGGCTTGAATAATATGATTATCATTCTTTTGAACTGAAAACTTAACTTTAGCACGAGAAAATGCATGTCCTAAACCTAATTGAGCTCTTTCTATATCACCTTCTTGTAAATCTTTCAATAACTTAACACCAAAAACTCTGATACCTCTCAAGAAATCTTGTGCGGTTTCATTAGAAATACAATCAACATAAGGAAAAGATTCTTTAATAGATGGTCCCAAATTTTTATCTGAAACACCTAAAGAAATCTTGTTCTTTGATGAAGCTTTTGGTAAATTTAACTCCAAAACTGATTTCAAATAATCAGAAACTAAACCTTCAGAGATATCATTTGCATTCTCTAAAGCTTGAGCAGCACCTTTGAAAGGAGCAAATGAAACTAATTCAATCATTTTTGAAAATTTAGCTAAATCATTTGATGCTTCTTGAACTTCTTTACTTCTTGATGATACCTCATCTGATTGAATTAAAACTTTAAATATAGCATATCCAGTAGCTTCTTCAAAAAGAAGATAATCTAATCCCGCCATTATATATTAATATTAATAGATAAAGAGTTGACTGGTTTGATATATATAAAAGCTACAGTAACTAGTCTTCTGAGCAGGAGAAAATTTTTCCTCATCTCGAGGTAGTGCAGAATTGATAAAAACTTTCATGCGTGTCTTTACCATAAATACAATGTTAGGCAAAATTCAAATCCCATCCTAAATCATTTATAATTGATCTCCAATCCACAAATTTATCACCATTTGAATCTTTTTCCCATACTTTTAAGATCAAGCTCTTTACTCTTGCGAGATTCCAAGTACCATATAATTTTATAAATCTTTCTATTCTATTTAACATCATCTCTCTATCATAACTTCTACAACAGTGAATACCTGACATAAAAACTGGGAATACTAGTGATGCTTGCACTGGAGAACCTAACAAAATATCAATCCTTTTATTCAAGTTGTTAAGCAAGAGCTGTGACTCTAATGTAGAAGGATTATGTCTCATGATTGAATGACGTAAAAATAACTTTGCACTTATTTGAAATGCTTCAAACAAAGTCAAATGTAATTCTAGATCTTGATCTGTTAAATTAACAAGATCATTCGGATCAGGATGACATTCATTAATCTTTAATTCTAACTCTTTTGCCTTTTCAATTGTTGATTGAAATACCAGATTTATATGTTCATGATCATCTTCAACTTGAATCTGACCTTTATAATAATCTGAATAAGCCTGCTTATTCTCCAGAGTCAACAAAGAAATCTTTCCTATAAGCATATAAATCTCTTTCAGTGCTCCTAATAAAGGATTCAAATTACCTTTTGAATATCCAAGATAATCTTTAAATATAACTTCATATTCTATAGGTGAAAAATAAGTTCCTCTTTCAGAACTTGAACTTGCCAATAGATCATGATATGCAAAACTTGATATGAGCCAATGCTCCTCCATACTATTATAAAAATTTAAAATACCACCATTTGATCGAAGTAATTTCCATCCCCATGAAAGATATACTGACCATTTTTTAACATCTCCTTTACAAATTTCTGCTCCACATAATATTAACAAGTTTGCAAATTTTGTAACTAAACTTTGTTTATCAGTACTTGTTTGTTGTTTAATTTGACTTAATGCCATATCCATATAATTATCACCTTCCCTAGTCCATTCTCCTCCTAAATGGAAACATGCCCAAGCTAATAAGCCATATAATATCCCCAGATCTTTTTGAGCCAAGGGTAGAAATACTTTTTGATATGTGCTTGAATCATGTTGTGTTGTTGGAGCTATACTCATCCTGGCTGAAAGATCATTGAGATAATAGTCATAAAGAAATAAACCTCTTCGATCTAATTGGGGGAAATTTGGTACAAGGTATGGAATTGGTTGACAACCTACTAATCCTTCCAATAAATCATTATGTTCTTCATCTAACCAAGAATTCACATCGGGAGAGTTTAACGGGAAATCTTTAGCAGGGTTTAGTAATGGAGCAGAAGACTCTTTAGTAGGTGAATCTTTCCTTCTCTTCTTGAAAGTCAGCATAGATTCAATAACCTGAACTTTATTCTTAATCAAATCGACTTGTTGTTTTGACATTTCCTCATTAATCCATACACAATCCTTCTTTAGTCTTTCACAATCATTACAAATCGGTCTTCTCTCATCACACTTCTTTCTTCGTATCTTACAAGTTATACATCCATTTCTTGATCTTGGTGTCTTTGGTCTATAAAAATCTGCTGAATTTTCAATAATTCTTATAGATTCAGTAGAAGTTTTGGGTTTAGAGACTTTGCGTTCATTGTTATCTTTATTTTCTTTTGACTTGAATGTGACAAGCATAAGGAGATGAAAAGAGAAGATCTTCCCCATACTTTGAAAAACATCCATACACCCATAGAAAATAAAAAAATATTAAAAATCTCAAAACAGCTTAAATACCTTGTGATAAACTTCTTTAGGTATAGTTATTGACTCTCTTAATCTATTAAAGCTCATGAGTCTACTCAACAAGCCCATTTTGCAACTTGTTTTGTCGCACTAAATTTTGACACTATTACTGCACATAACCAAGCTTCTATTCCCTTCCACCTTAAAACTCAACCATCGTCCGATTTGTCCAAGGGATACCCATTTGAACCCTCACACGACTAGAGTATTCTGTGATTATTGCCATCTTTTTTCCTAAACGTACCATACATTTACAACATACAAATATAATAACAGATGTCATTAAAAAGAATTAATAAAGAGTTGATTGATTTGGGAATGTAAGTATAGCTGTTTTGAAATCTAGGGTTGTTGATCTATATGGAGAGAGTTTCGGAGTTTCAATATCTTTTGATTCAGGTAGGACTGGATCAGAATGATCTGTAAAATGATCTTATCTTTTATAAGCTAATATGCTAACTTGTTGACTATAGATCCTTCTTTTAACTTCTTTACTAACAATTAGAGACCCACCATCTTCATGTTCAGCTGGACCAGTTGGTGATGATTTATATCATTGGCAAGCATCTATAATGGGACCACCAGATTCACCATATGCTGGAGGTGTTTTCTTCTTGTCTATTCATTTCCCAACTGATTATCCATTTAAACCACCAAAGATTGCTTTCACCACCAAAATTTATCATCCAAATATTAACGGAAATGGTAATATTTGTTTAGATATATTAAAAGATCAATGGTCCCCAGCTTTGACTATTTCAAAAGTTTTATTATCTATTTGTTCATTGTTAACTGATGCTAATCCTGATGATCCTTTAGTACCTGAAATCGCTCACATTTATAAACAAGATAAAGTTAAATATGAATCAACTGCTAAAGAATGGACGAAGAAGTATGCTGTCTAGTTTAGAGGAGATCTTTTTATATACAATGCATTGCGATAGCTGATGTCTTTTGATACCTTGTAGTCTTTGTAGAGTTTGTTTAATTTTTCATCCATCGCACGACACTATATCAACAAGTCAAACTTCAATTCTTACTACTACAAGAGCATGAATAGACTATCGCTCTTCCAATTCAACGATACATCTAGTCTATTTAACTTAGCTAAGAAATTGGATAATGATAATTTCTTTTGTACTTTTCTTAATGATCAACAATTAAAAGTCTTTAGGTTTGTACTACAATTGAATGATTTAGAGGTATGGAAGAACTTTATTGAAGGTAATTGTGTTTTAAATATAGATAGAGAAGTTCTGTCTAAAGAGTCTGAAGAGGATGAATTAGTGGAAGAAGGACATTTATCCATGAAGCAATTGGCTTTACATGTTAGATATTTATTATGGGAGATGGCTATAGATTCTTATTATACTGATGAGTTGCAAATTGAAAATGATGATTTTAAGCTTCTTGATAGTATAGTAGAAGAGAAGGAGACAGAAGACAAAGTTGAGATATCATCTCCAAAAGTTCGAGAAGAAGAGGAAGATTATGATGATGATGAAGAAGATGATGAACCAAAAACACAAGAAATTACAAAACCTAATAATAAATTTAATGAACATCATCGACTACTATTACAAATCCCATATGATTACCTAATCGAAAAGCAAGAAGTTGAAATTACATCAGAACTAGAAGATCGTGGATCAAAATCTTTAGAAGAACAAGAACGTTTGATACGTGAATTTAATAAAGTTTATCATAATTTTGAATACGATAGAGAGACTTTATTCAAGAGAAGAAAGTTGGAAAGATCAGATAAGAAATTGGAAACTCATGATGAAGAGAGTTTAGCTAAAAAGGAAGAATCAGATGAGAATATAGGTATAAATTTAGGATCTGTTCTGCATTCACTACAGCATTTACTAAACACGGTTCAACTGCAAAGAGAAGATATACCATTGAATGATCTTGAATTAAGAACATTATTTATGGATGTTCGCAAAACAAGAGGTAAATGGGCAAGTGATGAACGAGTTGGACAGGAAGAATTATATGAAGCTTGTGAAAAGATTATTTTAGATCTAAGAGGTTATACTGAGCATTCTACACCATTTTTAAACAAAGTATCGAAAAGAGAAGCACCTAATTATGGGTTGATAATTAAAAAACCAATGGATTTGAATACAGTGATGAAGAAATTAAAAGCATTACAATATGATTCTAAAGATCAGTTTGTAGATGATTTAATGCTTATATGGTCCAATTGTTTAACTTATAATGCTGATCCAAAGCATTTTTTAAGAGCACATGCTTTAGCAATGCAAAAGAAAACAACAAAATTAATACCAAGTATACCAAATATAACAATTAGAAGTAGAGCTGAAATAGATAAAGAAGAAGAATTAGAAAATGAATTAAAAGCAAATACATCAAAAATACCTGAGGGTAAAGCATCACAAAAGGGACGTAAAAGAAAATTAGAAGATACTATTAAAGTTGAAGATATACAAATACTGGAAGAGGAGGTACCAGAACCAGAACCAGAAAAGGAACCCTCTATATCTGAAGTAGAAATACCTGAGAAAGAAGATGAAGAAAAAGAAGATGAAGAAGATGAGGAAGAAGCTGAAGTTGAAGAAGCAAATCGTCGTGTTAGTGGAGATGCCGATGATGAAGATGAAATAAATCCAGAAATTTTAGCATGGAAGTCCTTAACTGCAAAATCTAGAGCTAATTATTGTTCTCAAAGAGCTGAATTATTTGATAATGATGGTAAGCTTAAACCAAATGCTTTTGCCATTATAAGAAAGCCAAATGAAATGAGTAATTTCAATCATTATTTAAATAACAAAGAAGTTGTTTCCAAGAGTAATAATTTATTAGAGAATGATGAACCATATTTATTAGAATATGATATATCAGGAGGACTTCCAGGAATAAAATATCCTGGAGTGGATGAAAAAGAAGAAACCGAGAGAGAACAAAAAATGGTTGATATCATATTACAACAAGCAAATGGAGATGCAAATTCAATCAAATCTTCTCTTGTATTGCCTATTGATTCTGGTCTTAATAAGATTTATACTGAAAATATTACAGCTATACAAGAAATTAGAAAGATTTGTTTCAAGATATCTTTGATTAGACAGATGCAAACACAACAATTTGTTCATCATACACAAATGAAACAACCTGAAATTGAAAAGATAAAAGAGGTTGATGTTGATCCAGTATCGAAATTACCAAATCATGATTTATTTGATGCTGATGTTCAATATTGTGTTTTGAGACGTAATGTAGCTAAAATTGCAATGCAAACTGGTTTTGAAAGAACAGAACCATTTGCAATAAATACATTAACTCAAATCGCTGAAAGGTATCTTAGTAATTTGATTAAGTCAATGAAGTTACATACAGAGAATCATACAACTAAAAAATTGACTTCAAGACAAATTCTTTTACTTTCATTATTAGAGAATGGTGTACTGAAAGCAGATGATCTTTATACTTATGTTCAAGAGAAGATCATCAAACAGAAGCATAAGCTATTTGATTTGAAGAATAAGTTATCAAATTTCTTAAAAGAGCTTTTAAGACCAGGATTAGAAAATTTTAATGAGAAGAATTTTGAAGATAATAGTGAACAGTTCATGAGTGGAGATTTCTCCAATGATATTGGAGATGATTTCTTTGGATTTAAAGAACTTGGATTAGATAAAGAGTTTAAGCTATTGAGTTCTTCTATACCTATTTATCTTTTACATTCAAGACTTCATAACAATTTTACAAATTCAGGTAATGCTAGTCTTATAAATAAGTATGATGATTTCAAAGATTGGAAAGTACCAAAGCTATTTGCTTCAGATATACCAAATCAAATTGGTATATTGACAAGTTTTTATACTAAATTGTTAGAAAAGAGTAAAGTTCATCATGTCAAGTCACAAAAGAAGAAAGGAGAATCGGTTGAATTACCTGAACCGGATAAACTTGTTTTGATTGAAGATGATGAATTACCACAAAAGCAAAGGAATGTTAGACCCAGGTTGCCACCAACAGGTAAGATTGCATCGGTGAAGAAGAAGTTGTTAGCAAATGCATTTATATTACCGGATGAGGATGGAGATGGAATGAAGGTAGAGGTTGAAGTAGAGGATAAAATAGATGGGTTGAAAGAGGAAGGTGGATGAGGTACTATGTATTATAGGACATTGTAATATACATATAAATGTCTCTTTATATCTCTGTGTCTTTATTTCTCTATCTCCACGTTTCGCGACATTAATGTCGCGAGATGATATCAACTCTATCACTCCATCATCTCCATTACCAATGATATGAATATAAATGAACTCAAACCAAATTCAAATGTAAATATTATGACGAATTCGTCAAAACACCACAAAAATGACAAAAAACCAAGTTTGCAATCTTATCTTGCAAATATGGATAAAAATCATCTTATCAAACGAGATGTCTTTGGTAGATCTATACTTCATATCATAATACTTTGTAATAGATGCGACTTGTTGAAACATCTATTGAAAAATCCAAATATAAAACTTCTTCTTAATGATTGCGATTATGAAAATGGTTGGAATTGTCTTCATTATATCTTTTTTCACAAAAGACTAGCATGTTTTAAAGTCTTGATTGAATACTTGAATACCACAAGTAAATCAACAAATCCTTTAATTTTAGAATTGTTATGTCAAAAAGATCGAAATCGAATGATACCTTTACAAATGCTAAATAATGATTTTAAAGACTTACAATGGTTTCCAGAGTATATAAATGAAAATAATGAATTCCATTTAAAATTTCGTTTTGGGAGTGATTCTAAAACATGGTGGGATGATTATAGATGTGGTTCTGATATTCTAATGATGGGTTCAAATACAAATAATGTATTAGGCATTGGAGATTCCGCTGATAGAATGATACCAACAAAACTAAATCTAGATAGCTTTAAAATATTTGATCACCACAATCTACGAGAGATGTTATCAAAGCCTAGATTTAAAGATATAAAGATATCAAAGTACCATTCTCTATTATTAACTATGGATGGAAGATTGTTTTCTAGTGGTATTAGTTCTTGTGGAAGATTGGGTAGGAAACCACTTAATAACTTTAGATTTAATCCAATAGATTCAACTGAAAGGTTTAAACAGATTGCAATATGTAATTATCATTCCATAGCTCTATCTAATGATGGGAATATCTATTCATGGGGATCAAATAATTTTGGACAATTGGGAGTTTTGGGAGATTCAGATGAGAATTTTGAAAGTATACCAATTTTAATAAACTCTGGAGAAATTCGGAAAAACTATTCTCCTTTCATTGGTGTTTGTGTTTCCAAAATTCATTCTGTTGTATATACAAAGAATGATATATTTCTTTTTGGATTAGATATTGGCCAAATGGGATCATCTATTATTGGTGAATTTGAATATATCATCAATAATAAATCGTATAAAGGGAGGATACAAACACCAAAGAAACATTCTTTTAGAGATGAAATCAAATTTGTACTGAGTTGTGAAACTTGTACTTGTGTCATAACGACAAATAATAATGTTCATGTTTATTACCAACATCAACATTATAAACTACCAAAGATACCAACTAGAAAAAGTCAGTTTGATATTTTCAAGCCAACAAAATTAACCGAAGCTCCAATTATACAAAAAGTTGTTGCAAAAAGTCATGAATTTATAGCTTTACTAATGAAAAATGGTGAAGTTTTATGTTTTTCTTTGGAAGATTATGAACAAACTAAAACTGTAAAATATAATTCTGTTTGGAAAGCTTATGATATAGATATGAGGGCTATAGATATGGATATATCTAATGATGGATCTATAATCTTATGTACTAGAAATGGATCGGTATTTATAAAGAATATAAATACAAAGCAAAGAAAGTTATCATCAACTTCATCAATACTACCAATTACAATAGTAAAGAATAAATTCAAAAAATTAGAGAGTTTGAACAGAATTATAAAAGTTTCTTGTGATGATAGGTTTATTTCATTTGGGTTTATCAGAGATGAAATTGATTCTGTGGCTTTAAAACTACAACAAAATGAATTTTATAGAGATATGAGTGCTTTAAGTGGAGTTGGAGTTGATGACTGTTATAGAAAACAACGACAACTTTTAAAGATAGATCATGATCCCAATTCATATGTTAGTGATTATATACTTCCACAATGCCATGAAGATATAGAAGAAGGAAATCAAGATTTGTTATTTGAAAATTATAAAACAAGGTATTTTACCCAGAACAAACAAATAAAGACATATAGAAGTTTTACAGAAGTTGATGTGTTTTTTGATTTCTTAATGACAAATCTGATGACGAATCTGATGACGAATCCCACTTGTTCTATCCTTACAAACACCTCCATTCGAATTGGTATACACAAAGAGATTTTTTCAATAAGATCAAAATTCTGTTCTGAATTGTTTGATACCACTGAAATCCAACATTTTAGTACAAAAGAGATAAAAGGTTACTTTGATGGTAATTTGAACTTTCAGACACCAATCCATTATAAAGCTTTATTGATTCTAATTCATTATATCTATTCAAATCAACTTTTAAGTATATGGGAGAAATTTCCTTCTAATGATTTGCCATCAGAATACAAACAGATTAAAGACGATGTGTCTAATTTATTGAAACTATTCTTCTCGACTGAATTGATTGGAGATTATTCTAAACTCTATCTAAGTCAAATAACTAGTTTACTTGATAATTTGGAAACTGGTGATATAGTGATTAACTTACAAGATACGTCAATAAGATGTCACTCTTCAATTTTGAAAACTCGATCTGCTTATTTTGAAACTATCCTATCAAATAGATGGAGTCAAAAAGAAGACATGATTTTGAATTTTAAACATATTGGACAGCTTCAATTCGAAATTATCTTACGTTATATTTATGGTGTAGATGATCTTGAAATTTTTGATCCTTTGATAAAATTTGTATCTACAAGTTTACAATGTGATGAGCTAATAAATTTCCTAATAGAATTGATCCAGGTTTCAGATGAACTCTTATTATTCCAACTTAAAAATCTATGTCAACTTGTCTTAAAAGACTTGATTACAATAGAAAATGTAATGATCTTGGTGATATATGCTTTCAACTTATCAGCAGATAAGTTATTCTTAAATTGTTGTTGGTTTATATATAATAACTTGGAGGTTGTAATGCTTGATGTCTCATATAAAGAATTTTCTATTGAGTTACTTCAAAGTATGGAAACTAAATTAGTTGTGTTTCAAGAATGGAAACAACGAGATTATAAAATTGGTAAGGATCAAGATAATTGGTTTTCCAATAATTCACATGATTTGATCTCTTTGTTTGTATTTGATAATACAGACTTTAATTCTAAATTTATAAAATCAAAAAATGGTTGGAATAGTTTTGAACCTATTTTTGAAGCTAAGTTTGTCAAGAAGATTCGTAAAAAATCCGAGAATTCTTTATTAACAGAATTTAGGCAATCTTTAAGTGAAAAAGAACCTACTAGTGTATTTGAAGAATTTGAAATTGTTGGTAGAAGAAGATCCAATGGTGAAAAATTAAAACAAAGATCGATATCTCCAAATAGTCAAACATCCAGTCAATCCTCTAGTAGAGGAATCTCAAGAAATGTATCAGTTATTGATATAAACCAACCAAAACTTAAAAGAGATATCGTCCCACCAGAAACGGTTTCTAGATCAATACCAAAAGATAATGACAAACTACCACCATTGGATCAACCAATTTTGGGGTCAGAAATTGAATTAAAGAAAAAATCTAAATTAAAACTTGGTCCAACTATAAGATTAAGTCAAAAAGAGAGAAAATTGTTGGGGAATAAAAATAACGTTAAAGATGTAATCCCATCTGAAGAGGTTCATAAATCAGCATCTGCAATTACAGTACCTTGGGTTATACCAAAAACTCTAAAGACTAATGAAACGAAGAATTTGAATTTACAAGATTTACCTGCTTTAGGAGAGAAAGTAGGTGTAAAAGGACAGAGTTTAGGAGCTAAAACTGTAAAAGGACCCACTTTAGCAGAAGCAATGATTCGTGATGCTTTGAAAGAAGATATCAAAAAGGATCAACGTAAAACTCTTCAAGAGATTCAACAAGAACAAGAATTTGCAAAATGGTGGGAAGAAGAATCAGCAAGAATGCAAAAACAAATGGAAACACCAAAAGGAAAGACTAGAAGAAGAAAATAATACTTGTATAGATTGTAAATAGATAATTATAACGTGACTTCGTCTGGAAACCAACCAAATTTTTTCAAATCAATAAGATTTGAAATCAGAACTTCAACATCTTCAGCTTTTAATTTTTGTGCTTGTAAAAATTGACCATCTGTTTCTCTTGGAGATATTCTTCCAGTACGCAGTATGACTCTCCACCACGGTAAATCAATTATTAAAGGATCAAGTTCAACAAGTATTTTGGAATGTTTTAAACAAGAACCAACTTGACGAGAATTTTGAGGTTTACCAATCAAATTAGCAATATGACCATAAGAAGTTACTTTCCCATAAGGAATCTGTTTTACAACTGTATAAACTGCCAAATGAAAGGCTTTAGATTCATCTGATAAATTCATTGGAACTACAAGTTATACATAGGATTAATATCAATTGAGTCTAAGTAAAGATATATAAAAATGTCAAACATACAAAGAATTACAAAATTACAAAGCTAATAAAGCACCAGCAGCTAAAACAGCAACACCAGCAATTTCTTTTACATTTGAACCTCCATGAACAACAACGGTAGTAGTATTAGTTTTGTTAGTTGCAGTAACAGTTGCGATTAAAGTAGCGATAGCGAATGAGGTGAATTTCATAATTGAATAAATTTATAGGTAATATAGAGGGAAATGTTTATGAATTTATAGTCTTTGCCACACCTTATCTTTTGAAATCCACCTTTTGATTTAAGCTGTGTTATTTCCGTTTATAGATGAGCCTCACATACAAATTAAAGCTTTGAACAAAGCGCAAATTATACAACAAGGTAGTTTCATTCCATATTAGGCCAAGTCAAGGATAAAGTTAAGATTTGAAAATTTGATATAATATATACTATTCTTGGAATCAAAACAGAGGATTATGACTCCGTCCCAATCTCATATCTCGTCTTAACTCCATGTAATTTAGTGAAAATCAACATCATATCAATATATGAATTCTCTCGTCTTGATAATTCTTGTATATTCGATTGAACAAATGTCTTGTATTGTTCCATTTCGTTAATGATTCTCGTCTTTTCATCACCAAATATCTCATCAAAAGTTTGAGTTTCAGTCGCGGTTTTAACATTTTCATAAAGTATAATAGTCTCTTGCTGAAGCTCAATTAAACAACTCAGATTCCATTCTCTTATTGCTTCCTCAATCGCAATCGTCAAAGAAGGGGAACACGTTAAGATAAGCAATAACAAATCCTTAAATGTGTTTATATGAATATCTATAAAATTCAGATTTATTGTAAATTTTGAAATTCCTCTTGTTTTAATCTTATGATGTTCTCGTTCTCTCTTAACGACAAAATTTATTGTTTTCAATTTGAAATTCTCGGAAAATGTTTTGATTGTTGTTTGGAAAGTTCGTAAACTTTCTGAAATTTGATTTCGTCCAATTCTTCTTTCGAGAAATTGTGTAAATTTTGTACTAAAGAGTATGAAAATGAAAAAGACAAAAGTTGCAATTCTTAAAATCTGTTTTGAATATTGATATCCAAAGTTGTAAAGGCCAAAGTAATAAACAAAACATCCGATTTTAAAGAGATTTGTACCCCAAGTTGTAACAAAAGTGAGAATATTACCCCAACGGTTTATAACAATTCTTTCTTGAACTCGATTTATTTCTGGAGTACGAGTGGTAGTTAACTCTGGAGTAGATGTTGGGATTGAACTTTGGCTTGGGATAATTTCAACTTTTTGTAAACTTAAACCTGATTTTTTAGTGGCAATATTCAATTTGGATTTCCCTGATTTATTAAGTAAAATGTATGGATGATGATATCCATTATCAACTAGAATACATTCTGATTCATCTAAAATAACCTCTTCTTCATTAATCGAAAGATGGTAATTAACAGTAGGGTCTTCAATATTTGTCAGATTCAATGATTCGTCTTCAATAATGCCAACTCGTATTTCTTTAACTTCGGATTTGTCTAAAATTTGTTTGAAATCATTATAACCTGGATAATCAAGTAAACTCAACTTATCCTTCATTACATCTGTAAATTCCGCCAACTCATTTTTAAAATCTTCAATCGTAATATGACTTGAGACTTTGAATATATGTTTCAGAAAATTCAAAGAAGATACAATACGAACTTGATGATATATAATAGACTGTAGTATCAAAGGTCTTTTTGGACAAATATCTAGTTGAAGAACTTTATCAAGTTTAAATTCATTTTGTAATGTCTTTCCATTATATTCTAGTGCAATCTCTTTCGAACCGGTTTTTGAGCTTAAGTATTCTTTTATAGTACTTATAGAACATGATATAGTGTCCCTTATAATCATAGAAACATCTCCTTTAATAATAATATCAAATAATTCCTCTACTGGATCTCTTTGAGGTATTGATCTTGACATTTCTAATTGAAGATCAATATATAAATCAAGATTTCGACTTTGGACAACCTCTTCCAGATTGAATACCTCAGCCAAAGTCTCTGAATCCTTCAACTTTCGACCCCAATATGTCAATGTAAGGAATATTGGCTTTAATCTATGATTCTCAGACTTTAGCCAGATAAGTTGTTTGATATCAGAAATTGAATGTTCTAATGTAACACGATAGGATAGAATTACTAAAGTTGATAAATCATTTAAATAATGACTTGAAAGATTCAAATCGAATGGTTTATCCATTATATGGGGTAGTTGTCTTGTGTCAAGTATATTGATCTAATATAATCATGTGACTGAAATATCGAGGTAATCACATGACTTAAAAATGTATTGATATGTACAAGAATCTATATAAGCTCACTTCTTAATCGCATGATATCTCTTACCTCTGAAAGCAAATATTTGACTATTTGCTTGGAAAACTTCAGTAGGATTAACATCAACTAAATCGATTTTTGTAGATCCAAACAAATTTTTGGTACGATCCATCAAAATATCAGTTTCTTCCATTAATGGATGATTTAATAGATAACCAACTTCTCTACGCATATCTAATTCATGATAAGCTGTAAGATAAACAGCACATTTGGAATCTAAAAGTCCTTTTAAAGATTTATTCCAATGAACTTTGTCAGCAGTTTGGAATCCTGGATGAAACAAAAAGAAAATATCCATATATGGATCAAATGGGAATAAATCTCCAGTATCGTAAAGTTCATGAAAGTATTGAGTATGATAATGTAAAGTTAATTGTTCATCATATTTCACTACTAAAGCTCTATTATGTGGTTGATCTGTAGAATTGAAAGTTCTTGTTTGAGGATCATAATAAGCATCAGGTCCAATAAAGTGAATTTCAAATTTTGTTTGAGGAAAAAGATAACCAAATTGCTTATAGACATAACCTGGTAACATTGCTTCCATCTTAGCACCAACTATGAAAATTCTCATTGGTCTTTCTTTAAATATAGTTTGAGAATCTTCTGGTTTCATATATGGTGGATATAAAGTATAACGTAAAGCAGCTAAAGATTTCAAACCTTCAATGGTTATACTACCATTTTTATCCATCGAATATGGTGAGTATCTATGTAAAACTGATGCAATTGTTATTGGATAGGTTAAAACTTTTGATGCTGCTGCTAAATTAAATTGAGTATTCATTGGATTGAAATCTCTTGTATAAAAGAAAGCATCCCATGAGGTAAAACTCGGGGTATAATCTTTATCTTGTACACCAGGAAATTCAAATTCAAAGAACTTACGTCCTGATCTAAGATCATGTTCATATAAATTTACTTTTTTCAATGATTCATAAGTTTTTGATTGATGATATTCAATATCATTCTTCCATGCTTCTTCGGAATGATGGGTTGGAATTCCTGAATAAGGACAAACAAAATTTACTGGTTTTTTCGTTACTGGACATAAAGCTTTTGTTCTTATATAAGCTGCTCTTGTTCTTATATCCTCATGAGGTGATTCATCCCAAATATGGAAAAGTCCTTCAGATCCATCTTGTGCAACTCTATCATCTAAAGCCAATAATTTTTTAAAGAATGAAACATTCCTTTTCTGTAGTCCTAAGTTAGAGGACTTTATCAATCTACTTATCATCAAATTTGAGCTTACTTAACCGTAATCGCAAGTAGTTTTCGCAAAATCTCATCGATATTAAAAGGTCGTGTATTTTACCCATATATATACATATATCAAATATCAAACATATCCATTAAGAAATCATCGATAACTTGTTCTAATTCAATATCCTCTAGACCCAATTTACCTGAGAGTTTCTGTATAGCTTCTTTACCATTTGGTGTTTTCAGTCCCTCTCTTACAACTTTTCGAATTTCTTGATTATCATAAATTTCTCGATAATCTTCCAGACCAGCTTGTATGAAATATTCGTAATTCCATGAATCATTTGGAGCTTGATAATTTGAAATTTCAACTTTGTCTCCATCTTGATCATGTAGAGTAATTGGATCTACGAGATATATCTTTAACATATGATCTTCAGTCTCACCATCTCTTGCTATCTTAGTTAATGTTTGAAATGATCCAGTATAATCATAAAGTTCAAACCAAACACTAAATGTATCATTCCATTGGATGAGTTTCTTATCATTTAATGGGTTCAAGAACATCTTACCAATTGATCTTGAGAACATTGTTCCAATAGAATCCAATAAACCGAACTGATCATCAAAATCTCCATTATAAATCATCAAATGACGATTATTGAAATACTCATTCTCTGTTTGAATAGGTTCTTTACTCCAGGTTATATAGAATCCTTCACCTAAAGGAGTATAGTTATACTCAGAAAGTGAAATTTTTGTATCTTTTGTTACTGGGAATATTTTATCAATCTCTGGCATTTCTTCACCATAATCCAAAAAATTCAAACTTCCTTCCTCTTCCTGTTTACTTATCAACTTGCAGTCAATATTTGATGCCCTCTCTTCAAAATTACTTGGTACAAACTCTTCAATTGTACATAATTCTGGAACACTTATAATCATTTGATACTCACAAGTTTTCATTTCATTAAAATGGATGATTTCAGTTTTACCGTTAATAGAACATTGATACACTATATCTATTGCTCTTGGTTGGTTAGTTAAATCACAGATTTCACCATCAGTAATTTTATGTTTTAAAGTTGTAAAAGTATTTGATTTACGAGGACCTATAATCGTATTTGCCTTTTCGATTGTAAGCTCAGCAATTGAATTGACGGAGAATTTTCCTAATGTATATATATAATCAGCTCCAGTTGTATGAACCCCTGTTTGAAGATATTGAGCAACATTTTCATGAAATTGTATGACATCTTTACCAAATTGGAATCCATAAGTCCAATATCCACCATTTGAATAAATGTACTCTTTACCGCCAAAAGCAGTTTGAACGGCTTCTACAGCTCTATTTTTGAGTTCTGTTGGACTCAAGTTTTCATTTGTTTGTTCGATTATAGCTTCGACTTGTGGGATCAAACATAGATAATCTGAATCTTTGATTGAAAGATTGATATAAGAATCATTTTTCGCTATTTCAAATGCTGAGTTTTTGGGTATACTTGATGAGAACCATTTGACATTATATTTGGGTTGGATTGAGCCTAAAACTGATCCAATTAGTAGGTAAATCAGTAACTTCATGTTACTTAATTTCAAAAATTGTCATTGACACGTAGTTAATCTATGATAAGCAGAGTGAGACAGAAACCATAGATCAACCACTATACGAGGCCATAGATCAGGATCAAAGAAGGAGGGCCGATTTCACTAATTTTGCTCCAATTCTTTATAGACACTTTTCAAATACTACTTGGTCAAGGATTTTGCTATTTAAAGTCTCAAGTTACACCTTACATTTAAAAAACTAGCTCCTATTCTCAATGAACGAATCAGTTCCAGCACTAAGTACCCCACAAATGGATTCAATTGAACCATCCCAGGAACAAAAACCAACTTTGTTTGATTTAGCTCAGGTAATAGATGATAAAATGCAAAAAATCTTGAAAAATATAGAAAAAGATGATGAAGAAGTGAATAAGAAATTGAATGATTTATTGAATAAGGTTTCTTCTCTAGAAAAGAAGATTAGAGATTGAAGAGAGAGTTGAAACACTTGGGAATTTTAAGACTGGAGAATTTTGATTTTGTCTGGGTGTATGGATTTATTTTATCTATATACATTTAGATCTCAATCAGACCTCATCATGAAACGTAGTAAGAATCAAATAAGGCGAGAGAAAGCGAAACAAAGGAAAACTGAGGTGAAATCCAATACCGATCTGGTTATTCTGACGAAATCCGAAACTGAGACTCCTTCTATAGAGATAGACTTGAAAATAGATACATCAGATCCAATATATTCACAATTCAAAGATACTATACAAAAATTTCAAAAGTCACCTGAAAGACAGATTGTGAAAGTTACAACTCAGTCAGATGTTTCTGATACAGACTCTGATAGTGAAGAAGAAAAAATCATCACCAAAAGACAAATACGTAAACAAAATAAAATTCCACTTTCATCATTAAAATCAAGTATTTCAAATCCTCACCTTGTAGATTGGTATGATTGTGATGCTCCTGATCCATATCTTTTAGTTTTATTAAAATCTGAGCCAAATGTAATCCAAGTACCATCACATTGGTCCGCTAAAAGAGATTATTTATCATCTCGTAAGGGAATTGAAAAGCTACCTTTTCAACTACCAAAGTATATAAGAGACACTGGAATCCAAGAGATGAGAGATAATAATGATGATAGGACTTTAAAACAACTGCAAAGAGATCGAGTTCAACCAAAAATGGGTTCTTTAGATATAGATTATCAAAGATTACATGATGCATTTTTTAAATACCAAACTAAGCCAAAGCTATTAGAATTTGGTGATATATATTATGAAGGACGAGATGCAATAGATGAATATGAAATTGATCTTTCAAATTTTAAACCTGGGGTTGTATCTTCACAATTACGACTTGCTTTAGAATTACCTGAAAAGGATGAGAAAGTTCCACCACCATGGTTAGGTATAATGAAATCGATAGGTAAACCTCCAGCTTATACCACTCTTGTTATACCGGGGGTTGATATTGAATATAATAATAATGGTTATAAATCACAATCTTATCATTTGGAGAAGAAGTCTTTTGTGGGACAATATTGGGGTGGTTTGGAAGAAGATGAGGAATCGGAGTATGAAGATGAGGATGAGGATGAGGATGAGGTTGAGGATGAGGTTGAAGTATCTGAACCAATAGAATCCAAAAAAACCAATATAACGGAATTTGGTGGCGTAAATTATACACCAACATCAATAACCTCCGATTCAAAAGATAAAAAATTGTATAGTATAGTTGAAACAACTCAAGGTCCTTCAGTGAAAGGGTTGTTGAGTACTGAATTTGGTTATAAATTTGACAATGATAATGAGAAAGAACAGCCAGATAAGGCAATAAGTCCACCGAGTGAAGAAATAAAATTCAAGTTCTAACTCAACCCCAGTATATAATCTTATACCCCAGTATATATTATTTCAGATTCATCATCCTCTCCAATAGACTCATAAGAGAAATCATCAAATAAATCAAAGTCAATTTCTCCAAAGATATTCTGAATTGAGCCTGGGGGATTATCAATCGTTGTATCCAGTGTATTTCTAGAAAGTAAAAAAGAAGGACCAGTTGACCTATTTGAACCTGTTGACCTATTTGATGCATTTGAATCTGAACTTAAAGAAGATCTGGTTAGACTTGATTTATTTAGATTGATACCAGTAGAGGTTTGAAACTGAATATCTTGCTTTATAAACCCATGAGATATATCAATCCACTTTTTGGTCTTTTCTAAAACTCTTAAAGGTCCTTGATTATATTTAGAGATACCACCTCTACCATGTATAATTTTTTTTAACTGCTCATAGAAATAATCTAGATCAATATCAATTTCTGACACATTCAGTTTTGGTCCACCCATCTCCATCTTTAAGGAAATTTTGATCTTAATCAAACATGTCAAGGCTAATAAAGTTCTAAAACATAAAAAAGTTGGTAATAGCGTAGAATAGGTTTTATGAAGGTCAAAAAATGAATTTAATGTGTTTTTAGAAGCATCAATAAGTTTTATAATATTTTGTTCAAACATTGATTCTTCTTTTTCGTGTTCTTCAGTAATTAATGAACCCAGATTTGGATCATTTTTGGTGATCATAGATCCAGAGATTATATGATTATAAACAATCATTAATAAATGATTATATACAATCAAGATGATATGATTTTGTTTTTTCAATCCAGTATTATCACTACAATAAAGTCCATTTTTATAAATAGTTGAGTTTAATCTTTCGATATAATTGTTTAAAATGCAGTGTTTATCACTAAGATCAGTGATATATTGTTCAAAAGATGATTGTCTTGATGATCTCCCTGGGATATTATAAGGATTAAAATAATTTAGAACTTCTTGACCAAGTCCACCAAGTTTGGAAAAGTCACATAAAAGTACTTCTTCTTGTTTTGAATGTCTTTCTTGTAATTTGCTTACAACTAGATCATGATTTCTTGACCATGAGATTGGTTTATGGATCTTGAGTGATAGCTTTAAGGAATTAAAGCAACAATAGAGAGTTAAGAAACTTCTTAGAATATTTCTTTCAAAAGAATTATCGGAAAAGTCCCATCTCATACCTTTGAAATCATCCAACTTTTCATTTAAGAGCTTGTTGTAATCTAACAATTTCTGTATAGGATTTATACTAAAGCTAACAAGTTCAATTTGTGAAACCCACATTGTAAGTATTAAACAGATATAAATCATTGTATAATTTGGAAACTGTTGATTGGAATGTAATTCATGTGATATTGCTCTTGATAAGTAATGATATATGATTTCATGAAGTTGAGTATTTGATAATTTCTCAACACTCGGAGGTGAGGGAGTTGAAGCTGATGTAGGTATTTCTGTTAATGAACAATCTGTCGAGTGACGATTCTTTATTGGATCTTCGCTAAAATTCAAACTTTCCTTCAGATCATCCTCATTCAAAGTTGTTATATATATACAAGTAAGTAGAAAAAGATGTTCATATTCAATACAATAATCAAAATCTTTCAAATGTTGTGATAAACAGAAAACTGGATAAAACGGTAAAATGTCATTAACAAAGAAATCAAATCGTCTTTTAGCTTCATCTAAAGAAAAAAATTTATGGGTATATATCAACTCTTTTATAAGATTTTTATCATATGATATGGATTCAAATAACGTCCTATCACTAAGATAACTTGATATATTTGTACTTAGTTGGTTGGTTTCTCCTAATATTAGGTTTAATTCTTCGTCTTTATTATTCTGTATTAAATTCTCTACATCATTTACAACTTCTTTTATTCTTTCAAGTACATTGTACGGATTTGATCTACGATGTCTTATATTGGATCTCAGTCTTGGAACTTCTATAGTACATTGAACACCAACCTGTAAACATCTTTTACAAGAATTTTGGCTTGAATCTTCATAAAAACATTTTATACGTAATTTATAACATCTTGAGCAAGCTCTTCGCTTTGTAAAACTAGGTGAATATGCTATACCTTCATTGGGTATACCCAGATTAAAGCTATATCTACCAGCTTCAAATCGATTCGAATTATTCATAAAGTTGTTATCTAAAGAATTACATAAATCTTAGCTTTGCCGTTGCAATCATAAGTAGCAACACTGTCATTATAAAACCTCAATTCGTAAAATTCCTGCACGATTTAGGCAATCAGAGAATCTATCTACAAAAATTATTTTCAAAGTATTTATTCTTTATTATGTAAGCGATGATTTGACATAATAATGCAGGTAATGTACAACGGTTGGTTTTAAAAATTAATTTCTGGTTTATGATCAATTATTTTATCAATTTTAGCACCAAATGATGATATACATTTGGCCATTGTTGGTGATGATCTTGATATAACATCAGTAAAATAAAAGTTTTCAATTGGATTTTTCAATGGAACACCAATAGTTGAAACTCCTTTTGTTTGTGAAATAATTCCTTTTAAACCAATTGAAGCAATGTCAGTTGATACTGATTCTATAATATCATGTCTAATTAAATGTGGTGCAATATCTCCTAATCTTGATCTTATACCATATAAATCATCATATGGTAATGGTTGTCCTAAATATTCAGAAACTGCTCTAACAATCTTCCAATCTTCTCTTGCGGTTCCTGGTGGATTAGTAGCAGCACGGGTAATTTGTGTTCTACCTTCAGTATTTACAAATGTTGCTGATTTTTCTGTATAAGCTGATCCAGGTAATATAACATCAGCAAATGATGCTCCCATGTCACCATGATGTCCTTGATAAACAACAAAGGCATCTTTTGGTATGTCTTTATTTTGAACTTCATCAGCTCCTAATAAATAGATAAATTTCGCTTGGACTTTTGAAACTTGCTCTGAAATTGTTTGGAATCCTACATCTAATGATCCAACACGTGATGCTTCACGATGTAACAAATTAAGACCATTCCATTCTTCAGTATTGAAATTTTTGTTTTTAGAAACAAAATTGGCAACCGTATTATAAATTGCTTTGGAATCTTCTGATTCAGCAATACCTGATCCAACAATTATAAGTGGATTTTTAGCACCTGCTAATTTCTTACCAAATTCTCCTTTAAGTGTTGTTTGTAAATCTTTTGCAGTTGAACCATAATTTTTATATTTAAAAGTAGAGTCAAAATCTTGACCAACAACACCAATATCTAATTCTTGTCTTAACCAAACTTTTCTTATTCTTGCATTTAAAACTGCTGCTTCAAATCTTGGATTTGTACCAATTAACAAAATAGCATCGGCAGCTTCTAATCCATCAATTGTCGAATTAAAAATATAATTTGATCTAACATCGATACCATGAGCTTGAGTAGCTTGGACAACATCAGTAGTTAAGTTTTCAGATCCTAATCTATTTGCTAAATCTTTTAAAGCAACTAAAGATTCGACATCAGAAAGTGTACCAGAAATGGCCTTAAATTCATTTTCGACTGGATTAATCTTTGAATAAGCAGCAGCAATAGTTCCCAAAGCTTCATCCCAGGTGGCAACTTCAAATTTATCACCGTTTCTTATCAAAGGATTTGTTAAACGTTGAGTTTTTAAACCATCACAAGCAAATCTAGATTTATCTGAAATCCATTCTTCATTAATCTCATCATTTAATCTTGGTAATACTCTCATAACTTCAATACCTCTTGCATCAACTCTGACATTTGAACCAATTGCATCCATTACATCAATAGTTTCAGTTCTTTTCAATTCCCATGGTCTTGCTCTAAAAGCATAAGGTTTGGAAGTTAATGCACCAACTGGGCATAAATCAATAATATTACCCGACATTTCTGAATTTATATTTCTTTCGATATAGGTACCAATTTGCATATCATTACCTCTACCAGCAGTACCTAATTCTGGAGAACCAGCAACATCATTCATAAATCTAACACATCTAGTACAATGGATACATCTATTCATTGAGGTCTTGACTAATGGACCAATTGCTTTATTTTCAACTGCTCTTTTACCAGCTAATTCCTTAAATCTACCTCTATCAGAACCATATCTTTGAGATTGTTCTTGTAAATCACATTCACCACCTTGATCACAAACTGGACAATCTAATGGATGATTCTCTAATAACATTTCAGTAACACCTTCTCTTGCCTTTGTGATTCTTTCAGACTTTGTGTTTACAACCATACCATTTTGAACTGGCATAGCACAAGATGCAATCAATTTTGGCATTCTTTCAACATCAACAAGACACATTCTACAATTCCCTGCTATAGCTAACTTGTCGTGATAACAATAACGAGGAATGGTAATTCCAGCTTTATCTGCCGCTTGAATGATAGAAGATCCAGCTTCAATCAGAACTTTTCTTCCATCGACTATAACTTCAACATCGGCTAAAATTTTTGCCGAAGAAGAAAAGTTACGACTCAAGGTATGAGATTTCTTATAAAGTTTGTTCCCAACTATGGTTCTTCTTAACATTATACTACCACCACTTTATTTGATCTTTGATGTTAATGAATAGTTTACCGCTGCCCTATTGGTTTTGTGCTATAGTATTGTGCAGGTTGATGTAATAGTTTTTATTGCTTGATGATTGGGTATTAAAAGGTAGGGTAACACACACAGAGTAATCAGATGAAGAGATCATTAATGTTTTCGAATCTATAATCGGTTTGTTTTCATATTTTGGAACTACTTACACTATTCTTTTTTTTCCTTTCCATCTGGTAATAATACCATCAATAATAGCAAAGGGGGTACAACAAATACCCAGTTTTTCTGTATCCATGACATTTCTTTCTCTTCGTTTTGCTCCTTAACTTCATCTATGACCTTTTTCTCCTCAATTGGAGACGGAATCTCTTTTATATTCTTTATAAGACCATCGCCATCAATAAGATTCAAATGTTGAACTATTTCACCATCCTTCCATATCTCAAATCCCTTATCAAACTTACCATTCAATTGGGTAATTGTAAAACATTCATCAGTTTCAATACAATATTTTCCATTGTAGTCCCTTTCAAGACTTGTAAATTCAGCTGTTTCTATATTAAGATTTCCTATTAAAGAACGATCATTACTTAGAAGATCTCTTGCATAAATTTCTAATGCGATAATTGGTGTTAACAAAAAGAGTAGTAACATATAAGAATACAGGTGTTATTTATGAAGTTTGTTGTTTATCTATTGTTTACCTGATTGGATTTAATTGGGGAAAGGTGTACTTGTTAGTTGTTTGATATCGTAAGATCAGTTGTCGCACCTTCTCGTACTAAGAGTGCATCTTACCCAATCTCAAGACATCACTTCTTCATGCTACGGTCTTTTGCTAGAAGTTTCCAAGATTGTCAATCTTATTTAACTCATTGTACTACAAATGGTCTTAATATGAATTCCAATGTATTTCGTGGTACACTTTATGAATTGACTGCAAAACAATTTCTAGAATCAAGTTTAAATTGTTATGATGTTAAACGAATTGGTGGAGCTCATGATCAAGGTATAGATTTACTCGGTAAATGGAATTTGTCATATGGTTTCAAAAATTCACCAACTTCATCAGCGAAAATTGGTCCGATTTTGAAAAATTCAAAACAATTCAATACTGACAAAACTACACTCAAAGGACTAACTTGTTTAGAGAAAGACACAAGAATAATTGTACAATGCAAAAATCATACAACAAGTGTTGGACCTTCAATCGTGAGAGAATTATCTGGAATCTACTCTCAGCATACTACAAAAAGTACAATTAACAATACAATTATGTTTTTAATATCCCCAAGTCTACCTACAAAACAAGCAATGTTTTTGATAGATAAATTGAATTTTCCTCTAATACATTGTAAATTATCACCTTTAACAACATCATCAGAGGATCCCAAGGAAAATTGGAGTGGTGGTGTTTTGGAATCAATGTATATGAATCTGTATTCAAGAAAGCTTTTGGCAGGCTTATCGCTAAAATAAATTATAAGCATATTCATAAGTTATATAAAAGGTACGTAGAGTCACGGAAACAGAATTGAATTGGAGTGATGACTTAATAATATTCACTTCTATACTTCCCATCATTAAAAGTATTTGAGTATTTCCCATCATCAAAAGTTTTTGATGTCAAAGTTGTAGGAACGCCATACGTTGTAGTAAGGAAAGTCTCTGTAGTTAAAACGTTTTTTGGAATCTCTGGTGTATTGGTGGTTGCAACTTTTGGTGGGGGTCCATTAATTGTAGTGATTTTAGCTGGTATTGATTTAATGCTTGGTATTGAGGTCTCAACGCTTAATGAATTTGGAATTGTGATCACTGGTGAGATTGAAGATTTTGACGAACTGTGTGATTGTAATGAAACAGGTTTAAGTACGTTGGAGACGATGGATTTGAAATTTCCAATGGATGATGTGAGTTGAGGTACTTCACTAGCCTCAATTGAAGATGGAATAGAAAATGGGGCTTTAGCAGAGTGAGGTACTATAGATGTAACAGAAGCTAAAGAGGGAATTTTTATGGTATCAGTAGCAACAGAAGCAATATCTGAAGTTCCACTTGGGATGGTGAAAGATGAGAATGCAATAGATGAGAGTGCAACTGATGAGAGCGTAATGGATGAGAGTGCACTGGTTACTGCAACGGATGTTGAGGGTTCATCTACCTTTGATGTGAAAACATTGATAGCGGCTGATGTTGACTTTGGATTGATTGGAGCGGAGGTTGCAGCTTTGGAGGTTGCAGTAATGGAGGTTGCAGTAGTGGAGGTTGCAATAGTGGAGGTTGTAGTTTTTGAAGTTGCAGTAGTGGAGGTTGCAATAGTGGAGGTTGTAGTTTTTGAAGTTGCAGTAGTGGAGGTTGCAGTTTTCGATGTTGAACTGGTCGAAGTTGCAGTTTTGGTTGAAGTAGATGAGGTTGCAGTTTTAGTTGATGAGATCGCTTGGGAGGATGAAGCAACCGAGCCACTTAATAATGCTTTCATTTGTTCAACAAAATTCACCCCGTTTTCAACATTACTCCATGCTTGACCTGCTTCCCAAATTGAAATACCACCAAAGTTTGCATCCGATTTAATTTTTTCAAGGTAAGTCGATACAGTAGTAGCATCAGCATATCCAGATCCAGCTGAAGTAGAAGAGCCAGCTAATCCAAGGTAGAGTTTTATCCCGGTATTTGCTAAACTTGAAACCGCCAGTTGCCAAGTTTCAAAATTAAAATTTGTTCCTAGACTACAATAATTATTGTAAAATTGAATAAAAGCAAAATCAACATCGACACCGGCTAATACATCACCAACAGATGCATCGGGATAAGGACATTGTGGAGCAGCGGATAAATAATAAGTTTTAGAAGTATCTTTGGCATAGAGTGTCCTTAATGCTTTACCAAAGGCAACTGTACCGGTTTGTTGGCCAGATTCAAAATCAAAATCAAAACCATCAACAATTGCATCATCAAAAGGTCTTTCAGATGATGTACCTCCACCAAATTTGTTCCATAAAGTTGTTGCAAAAGTTGTTGCTTCGGAATCAGACGTAAATCCATAAGCACCCGAGGCACCACCTAATGAAACTAAAACCTTTTTACCTAAAGATTGACATGTTTTGATTTCGGTTCCAATAGTAGAACAGTGAAGCAATCCATCAGAAAATGTATCACCACAATGATTTCCCAAATTCATTCCTAATGATGGGAAACTATTAATAAAGGATAAAATCACAATATCAACAGAGTCAGAAGCACAATATGTTGCCAAAGAATCTTCAGAAGCACCTTGACCCCAATAAAGGGCAACGTTATTTTTTGCAGAAGCAGAAAATGCAATGATTGAGTGTGCTAAACTCGCAAGTACGAAAATGGATTTAAGCATTAAATGAGCGACAGTTTAAAAGAAAGACTAGGTTAAATGAGTTATTGAAGCTTTAAACCTTGATGAAAATTGATAGATTAAAATATGCACCTTTGCTTTACTTTATACTGAAATAGCTCCGACAACATATTTGCCAATACAAATTAAAGTTGTTCCATCGCTATGACGTTGACTTAAGCTTTACTTGCTTTTAACGCTGGTGGATCTTGAATTAGAGTAAAATATTCTAAAACAGATTCAAAATTTCTCGATTAGTCAATGATGATACCAAATTAGATTGAGCTACCAGCATTTTAGGTTCCTTCTATACTGTATATAAAATAAGGTTGAAAAATAGTCGTAAATCTTTAAATCCTGTATATAATTAAGCTTTGAACTACGCAACGTTTAATACAATTTTGTCTTACAAAGTTGCTGAATTACAATAGGACTGGTATAAGAATAAGGGGAGATTGAGACAAAGAAAGCAAAAGTTAAAATTGTGGATGGCAATGCTGGGGTATTTATAAGTTAGGGTATGGGATTGTTGAGATTAACTGGTTAATTAATTTTAATTTATTGATTTTTTCACAAAGTTGCAATAATTGTAAAAAATTAATGAAGCTAAGAAATGGAGCTTGAGAGCAAAACCACATGACTAAATGCATGTGATACAAAACACATGACTGATTTTCTGTAGATCAAATTTACACGACGGATTGATTTTTATCACATGATTCGACATATGATCCACGTTTTATTCAAACTTCAAAAATTATGTATATTGTTGGGGATATTTCATGTGATTTAAAGTTTAAAGGAGGTAAAGGAGGAGAAAATGTTTACATACAAGATAAGTTACGATTTTCGCCGAAATTTCGGCGAAAACAAATATTATATACAATACATACTCACATTTAAGGATAAAAGGCAAAATGTAAATACTTACAAAGGATATTTGAAGACGTCGATACCCAATAGAGTAAGTGGGGCTGATTTCATAGTTTGAGAAATGAACTTCGGCGAAAAATTCGGCGAAAGAAAATCAAAAGTCTAGAATTTCAAATTCAATATAAATTAACCACAAATCCTAATAATTCAATCAGTCAAAATGGCTTCAATTCAATTTGTTTCAGATAAAAGTTACACAAAAGATAATACTTTATACACAAAGTATAGTTATGAGAATTCTATAGTTGAAACACTTGCTGATGGTAAATTACATGTTCAACCAACATCAGTTGATTATGAATTCAAAGTTGATTTGAAAACGCCAAAAACTGGATTATTATTAGTTGGATTAGGTGGTAATAATGGTACAACTATGGTTGGAGCAGTTTTAGCAAATAAGAATAAACTTTCATTTGAAACAAAAGAAGGTACTGTTAAAGCAAATTATTATGGATCAGTAACACAAGCTTCAACAATAAAGGTTGGAGTTGATTCTAACGGTAAAGATATTTATGCTCCATTTAATTCTATTCTTCCATTTGTTAGTCCAAATGATTTAGTTATTGGTGGGTGGGATATTAGTAAATTAAATCTTGCTGACTCAATGAAGAGAGCACAAGTTTTAGATATTGATTTGCAAAAACAATTGAGACCTGAAATGGAAAAAATTACACCATTACCATCTATTTATTATCCTGATTTCATTGCTTTAAATCAAGAAGAAAGAGCAGATAATGTCTTTAATACTAAAGATGGTAAAACATATACAGGTGACAAATGGTCAGATGTTGAAAAAATTCGTAAAGATATCCAAGACTTTAAAAAGAAGAACCTGTTGGATAAAGTTATTGTATTGTGGACAGCAAACACTGAAAGATATTCTGAGATTATAGATGGAGTTCATGATACAAGTGAAAATTTACTCAAATCTATAAAACAAAGTCATTCTGAAATTAGTCCATCAACAGTTTTTGCAGTTGCTTGTATTTTAGAACAAGTTCCATATATCAATGGATCACCACAAAATACTTTTGTACCAGGATGTATTGAATTAGCAGAAAAACACAAGAGTTTTATTGGAGGAGATGACTTTAAGAGTGGACAAACTAAAGTCAAATCAGTTTTGGCTCAATTTTTAGTTGATGCCGGTATTCGTCCAGTATCAATTGCTTCATATAATCATCTTGGTAATAATGATGGTTATAACTTATCTTCACCATTACAATTTAAAAGTAAAGAAATTTCAAAAGCATCAGTTGTTGATGATATTATTGAAAGTAATCAAATTTTATATAACGATGAAGTTGGTAAAAAAGTTGATCATTGTATTGTTATAAAATATTTACCAGCAGTTAAAGATTCAAAAGTTGCAATGGATGAATATTATTCAGAATTAATGTTAGGTGGACATAATAAAATTAGTATTCATAATGTATGTGAAGATTCTTTACTAGCAACTCCTTTAATTATTGATTTAGTTGTAATGACTGAATTCTTATCAAGAGTTAGTTACAAGAAAATTGGTGGAGAATACGAAAATTTCTATGCTGTTTTAACTTTATTAAGTTATTGGTTAAAAGCACCATTATCAAAACCTGGATTTCAAGCAATAAATGGGTTGAATAAACAAAGACAAGCCATTGAAAATTTATTAAGATTACTAGTTGGATTACCTGTTAATAACGAATTGAGATTTGAAGAAAGATTGTTATAATATACGTATTGAAACTTTGATGAAACTCTTGTAGTGTCTTATCGACATAATTTCCTAAACAAGTAGTTTAACTTCATATGCATTCGAAATACCCAAAAAATTATAATCTGAGTAGTGTATATAGGTTTGTTGAGCATAACTTATTTAAGCCATTTGAATAAGCTCGGTAATGATGATTTCACCTGCAAAATTCACCACTCATGAATAGAGTGACTAGTACCTATTTGAGAAATCTTCAATAAAGTTTGAATTTGATATCGTTACTTAAACTTCTCCCCTCTACAGTTTTTTTATGAATTTGTTGAATTGTAAAGTCAATATTATATTTCGTCCCTTTGCTTATCTCAGTAATTGTTGTCGCTATTGTTAAACCTTCCTCACTAACTCTTTGTTCTTCTCAATTCATCCTCACTAATTTTCGCTATTTGCTTTTTTCTTAGTGCGACCTCTATTGCTCCCCTCCCTTGAAATATATAAAACCCCATTCATTCGCGCATTTTCTTTTTAAACCATATTCTAATGTCACCCCTTACAGTACCAGTTGGTGAAGCAAAAGAAGGTGAAACTGCCCCAAGACGTAAAACTTCTCAAAAAGATGCACCACTCGAAAGACCTACTGATTCAAAAGCAAATAATTTACCCGAATTTTTAAAAGAATGTGTTAAACGTAATCCAACAAGAAATGCAATGGGTTGGAGAGATTTAATTGAAATTCATCATGAAGTGAAAAAAGTTAAAAAAGTTGTTGAAGGTGAAGAGAAGTATGTTGATAAAAATTGGGTTTTCTATGAAAAATCTGAATACAAGTATATCAAGTATCAAGACTTGGAAGAATTGACTGAAAGTTTTGGTCGTGGTTTAGTTGAACTTGGTTTAAAACCAAATCAAGTTGATAAATTACATATTTATGCTGCTACATCTCAAAAATGGTTACAATCATTTTTAGGTGTTCAATCTCAAGGTATCCCAGTTGTCACTGCTTATGATACTTTGGGTGAATCTGGTTTAATTCATTCAATGCTCGAAACTGATACAAATGCAGTATTTACTGATAATTCACTTTTAAAAACTTTAATAAATCCTCTTAAACAAGCAAAATCAGTTAAATTGGTTATTTATGGTGATGATCTTGATGAGAACGATAAACGTGATGGTGGGAAAATTTATAGTGAAGCTGCAAAAGCAATTGAAGAAATTGGACAAATTCGTCCAGATGTTAAATTTGTTTCATTTGATCATGTTGTTTCATTAGGTTCAAAATCCAAAATACCTTTGGTTAATCCAAAAATTGATGATTTAGCTTGTATTATGTATACTTCAGGATCTACTGGACCACCAAAAGGAGTTGTTATTACACACAGAAATATGCTTGGTGGTTTAGGTGGGATTTCAACAAATGCTGGTAGAGATTTAGTTCAAGCAACTGATCGTATTATTGCATTTTTACCATTGGCACATATCTTTGAATTATTATTTGAAATGGTTAGTTTATGGTGGGGTGGATGTCTTGGATATGCAAATGTTAAAACTTTAACCGCTGATTCATGTAAGAATTGTCAAGCTGATTTGGCAGAATTTAAACCAACTATAATGGTTGGAGTTGCAGCAGTTTGGGAATCAGTAAGAAAAGGTGTGATTGCAAAAGTTAAACAAGCTCCATTTCTTTCACAAAAGATATTTTGGGCATCACTTAGAGCTAAAATTTTATTTACAAATTATCATATCCCTGGTGGAAGTTTATTTGATATAATTTTTAAACAAGTTAAGCAAGCAACTGGTGGACAATTGCGAGTTGTTTTAAATGGTGGATCAGCAATTTCAAGAGATGCCCAAATTTTCATTTCAAATTTAATTGCTCCAATGTTACTTGGATATGGATTAACTGAAACTTGTGCAAATACAACCATACTTGAACATACAAGATTTGAATATGGTGTACAAGGTACTTTACTTGGATCAATAACTGCAAAATTGGTTGATGTTGCTGAAGCTGGGTATCTTGCTAAAAATAATCAAGGTGAGATTTTGGTTAAAGGTACACCAGTTGTAAAAGAATATTATAAGAATGAAAAGGAAACCAAGGAAGCATTTACCGAAGATGGATGGTTTAGAACTGGAGATATTGGTGAATGGACCTCAAATGGTGGATTGAAAGTGATTGACAGAAAGAAAAATTTAGTAAAGACATTAAATGGAGAATATATTGCATTGGAAAAACTTGAATCTGTCTATAGATCAAATCCAGTTGTGTTAAACTTGTGTGTTTATGCTGATCAAAATCAAGTTAAACCTATCTGCATTGTTTTACCAAATGAAAAACATATAAATTCATTTTTAATTGATGAAGGAATATATAAAAAGGATGATTTAAAAGGAAAAGATATTTCAGAATTATGTGATGATAAAAAGGTTATCAATGCAGTTACAAAATCATTAGTTGCAACTGGGAAATCTCAAGGTTTGAAAGGTATTGAATTAGTTCAAAATGTTGTTTTGTTGGATGAAGAATGGACACCACAAAATGGATTTGTTACATCTGCTCAAAAGTTACAAAGAAAGAAGATTTTGGAATCATGTAAAAAGAAGGTTGATGCTGCTTACAAGTAGGAAATTCTAGCATATGTTTTAATTATAAATTGTCAAATTTGGATGTAGGCTTTTATCCCCCGTAACAACCTTTGAAGACTTTTCTAATTTGTTTTAAATTCATTTGATTATTAAGACAAAGTTGGAGTATAATTCTTGACTTTTGTGGATTTAAATACCCACCTGCTATAGCATTTAAAAATGGTTTATCTTCACCATTTACCTTGAAAGTTTTTGGGATTGAACCAGTTGGAACCATACCATCCATTGCTCTTTTGGAATATATAACTGGGAAATCTTTATCTTTAGTTAATTTTGCTATAATATCATTTGATTCTTCGGACATTGAACCAGCTCCCATTGTAGCTAAAACTAACCCACTAGCATTTAAATCATTTATAACAAGTTGTAAAAGTTTTATATTTAAACCTTGATGAGCAAAGATAATTGGGACTTCAGGGAAACTAGTTGTATCTTTTGATAAATTAAAACTAACAATCCCTAAAGGCTTTGTTGCAGGGAAGTGATAATGGATTTCATTATTAACAAAATTTCCAATATAACCTTGACCAATAGATTTAAAAGTATCTAGAGTATTTGCATTTGATTTTGTTATATAAAATCCAGAACCAATTCTATCATTAGCAACAACCAATACACCTCTACCAATTGATTCTCTATTTGCAGCAGTTACAATTGCTTGATATAAATTCATTGGACCATCAGATGAAATCGCAGTTGATGGTCTCATTGATCCACACATAACAATTGGTTTCTTGGTATCAATAACAGATTGTAGAAATAAAGCAGTTTCTTCCATTGTATCAGTACCATGGGTTATAACTATACCATCTGATTTTTCCAAAGCTAATTTGATTTTTTTATACAACTTTAATAATCCAGTTGTATTTAAATCTTTTGAATCAATATTCATAACTTGTTCGTATTGAAGTATACAAGTATGTGATAAATCAGGGATTGTATGAGTTAATTCTTCAATTGTCAAATCAACTTTATAACCTGCTGTTTGGAAAGATGTTGATCCTTTTGAAGCAATTGTGCCACCGGTACCTAAAACCATAATAGTTGGTAAATTCTCATACCCACTTGATGCTTCTGAATTTGCACTAACAACACTATAAGATCTAGATTTTATAGAAAATCTAGGTAATTCACTATTATCTTGAACCTCTATTTCATAAGGTGGATCATTTATAGCTTTAAATCCTGGATTCCAAACCATTATATATATAGTTTCTCAACTCATCGAATATTTGAGATTTGCTTATATAATCATATATAGTTTTTCACATTTAGAAACCATGGGTATATTTCGTAAAGAACCTGAAACTCAATTACCACCAAATAAAGCTAAAAGGTTGGAATGTTGGAATTCAAGAGATAAATTTTTTGATTGTTTAACTGAAAATAATATCGATAATTCTCTAGGTATAAAAGAAAAACCAATAGTTGATTCAAAATGTGGAGAATTACGTGATGACTTTAAAGAGAAATGTGTTGCTAGTTGGTTTAAATACTTTCAAGAAAAGAGATATAATGATCTCCAAAGAAATAGATATATTAAAAAACTTGAAGATGAAGGTGCTAAACCATTACCATTTAATTTATCACCAAAATGATTTTATTCGGCTAATATACATATTGGATCTCTAGTTACAATTTTACCACCATCATCAATTGTATCTAAGATTGTACCCCATTCATATTTACCCTTTTCTAGAATTACAAAACTAATTTCAAGTGTTATGGATTCACTTGGACCAATTTCTTTACCTATATGATTTTGAAGAACTCCATTTATAAGGATTTTACGATCAAGTGAAAGATGCATTTTGAAGTTATTTGTAGTTAAATTTGTTACCGCATGAGGTATATGTCTAAGAATCCCACTAATAGTTGTATTTGAAGAATTTTCAATTTTGGTTTGAATTGTATAAAACTGGTCGATTTGTAATAAAAACTGTGATTTGTCTTTTAGAATCTCTTTACCTTCAAAATAAACTGCTTGGTTTATATGAATTTTTGGAAACACCATCAATTCTCTCATTCTTGGTGTTAATCTAATATTTCTAAATTCTAATGATCCATGTCTTGGATTTTGTTCTAATGTATTCCAAGTTCCTTTCAAATTCTCTAGAATACTATTTCGTAACCAAAAGAGTTCTCTCATCTTCATCTCTTCTTTTTCTGACAAGTTATAATTTTTAACAAATTGTAAATTTCTTAAAGACGGTATTGGAAGAAGCAACAGTTCATCATCACCATTTAATTTTTTAATAGGTATAAATATTCTTGTAGTCTTACCAGGATTTATAGATTCCGAAATTTCAAACCGTCTTGTTTCACTTATGTTATAAAAGACATTTGCCACCAAGACATCATTCCAACAATTTTGAACATCTATAATTAATAGACAATAATTTGATACTTCAGATGCAATTTCTTTATCTATAAAAGTCTTTATGTTTCCTAAAGTAGACAAGGTTTCGTTTGGATAGAATATGGGGATAATATCACAACCTAGAATTTCTAATGATGGAACTACTGTTACCGTCAATGGAATATGAACATATTTAAAAACATTCAGCAGACTATTCAGTTTGTTTGAATATTCAAGATTAATCCTCAGTTCTTTTATTCCTTTCTTTGCTTTAAAAGCAAAATCAAGATAAACATAACTTTGAGGTTTGATGGTCTTATACTTCAGACCTATAATATCTTTATTTAATACAGTAAATGGTTTAAATTTAAGTAAACTCCATTCTAATTCATAAATCTCTGTAGATGGATATTTATTAGTATTAGCAGAATTTGCTCTCAATTTCTGATTCAAAATATCTATAGTTGTATCCCAAAATGAAAAGGATAAATAGTTGACTATTTGTTCGGACGAGTTTTTAAGACATACTGAAAATTTATGTTCTTCTCCTTCTAATAACATAAGACAATCATTTGTGATAGATATATTTGTTAGATTAAGATGAGGTTGAGGTGATATAACTGAAAGTTGTAATGATTGGGTAATTGGTGAAATAACTTCTTCAGAATCTTTCTTTAATTTGATGGACTTTTCCAAAATCTCTTTTTGAATTACTGAAAACTTTTGTGATTTACAAATATCAACAACAATATTAAAACTATCGATAACAAGTTGCTTTGATTCAAGAGGCTTAAAAGTTATTAAAAACAGTTCCATAGAAAAACTTCCAACTATAAGATTATTTTGAGTATTATGAACCATTTGATATTGTGAAGCTTGAGGTATTGTTGGTGCAGATTGAACTCTTGATTGTGTTGAAGTAGATGGTCTTACTTTTTGGTTTATAAAACCACCTTTACCATTTGGATAGGATGACTTTGTAATAAAATTAAATGTATTTATCGTTTCAATATCTTCATTGGCTATCTCTAAACTTTTTATCTCTATATCAAATGCAAATGGATTTTGTAATGTGATTTTAAGTTGATATGAATCTTGTTGTATAAATAAATTCTGTTGACTTGGTTTTTTGATTTTCTTATATGGATCAAAGAATGGAGTATCATTTTGTTTCTTATCATTCTCAATCACAAACACATCATCTTTAACTCTATTATTTAGAAATTCTATACTTCTAATTAGATTGTGATCCCAATATTCAATATCTAAAGTCAAATTATTCTTTATTGATACTCTTTGTAACCAATCAATTTCTTGTTTGACTTTGATTTGATCTTCATCATTAATATGATTAGAATATTTTGATAATGCTAAAGAACAAACTTTCAAAAGATATTCATGATCTTCAAGACTTTTGAATACTCTAAGACCTAGTTTCAATATCAGTAATTGTATTGTAATCCAACCAGTTTCATAAACATCACTTTTGTTTTGATCAACATCATAAACTTGGAATAATGTATTGAAGATTTCTCTCATACTAGTAACTTGACTTGAAGAACAATGTCTCTCAATCTCTTTTTCTAACTTTGGAAGTAAACTTACAATAAGGGTTCGAAGTATAAATGCCTGTTTTCTTTTAAGTCCTAAATCAGAATAAGTTGTTGCTAATGAACAATAGATTTTACATTGATCTTGTAAATTCATATCAACCAATTGTAATGAGAATATCTTATCGATTTCTTCCAAGATAACAGATTTATCAAATGGTGATCCTTCACCAATTCTATCCAAATTTTGATTTTTCAAGGGAGTGTGATTGATTACAGAATCCAAAATCATTGTATTCAAATTCTCTCCATTCATATAATAACACATCATAAATCTAATACTTCTCAAAATGGTATCAAGATAAACTATATCAGGTACGGAATTTTCAAAATCAAATGTACTCATTTGATAATATGATGATACTTTTTGACATATAGCTTGAATAAGTTGTGGAAGAGTTATCGAATTCAATTCAGTTGTATCTTTAGTTAAATTAAAAATAATACTACTAGTGGAATTTCTAGGAGATGCTATAGTTTTCTTTGTCATATATGGATTTGACACCGACTCGCTTGATGTTCTTTTTGGTGTTGAATCTGCGGTTGTTTGTTGAATTTTGGTTTTTGATATTTGTAAGATAGATGAAAGAATTGGATTATTCAAATTATATGGAACATTAAGAAATTGTAACAAGATCACACATACTCCTATTCCATCCAAAGCACCTCCTAACCAAAGGAAATCCTCTGATTTTTTAAGACTACCAAGTGAATTTAAAAAGTATGATAACGCATCATTATATTTACCTGCTAACAAATAGAAACTTCCCATCAATTTTGCTTGTCTACCATAAAGTCTTTGTTGCATTTTGGGTTTATCACTAGGTGGTACTGTTTTGAAAGAACCTGAACTATGTCTTTTCTGTGCTTTATTGATAGTCTTTGTGATAATATGACTATTTGTCATTGAAACTGGTGATCTAAGTGTTATATTTAAATATGAAGAAGCATAATGATCCAAAGCACAAAGAAAGTTTCTACCAATTTCACAAAATATAGTTTCTAATGATGTTATACATTCTTGATTATTATAAAATACTTCTTTAGGAGAATGATCATTCAAAGGTGAATTTTGATCTTTTGAGCTATCAAATACAATCAAGTTATGTATTATAGATCCGGGATATAGTCTTTTCAATTCAGAGATATCTAAACTGGTTACTTTGGCTTCATTCCCACACACTCCAATGGTGATAAATGTCTTTCTATAAGGTTCAAAATCATGAAGAAAAATCGTTTCTGTATCAATTCCAGATGTTGTAAAATCAAAAAATAGTCTACCTTGTGGAAAAGTTTGTGGATTGAAATGTTTTAGTTCAGGTAATGATTGAATATCTAGTAGTCTAATTTCATTTATTGTAGATTGAATTGATTTAAAGTAAGTTTGAAATTGTTTCTGAGTACAATTGTGAGTGGGGAGTATCAAAACTTTCACTCTAGATGGTATAGTATAGCCATTTTGATCAAGGTTCATTAATTGTATTTGATCTTTGATCTGAGCCAAAATAGAGATTTTGTCGTGTAGAAACCAAACACTCACAATTTGATCTGGAGGCAAACGAAGTCTCCTAGTTTAAAGATGGTTGGTTTGAGTTTTGATAATTATCAAAGAAACCACTTTTTAACAACAAAAGGTTTTGGACAACCAACTGCAACATCTACAGGTACCACAATTGTTGGATGTAAATTTAAAGGTGGAGTTGTAATTGCAGCTGATACAAGAGCTACTGCTGGAAGTATTGTAGCTGATAAAAATTGTGAAAAACTACACCGATTAGCACCAAAAATTTGGTGTGCTGGTGCTGGTACAGCAGCAGATACTGAAATGGTTACACAATTAATAGCATCTAATTTAGAATTACATTCATTATCACAAAATCGTCCACCAAGAGTTATTACAGCATTAACAATGTTAAAACAACATTTATTTAAATACCAAGGACATTTAGGTGCCTATCTTATCGTTGCGGGTGTTGATACTACCGGAGCTCATTTAATGTCAGTTCAAGCTCATGGTTCATCAGATATTGGTTATTATCAATCCTTAGGATCGGGTTCTTTAGCAGCTATGGCAGTTTTAGAAATTGAATGGAAACCAGATATGACAAAAGAAGAAGCAATGAAATTATGTTCAGATGCAATCGAAGCAGGGATTTGGAATGATTTAGGTTCTGGTTCAAATGTAGATTTATGTGTTATGGAAGTTGGTAAAGATGCTGAATTATACAGAAATTACTTAACCCCAAATATTAGATCAGAAAAATCAAAAAATTATAAATTTGCAAGAGGAACTACAGCCGTATTGAGAGAGAATATCTATGATTTTGTTGATGTTGAAGAAACAATTATATCTAGAAATGATGAGATGGAAGTTGATGCTTAAATATATATAACAGTAAAGCTGGGTGCGCGTAGTTTTTTAGTTTTGTGTAACTTCTTCATATTCTAGATTTTTCTCTAGACATATATAAACCAACCAGATCCCCATAAATCATTAAAATGGTTGTGAATAATCCAAACAATTGGCATTGGGTTGACAAAAACTGTATTGATTGGACGAAACAATACTTGAATGACAATATTGTAGGTGTTAAATCAAATGATGACTTATTGAACATTGCAGCAATTTCATCAGTTGAAGGTGATGTTGAAGTTTGTCAACGTAAAGGGAAAGTAATATCATTATTCGACTTAAAATTAGTATTGAAGTTTGAAGGTAAGAGTAATGATGAAGATGTATCGGGATCTATAACTATACCAGAATTAGCGTATGATACAACTGAAGATGAATTACAATTTGAAATTAGTGTTTATAATGAAAATTCAAACCTGGAACAATTAAGACCAGTAATTAAGAAAGAATTGATCCCACAATTAAAGACAAAGTTGATGAAATTTGGTAAAGATTTGATTGTAACTCATGGAAATGATATACAATTAAGTTCAGATAAAGTCAATTCAACATATACCAAAGGGAATCAAACAAACGAACAACCAAAAAAAGTTGAAGTAAAGCCAAAAGTTGTTGAAACTCGTAAAGAAAATTCAAATATACCAAGATATAATACATCATCACTTCATTTAGAACCAACTTTTAATACAACTGCAGAACAATTATATATAACATTATTAAATCAAGAAAGGCTTCAAGCATGGACTCGTGCTCCGGTACAAATTGAGTCATATCCACCTAAAATTGGATCAAAATATGCATTATTTGGTGGATCGATTAGTGGTGAAATATTAAAATTAGTTGGAAATGAAAGAATTGTACAAAGTTGGAGATTAGATAATTGGAGAGATGGACATTTTGCTGAACTTGATATACTGTTAGTTCAAGGTGCCGGTGAAACTAAAATGATTGTTAAGTGGAATAAAATTCCAGTTGGTGAAGAAGATAGAGTTAGAAATAATTTTGAAAGTTATTATGTTAGATCTATAAAGCTTACATTTGGATTTGGTGCTGTTTTATAGTAGGTGTATATGCTTATAATAGATATAGAGCTTGGGAGTCTTTTGTAGAGCTTGAGAGTCTTGTAGAGCTTGAGAGTCTTGATCCTAATTTGTCTCTTTTCTCTACTCTACCGGGACAAAGTTTCCGCTTGTCAAGACACAGGACATTGATTACCAAGATCAGGCAAAAAATCCCGAGCAAGCTTGGTTTAAATAGAGCGATCAAACCACATCAATTCGATTATTGATTCATGTCAGAAACCGAAGGAAAAGTATGTTTTATTCAATGTATTTATATATATAATGAAATACAGGATTATAGTGGTTATCAAATTTTACTAACTTTAGACAATTCACTGTAAAGCTGCCGTTGCTTGGGAAGCAGGAAAACCATTAAGTATCGAAGATATTGAAGTTGAAGCACCAAAGGCTCATGAAGTTCGTATTAAAATTTTACACACTGGTGTTTGTCATACAGATGCTTATACATTAAGTGGAGTCGATCCAGAAGGTGATTTCCCAGTAATTTTAGGTCATGAAGGTGCTGGTATTGTTGAAAGTATTGGTGAAGGTGTTACAAATGTAAAAGTTGGTGATAGTGTTGTTGCATTATATACACCAGAATGTAAAGAATGTAAATTCTGTAAGAGTGGGAAGACTAATTTATGTGGTAAAATAAGAGCAACTCAAGGTAAAGGTGTTATGCCAGATGGTACATCAAGATTTAGTTGTAAAGGTAAGAAATTATTACATTTTATGGGATGTTCAACATTTTCACAATATACCGTGGTTGCAGATATTTCAGTTGTTGCAGTTAATCCAGAAGCAAAACCTGATAGAACATGTTTATTAGGATGTGGTATTACAACTGGATATGGAGCAGCAACAATTACTGCAAATGTTCAAGAAGGTGATAATGTTGCAGTTTTCGGTGCTGGATGTGTTGGATTATCAGTTATTCAAGGTGCTTTACAAAGAAAAGCTGCAAAGATTATAGTTGTTGATATTTCAGATAAGAAGGAATCATGGGCAGAAAAATTTGGTGCAACTGATTTTATTAATCCAACTAAACTTCCAGAAGGTACAACAATTGTTGATAAATTAATTGAGATGACTGATGGTGGTTGTGATTTTACATTTGATTGTACTGGTAATGTTCAAGTTATGAGAAATGCTTTAGAAGCATGTCATAAAGGATGGGGGGTTTCAGTTGTTATTGGAGTTGCTGCTGCAGGTAAAGAGATTTCTACAAGACCATTTCAATTAGTTACTGGTAGAGTTTGGAAAGGTGCTGCATTTGGTGGTGTTAAAGGTAGATCACAATTACCTGGTATAGTTGATGATTATATGAATGGTAAATTAAAAGTTGATGAATTTATTACTCATAGACAACCATTAAATAAGATTAATGATGCCTTTGATGATATGCATGCTGGTGATTGTATTAGAGCAGTTGTTGATATGTAAAGCCAGCAGCCGATATCAAAGTTTTGAGAGGTATCGGGCGCATTGAGATTATGAATATCGGGGTTTTTATAAAAAGTCCGAGAGTTCAATATCAAAACACTATAGTAGACAATGTGGACTTTTAATGTATATCGATTTGATAAGTCTTGATATATCTATGTAAAATCGGCTCCGAACTTGAACAAATCTTATTGGTTGATCAAACCAAGTTCCCCAACCTGTAGTACTTACCTGCACCTTGGTTAAAAAATCTCAAACTACCGATCCTTAATATATAGTCTTCTCGTTGAGCAAAAATTTTCAAAGATAGACAAGGATGTTCAGACAAATCTCAAGAGTTGGGTTAACAACCCCAAGATTAAGCAGATCTTATATTGCTGGACAATTCACAGGTTCCAAAAAATCAAATGGTAAATATACTGTTACATTAATTGAAGGTGATGGAATTGGTGTTGAAATCTCACAAGCAGTCAAAGATATCTATTCTGCTGCCAATGTACCAATTGAATGGGAACCAGTTGATGTAACTCCATTATTAATTGATGGTAAAACCACTTTACCAAAAGAAGCAGTTGATTCAGTAAATAGAAATTTAGTTGCTTTAAAAGGTCCATTAGCTACACCAGTTGGTAAAGGTCATACTTCAATGAATTTAACATTGAGAAGAACCTTTAACCTTTTTGCAAATGTTCGTCCATGTAAATCAATTGTTGGTTATGAAACTCCTTATGAAAATGTCGATACAGTTTTAATTAGAGAAAATACTGAAGGTGAATATTCTGGTATTGAACATACAATTGTTCCAGGGGTTGTACAATCTATCAAATTGATTACAAAGCCAGCTTCCGAAAAAGTTATTAGATATGCTTTTGAATATGCCAAGTCAATTAATAAAAAACATGTTCTTGTTGTTCATAAAGCATCCATCATGAAATTATCTGATGGTTTATTTGTTTCAACTGCAAAAGAAGTTGGACAAGAATATCCTGATATCAAATTATCTTACGAATTATTAGATAATACATCATTAAAATTAACTGCTGATCCAAATGATTACAAAGATGTTGTCATGGTTATGCCAAATTTATATGGTGATATCATGTCAGATTTATCATCTGGTTTAATTGGTGGATTAGGTTTAACCCCATCAGGTAATATGGGTAATAAAGTTTCTATCTTTGAAGCAGTTCATGGTTCTGCTCCTGATATTGCTGGTAAAGGATTAGCAAATCCAACTGCTTTATTATTATCATCATGTATGATGTTAAGACATATGTCATTAAACTCTGATGCTGATAAAATTGAATCTGCTGTTTTAAAAACTATTGCTTCAGGTCCAGAAAATAGAACTGGTGATTTATATGGTACAGCTTCAACTGAACATTTTACCAAACAAATCATTGCAAACTTATAAATCTAATACATCTTTTGAATCATTAACTTTGTAGGTGTATATTCTATTTACAATTCATTAAGGACAATATTTGTACCTTCAACTATAGCTAAATGTTCAACTTTATGAACTTTATCTTCATAATCATTTAATGAATCTAGTTTTAATAAAGGAATTTCCTTGACTAAAACCGGAGTTCCTCTATCAACTTCAGTAATTACTTTATGAATCATTACCCCACCAGTTGTAATTTCACCATTTTGTCCTGCTTTCCATGCTCTTTCAATTGCATGTGTACCATCAAATGCTCCAGGTAAAGCAGGATGTAAATTTATAATTGGAATTTTAGCTTGTTGTAATGGTTCTAAAACACTTGGTGATAAGATTAACATCCATCCAGCACATACAATTAATGATGGTTTTATATAATCAACTTGATATATACCTTTTGTATTACCAAAGATCAATAAGTTTGCTAATTCTATATTAAATTGTTCTCTTTTTAGTTTACGTTGTTGTTTATCTTCCTTTGGAATACCATCATAATATGATTTTAAAGTATGAATTTTGGATTCAATATTATGATTAGATGCTCTTGTTAAACCATAAGCTTCTGAAGATGATGATATTACTTGAGTAATTTTACCATTGGATAAATTGTTTGAGATTTGTGCATCTATCAATGCTTGAAGATTGGAACCTGAACCTGAAATTAATACGGTAATTGGTTTCATGATGATGAGATGAAGTGAGTTTGAGATAGATCAGAGTCAAGTACTGCAGATGGAGGAAGGAGTGGATATAGAGGTAGAGGTAGAGGTAGAGTGGTCCAGTTAGTTTAATGCTACCAATTGAGTGTCATCAATTGATGATCTAAATCAGCAATCCATAACCTATCTAACAACTGATACAATGTTTATACAAAATTCTCAAACAACTTGGTCACTTACATCCACTGTCTCTAACTACTCTTCCGTCGTGTCCTTTCTAACATCATTCTTAAGACATCTTTCCTAATTTTGTATGTAAGCCGGGTAACCGCTTTAGTAATAAATTTCATACCAGTACCGAATTTACACGCATTAACTCTTAAAATTCCTACATCTAACCATTCCTGGCTCTACAGTTTTTTTTTCGCCCTCTCATCGCACCGCAAATCCCCCTCGTGCCGCGACTATTAAATAAAACTCTTCTGCCAATTCTTTTGATCTTTTTTTCTTCTCTTTAACCCTTCCGTTTACGCAAATTTTTCAAGATGGGTAAGTAAATTGAGTTTCTATACATCATCAAGCCGATTAGCAATGATAAAGTAACAATGTTACTCTAATTATAAATTGAAATGTGTCAATGAAAACTTTTCACTAGATCGATGACTTGGTCTAATGGTTATACTAACAATTAGTTGCTTTCACTATGGAACAAATCCGTGATTTGATGGACAAGGTTACGAATGTTCGTAACATGTCTGTCATTGCTCACGTTGATCACGGTAAATCTACTTTGACTGATTCTTTAGTTCAAAGAGCCGGTATTATTTCCGCTGCTAAAGCTGGTGAAGCCAGATTCACTGATACTAGAAAGGATGAACAAGAAAGAGGTATTACTATTAAGTCAACTGCTATTTCTTTATACTCTTCTATGGAAGATGATGATGTTAAAGAAATTTCTCAAAAAACTGAAGGTAACTCTTTCTTAATTAACTTGATTGATTCACCAGGTCACGTTGATTTCTCTTCTGAAGTCACTGCTGCTTTACGTGTTACCGATGGTGCTTTAGTCGTTGTTGACTGTGTTGAAGGTGTTTGTGTCCAAACTGAAACCGTTTTACGTCAAGCTTTAGGTGAAAGAATTAAACCAGTTGTTATTATTAACAAGGTTGATAGAGCTCTTTTGGAATTACAAGTTACTAAAGAAGATTTATATCAATCTTTCTCTAGAACTATTGAATCTGTTAATGTTATCATTGCTACTTATGTTGATGAAAACTTGGGTAACTTACAAGTTTACCCAGAAAAAGGTACCGTTGCTTTCGGTTCCGGTTTACACGGTTGGGCTTTCACCGTTAGACAATTTGCTACTAGATACTCCAAGAAATTCGGTGTTGATAGAATCAAGATGATGGAAAGATTATGGGGTGACTCATACTTTATTCCAAAAACTAAAAAATGGACTAACAAGGATAAAGATGCTGATGGAAAACCATTAGAAAGAGCTTTCAACATGTTCGTTTTAGACCCAATCTTCAGATTATTCGCTGCTATCATGAACTTCAAAAAGGATGAAATTCCTCAATTATTAACCAAATTGGAAATTAACTTGAAAGGTGATGAAAAAGATTTAGAAGGTAAAGCTTTATTAAAAGTTGTTATGAGAAAATTCTTACCAGCTGCTGATGCTTTATTAGAAATGATTGTTATTCATTTACCATCCCCAGTTACTGCTCAAGCTTACAGAGCTGAAACCTTGTATGAAGGTCCAGCTGATGATGCTGCATGTACCGCTATTAGAAACTGTGACCCTAAGGCTGACTTGATGTTGTACGTCTCCAAGATGGTCCCAACCTCCGATAAAGGTAGATTCTACGCTTTCGGTCGTGTTTTCGCCGGTACTGTTAAATCTGGTCAAAAAGTTAGAATTCAAGGTCCAAACTATCAAGTTGGTAAAAAGGAAGATTTATTCGTTAAAGCTATTCAAAGAACTGTTTTAATGATGGGAAGATTCGTTGAACAAATTGATGATTGTCCAGCAGGTAACATTGTTGGTTTAGTTGGTATTGATCAATTCTTATTAAAATCTGGTACTATTACCACCTCTGATACCGCACACAACATGAAGGTTATGAAATTCTCTGTCTCTCCAGTTGTTCAAGTTGCTGTTGAAGTTAAGAATGCTAATGATTTACCAAAATTAGTTGAAGGTTTAAAGAGATTGTCTAAATCCGATCCATGTGTCCAAACCTCAATGTCCGAATCTGGTGAACATCTTGTTGCCGGTACTGGTGAATTACATTTGGAAATTTGTTTATCCGATTTACAAAATGATCATGCTGGTATTCCATTAAAGATTTCCCCACCAGTTGTTGCTTACAGAGAAACGGTTGAAGGTGAATCATCAATGGTTGCCTTATCTAAATCACCAAATAAGCATAACAGAATTTATGTCAAGGCTCAACCAATTGATGAAGAAGTTTCTCTTGATATTGAAAACGGTACTATTCACCCAAGAGATGATTTTAAAGCTAGAGCTAGAGTCTTGGCTGATAAGCACGGATGGGATGTTACCGATGCCAGAAAGATTTGGTGTTTTGGTCCAGATGGTAATGGTCCTAATTTGGTTGTTGACCAAACTAAAGCTGTTCAATACTTGAATGAAATCAAGGATTCAGTTGTTGCTGCTTTCCAATGGGCTACTAAAGAAGGTCCAATCTTTGGTGAATCAGTTAGATCAGTTAGAGTTAATATTTTAGATGTTACTTTACATGCTGATGCTATCCACAGAGGTGGTGGTCAAATCATTCCAACCATGAGAAGAGTTACCTATGCTTCTATGTTATTAGCTCAACCAGCTATTCAAGAACCAGTCTTTTTGGTTGAAATTCAATGTCCAGAAAATGCTATTGGTGGTATTTACTCAGTATTGAATAAGAAGAGAGGTCAAGTTATTTCTGAAGAACAAAGACCAGGTACTCCATTATTTACTGTTAAGGCTTACTTACCAGTTAACGAATCATTTGGTTTCTCAACTGAATTAAGACAAGCTACTGGTGGTCAAGCTTTCCCACAATTAGTCTTTGACCATTGGGCTAACTTGAGTGGTGATGTTACTGATCCAGCCTCTAAACCAGGTTTAATTGCCAAGGAAAAGAGAGAACGTCAAGGTATGAAACCTGAAGTTCCAGGTTACGAAGAATACTATGACAAATTGTAAATGGTCTAGGACTATTATAGTAATTTCATCGAATTCAAGTAATATATGATGTTTTAAAGAATGAATATATAGAAGACATTAGTAGTATTGTAGGCGATAAAGCGGGTGTATATCGGTGACACCGGAGTAAATATACTTTAACATTAAACTTTGATGAGATACAATATGAAGAAAGTTGCGGTCAAGAGGCTGAACCAATAGTAGGAGTGATCCGCGAATCTCATGGAACGGCTCGAGATCTACCTCGCTAATTCGTTGAAAAATTGCGAATTTTACAAATTACTCATGTCAATACTACAACATTCAAAGTTTCATCCGAAAGCTCCTAAATACATTCTGTTGAGCCTTGTTTAAATATACCAATTTGTTATCCACATTATCAAAAATGTTTAGTAATATCAAATCATCAATTTCATTTCTGTACGACAAGTTCCAAATATAACCAAATTGGTTATTTCAACCGAAGTTGATTACGTTAAATGTAACATTGACAGTAAAATCTCGGAATCTGTTGTACGGATATATCACGGACTCGACGATATTATAACCGAAATTGCACTGCATTATAATTAGTATACAAATTTGCCCAACCATTTCACTCGATTTACGAGATTGCAACTTTCATCGGAGAATTCGATGGAACTGCGAAAGCAAGCATTAGATGAAAAAGAGATGATTTAGATTTGGTGAAGCCAGGATTGAAATCTAAAAGTTTAGAATAGAAGTTGGCTGAGTAAGAGTTTTGGATTACCTTGGAAGATCAGAGCGCAAGTACAAGTGTTGTGTTCTTATATCCTTTATATAGATATTTCTTAGCGGGTCTCTCTCCACATAATCATCGGTCAAGAAAATTGCCGATGCCCCTATTTGGTACAATTGCGTACGAGTAGAATAAAAGAAGAGTAGAGAAGAGTAGAGAGGAAGAATAGAAACCAAGATGTCGAGAGGAATATATACGTGTTTATGATGTATCTGATTAAAAGTTTACTAAATTTATTAAATATATAGCCTTTCATTATTCATTCCTCTCATTCTTACCGTACGGCTGATCCGCCCACTCCGAGTCTGCTCGGGAAGTCTGAATTGATCAGCCGTGCCCCTATAAACATAATTTGTATATATAGATTGAAAAATCTTCAACACAGAAAAAACCATGGAACCTGTAAATATAAAACTTCCTTCAATTCAATCCTTACTTGGAATACCAATCCTTCCACCAATATATCTGCCAATACAACCTGGTGTTCCAAGAGTATCAACTGAATCAAATGGATTTGGATTTGGTACAAGACAACTTTCAAATGATTATTTAAAACCAAATCTTTCAACACTATGTGATGCAGCAGATCAAGCATCTACCAAAAGACCAACTCGTAAAAAAAGACAATGTCCAGAATGTAAATTATATTTTTCAAATTTAGTAACTCATAAATCAACTCATGCAAAATCAACATCTCGTCCACATATTTGTAAATATTGTGATCGTGGATTTGCAAGGCCAAATGATTTATTTAGACATATAAAATGTCATTGGAAAGTTATTGGTAGTGATAAAGGGCAATTTAAATGTCCATATAAAAAGGAAGAAAATGATCATTGTTGTCATTCAAGTGGTATATTTAGTAGATGTGATACTTTTAAAAATCATTTAAAAGCTATACATTTTTCATATCCACCTGGCACTAAAAAGGAAAATAGAAATAAGGTGAGTGGTCATTGTAAGATGTGTCAAGAATATTTTGAAAATGTTGATGATTGGATTTCAAATCACATTGAAAAAAATGTATGTAAAGAAGCTCAAAGAGGTGTTACAGATTGAGTTTGTAGTAATAAATGATTTATGATTAAAGTTTTGATGTTTGATTGTTGAGTCGGCTTGAATATGCCGATGCGTGTAATAGTAGTGTAATATGTTGCGAAGAGATGTAGAATTTAGACTAAGCATGAGAGGTTTGAGGTTAAGAGTAAGGTAGAGAGTGGTAATAAAGATGAGAGTAGTGGTAGTACAACTTGATAGTTTAGTCATAAGGTTTTTCATTCCGCTATCGTTTCCTTTAGCATGTGACTGCATGAATTCTTAATTATAACATCATCGGTTCAATTCTTCAATCCTCGTTCTTCTTCATCCTCAACCAATGGCAATTTCAAAACCATACTGGGCTTTAATCTTGGTGTTTCTTATCACCAATTATAAATGTTTACCATTTTCATTCTTTTTCAGATTTCATTATCGAACTGTATCATTATTAGTACTTAGGCGCTATAAATATTATCAACTTGGTAAAGCAAATACTTTTGGTATTGGTAAACAACCTTTAGATGTTTTCAAACCAACTAGACATTTTACATTTGTAAATCCTTTTGAAACTGATCCTTATCTCCATAAATCAAATTCAACTTATCATGTTGATTTAGACATGGCAAGAACAGAATTAGTGTTGAAGACATTTCAAAAAGCATTTTTTGACTACTTTACAAATGATTATAGCTATTTCAAGACCACCAGAAGTTTATCAAATCTTCCTTATGTACCAGTTGCATCTATAGAATCAGTTTTCAAAAAAGAGTTACTTGTATTTGCTCGTTATGAAATAAGATCACAAATTTTAGCTTGGGATTCAAAATGGATATTTATAATTTCAAAATTCATAACTACCAAACTGGGGGTTGAAACCATCTGTTGTATTTCAATTACCAAATATGTATTTAAGAGAAATGGAAGAATTACAATTAAACCTGAGGAATTATTAAAACAATGTGGATTATATAATGAACAAGTTGAAGATATCAACAAAGAGAATTATAAATTAGTCAAAGCTTCAAGTGAAGAAATTGAACAATTTGCAAATAAATATTAAGCTAAACCAAACCCTTCATGACCTTCTGTAATCGCCAATAATAACAGTCCTCTTAAAGTCTCATACGTTTCATAAGCAGGTAAATCAATCTGATTAAAACATGTATGAGATGATGGTAATCTATCCAAAGAACCATAATCTCTATGAATACTAAATTTACATGAACCATCAGAACCACTTAATTCTTTAAAACCATTTAATGGAACTTTTGATGTTCCAGTGGCAAATTGTAACAACTTTGCTCTTTCTTCATTACCAAAAGATTTAACTGCTCTCCAAAACCATTGAATTTGTATTGATGATGGTGAATAATTATTATAACTCGTATTATTTTGCCAGTCATTAACATCAATATCAGGTAATCCTGATATTAATAGTTCTAACTCTTGTTCATCAAATATACAGATAAGATTTTGTGGTATAACATCATGGAATCCTATTAAAAAGTTATCCATTTGTTCAGAAACTGATGTTTGTAATCTGTATTCAACAACTTTTTTAACATATTCATGTTTGTTATCTTGAGTCACTGGAATGTTTCTTCCATTTGGTATTAAATCCATAATCTTGTGTTCACCATAATCATCGGTTTCAATTGAAAAATCTTCAGTTATAACATCAGTGATATCATTTTCTAACATCCACATTAAAGACTTGAAATACTCTAGATCCAATGTTTCCATATCTTTCAAAGAAACTGGTCTCCCTAAAATTCTTTTATAAACTGGCCGACTGAAATGACAATCAAGATAACTATTATCATAAATGGCTTTACCAATAATTCTACCAATAAATTTGAAAAATGATAAATGTTCTGGATTAACATAACTAATTCGATTTGGATGGAAAGTTGTTTCATCTGATGCAACTGGTGTAAATAATGCATAATCTGGATTGAACATTTGTCTTGACAAAACTTGATACCATTCTCTAGTTATACCCCCAGCATCAACACCTTGTTCTCCTTTAAAGTTGATTTCAAGTTTTGAATCTCTAAATTCATCTTTTGATTTGAAAAACAAACATCTATAACTATCCAAAAACACTTGATCTCTACGAATATTTACTGATAGTTTATTACCATCGTTTTTAGTATCGTGTAACTTTCTATCAAAGTAATTCTTCTTATTATCAAACTCAAGTACTTTGGAATTTCTTATTAACATTCCAAATGGTCCACTCATTAGATTTGGATTTGTTCTAACCATCAGATTTAAAATCTTTTTATGTTCATCAGTAAATGAATAAAACAAACTTTCAATTGGTTCTTTAGTGAAATCAATCTTTTTAGCTTCATACTTAATACTAGTATATTGAATATCTTTACTATGTTTACAAATAACCATTAATGCTTCGATTAATGGTAATAAACCAGTTGCAATATTTGTAAGATTGGAATCTTCAAGTATTCTTAAACAGTCACTTAATGCATCCCATAATGATCCTAATGCTAATTTTTTATATAATTCAGTCAACTCTTCAATTTCATCCTGAGGTTCAGCCTTCTCTTTAGATTCAAACATATAATCTAATGCAGTTAATATTCTTAGTAATTTTGCTTGATCTGAATCGGGTGCACTTAGTTTTGTAAACGAATCGTTTTCTATATCTATTGTATTTGTTTGTATCTCTTTGATTAGATGATTTAATTGGATGATTATACATTGTCCCAAATTTGTCGCTTGAAATGAAAGTTCTTTTGAAAATACATTTTGGGCATTTGTTAAAACTGAAAGACTTTGCATTGTACTAACGGTTCTTCTAAAGGTTGTATTTGGACAATCTTCAGAGGTTAAGATTTTTATAACTTGACGAAGATTTTGATCTGGGATTAAAGGTAAGGAAAAGTTTTTCTGTTTCTTTAGAATATACAAAGGTCTGGTTGAAATCTGTAATACTCTTGCTAAAACATCAATAAATGAAACTTCCTTCTTAACTAATACATTATCAAGTAATTTCAAAAAGAAATTAATAGGATACTTATCTTCTTTAGTATGTTTAATCGATCTTTTATAAGATTTGGAGTAAAACGGATTATCGTGTTCTCTTAAAAGATAATATCGAAGATGGAGATTGGATTCTAATAAGAAATGAACTGCTTCGATAATTTGAATTCCAACAATAATCGGGTTAGATGAGATTGGAAATTGACTTGGTTGTTGATTACAACCTGATCTAGTGGATAAAAATTGAAATATCTTTTCATTTGACTTTTGACTTGTTAATCCATCATGAAGTACAATAATACATAAATTCATAACTTCAGTACGTATTTGCTTACTCTGACATAAATATTTTAGTGCCTGATGAATATGTTCACGTTGATTCACTGGTTGAGGTATAAATAACAATTTGATTACTGATGCAACTCCAGATTTATCAATCAATGGACTATAAAAATTCTTCTTTTTGACATCAGGAGCTTTGGTTATTGGTGGTTGGTTTACTTCTTCTTCTTCTTCCTCTTCTTCTTCATCTTCATCTTCATTCAGTGAAAATCTTCTTGCCATTAATTCCTGTTGTAAAATCTCTTCTCTAATTTGATCTGGTAAAGCATTTAGAAAATCAGGATCAATTTCTCTAGCATCGGATCCAGTGTTATTTGCATTTGCTCTTCTTTCTCTTATATGTTGAGTGAAAACCTCTTCTCTCATATCATCAGGTAATGCTTCAAAAAATTCGGGATCAATATCAGTACCACTTATATCAACTTCTCGATCTCCAATACGTACCATAATCGAATCATGACTTGTATCACTTTGTCTTAATTCTTTTAATTTTTCCACTTCTTCTGCTTTAAGACGTTTTTCTTCTTCTTTCAATCGAATTTTTTCTTCTTTAACTTTCATCAACTTTTCTTCTTCTTCCTTCTTTTTTGCAAAGATTTTAATACTATCATCAGCTATTCTTTCAACTATACTACTTAATAGTCTTTGTTCTAAATTAACTTCAAAATGAAATAATTTCACACAATCATTCCATCTTTCTCTGGTGGATTTCAAATATTTACTGTTCACTGGATCAATAACTTCACGTTTACGCTTATTCCCAATATTAAGTATACTTTCAAAAGCTCTTTCAATTCGATTTTCCGAATTATTCCCAGGATTGATTTGAACTGCTCCTCTAAAAATTTCATTGTCTCCAGTTTCACCATTCAAGATACCACCAAATAAAGATGCTATACTAGATTGTCCAATTGAAGGTCTTAATACTTCAAAAAATGTATTTGCAAAATCTCTAGCTCTTCTTCTTGAGTCAAATGAAGGACCAAATCCAACTTCGGCCTCAATTACTGATTCATCTTCACTGGTATTACTATCTACTTCTTCAGAAGCTGATTCAGCTTCTCGTATTAATGGATCTCTTTCTGGTTCCCTGATATTACGAAGTAATCTTTGAACTGTATGATCTTGGTCATTACCTTGTTCTTCATCTGATATATTACCATCTTCAAATTCTTCAATCCATTCATCAAGTTCTCCATCAGAATATTCACTTTCACCACTTTCTATATCATATTCATCATATTGCGTCTCCAGTATATCACTTTCTTGATCTGACATTTCATCTGAATCAAGACCAAATTCTTCAATGATTTCAATATCATCATCATGTACTCCATCTTCACTTTCATATTCATCTGTCATACCATCTTCATCATTAACATTATCATCTTCTAAATCTGATTCCAAGTCTTCATCTTCATCATCATCAGAAATTTCTTCCCCTGATAAAACTTCTAGTGGATCAACCCCATAAAAATCCATTTCTTCCTCTTCACTATCTAAATCAACATCATACATTCCTAAAGTTGAATTCTTAAATAAATCCGGCGTATCGTCTTTATCATCCTCATCATCAGGTACAATTTCATCATCATCTCTTTCACCAAGATGACTTTCTTCAAATAAATTCTGAAACTCATCCTTAACCTTACCAATCAAAATTAATGGTTTAAGAGCAACTTTCAGAACTTTCGTTATATCGGGGAAATTCAAATCAAACTCAGCAACCATTGATGTTAATTGTGAAGGAATTTGCTTATCTAAAAGTGCTTTCGAAATATAATAATGATCATATCTTATAGCACTCTTATTCAATAAAGGTCCAGCCAATTCTCGGAATTTGGATGATACTATACAACCTGTTAGATCAAACAAATCATATAACTTCCCATACTTCTCTTTAGCAACGATATTTGAACTTACGGAATCTTTTAGTATCTTCAGTAATATATCAACAAAGAATTTCCTTATAAACGCCATATCAATATCCTCCAGTTTAGGATCTGGAGTATTGGTATTATCAAGTATTGGAGTAGAAATTAGTGATAAAAGTGCAAGTTTAGCAAGAGATGAAATTGCTGAGCGTCTTTCAAAATGAGCTCCTTGTCCTTCAACAAAAGACTTTGTTGAAACCAATTGATGTATTAAGAAATTCGTTGCAGTAGATCTTGATTTTAATTGTTCTTCTCCTTTTTTCCTTGAATATGTTAAGAATTCAAGTTTAGATTGTTTGTATGAACCAAGTAATTCAGTAAGTGTTTGTAGTAAGAAACACATGTATGAAAATTTAGTGTTTTTGAAGACTCCTAAAAGCTTTTCATCAGAAGTTTCCTCCATCTCTTGAGGATCTGAAATCCAATCAGATTTATTGGCAATCATTAATTCCGATAATAAGAAATGAATTATACCACTAGACGAGAATTTTGATGGTTCATTAATACCATCAACATCCTCCATTTCGACATCCTCATTATTAGTCGGAGTATCAGATTTATGTCGTATTACTGGAATTTTTGAAGCCGTCAACCTACTTCCATCATAATCTTCTAATCTTATTTCATCACATATAATATCAAGATAAGTTTGTGAATCTCGTAATACTAAAGGAGCAGTTTCTTTAAGTACTACTACAAGATCTTTCTTTGTACGGAATGAATTCTTGAAGTATTGAGAGATCTCTGATTTCATATTAAATTTAAGAACCTCTTTATTTTCAAAACATCTACGAATTAGAATGACAACTTCTTGTTGATATTGTTCACCTTGTTCTCTTTGTGTTCCAACAAGAGTTTGTGCTAATTTAATAATCTGTTTGACCAAAGTTGATTTAGCAATTGTTTCACAATAACTAGGATCTGCTGAATATAAGATCAAGAGACGACATATTTGAATACCAGATTCAAAAGTTGTAACGTTTGAGATTTTCATAATCAATTCAAAGATTTTTTCCTTATCCAGATTCTTCACATAAAAAGGATTTTGACTAGGTTTAATTGCCCAGTTGACAAATTTTGATTCTTCAAATTTTGGCCATAAATTACAAGTCAATGCTTTTTCAACTATAGAAAGTAAATTAACGACATGTTCATCATTAATTGAAATTTCGGACTGGTTCTCATCAACAGCAGATTCAACCACCTTCTCTATAAAATTGAACAACTTGATATAAACCTTTTCATTTAATTGCCATTCTGGTAAATTATCCATCCCATAACGTATAAGACGAGCATAATTACCTATAGTAATAGGATCTTTTAAACTTTTTGAAATCATACTTTTGATTGTGTCTTTCTCCATAACTTCCACACGATTTTGTGTATAATCAAATTCAACTTTTATAATTTTTTGGACTGATTTTGGAAAGTTCTTTGCTAATTGAAGCCATACTTCTTCATTACTATATAAATATTGAATTTCTGCTCTTTCAAATTCAAAATCCGCTGGATCAGCAAAGTTATTCTCACCAAGAGGAAAAGACTTGTTATCTTTCTCAACAAGTTTGGCTATTCTCTTTAACTCAATTTCATCAAGTTCATCACATTCTGGAAATTTTCCTTCTCCAAGTTCTAAAACTGACTTTGAATGATTAAAGTAGTGTTCTGCTTTTTCAGAATCTAATCCTAAATCCATTAAATATTTCACTTCTTCAATTGGTGGGAAGACATTTCTATAATCTAAAGGAACAAATTTACAATATGTTGCATTATCAGTTGGTTCAAGAATTTTACTTATAATACGAAGTATCTGTTCAATTATTGGAGTTGGAATATTTGAAGCTTGTTTAGATTCTTGATCTGACCACACTTCTGATTTAAGGAAAACCATTAAAAATTTAGCTGCAAGTAATCTAAGTTGAGTTAAAGTAGCTCCACTAACTTGATGTGGTAAATCTTTATAACCTCTGTGGAAAAAAGAATCAGCTGATGGTAAGTCAAGAAAACCATCTCTATCAGTGGTTTTAATCATAAGAGTTAAAACCTGACTTAAAGCATTTTTCGTAATACTACTATTAGTATCATTAATATATTTCAAGTTCTTTGTCTCCAAAACTTCTTCTGGATCTAATTTCAAAAGTGATTGGAATAGATAACATGCCATTGTACTCAATTTATGAAAGAAATCATTTTGAAGCATTGCTATAACCAAAGAAGTTTGTATAGCATCATTACCTTTATCTTTAACTGATAAACAATATAAACAAAAATTGGCAAATACCAAAGTAAATTGTGATTTGAAAAGTTCATCTGAACTGGTGGTATCTAATAAAATCGATAAGATACTCCCAATTTGACAAGTAATCTTTACAGCATTTCTTTTCCAACTTGAAGTAGCAAATTCTTGTCTTTTATGCATACAAATTCTACCAATAGATGCAAATAAAGTAGCAGTATAATTCTGTAATCTAAATGTTAAAAATCGGATTTGTAAAGTGTTTTTGAATTTTGAACTTGTACCATCTTGCTTTTCATGTTTAGTACTTGGTTCCATAGTATATACTTGAATTGGTGGATATTCATTATTACCATTAAATCCTTGAAATGTTTGTTTACCTACAATATCAGGCATTGATTTCCTTATAATAATCTCTTCACCAATGCATCTTCTAAGTAATAAGCCCAATTTTGATATCATTTCCAAACCCCCTTCACCACCAAATAAACCAGTAACCTGATGATATCTTTCGTGAAACATCAAATTTGGATTTATATAGATTTCTGTTAATGTGAACATGAGAATATTTACCGAGTTTAAACATTTTAGAAACTTTGTACCACCAAGAGGATCATTTTCAAATTTAGAGAAATATGTCGTGTTGAAATTATCATCCGTTAAAAACGCTTCAATCTGAGGATCTCTTAGTTTATCCCTAAGTAATTGGAATAATGTGGGTAAAGCATAATATCTATCTTCATCATCAAAATATTTAAGTACTCCCATGAAAGATGATACACCATTTGAAGTTATATAATCAAAAGTAACATTATCAAGAGTTAAGAATTTTGCCCATGAGGAAAAAGGGATTTTCTTTATAGCTTCAGCTCCCCATTGACCACTATCTTGTAAAAGACCCCCTAAAAAGAAAAACACATTATCAAGTAGATAAGCAGAATCCAAGGATTCCCAATTTTCTATTTCTTTTGATCCTTCTTCATTTTCAATAACCTCTTCATTTTTACTATAGTATAAGCATCCTTGTGGAGAATTATAATATTCAATCCCATTAATAACACCTTGGAAATGGGTTGGCATTTCCAGTACTAAATTTGCCAATTCTGTCATAATTATTGGTTTTAAAGCAGGATAATGTCTACCTAATTCATCAAACGAACAACCCAAATTAGTTGTCATATCTGCTCTTACCAATTCTTTAGCATAACTAAGATTATAAAAAGATTTGAAATATTTGTGAATAACTTTCTTTTTTATAACTCTATCCAAACCTTCTTTATTAAGACAAATAGAACCAATCACTTCAGGAAGTGACATCAAAATTTCACTTGATGGATAAAAGAAACTTTCAAAATTATCTAAGATAGTATCTATAACTTTTGCTTCATTTAATATTGGAAATGCTGTTGGCTCATTATGTATGATATCAAAAACTGAATCCACAGTTGCTGATAATATCAATGGACCAAATAAATTTGGATTTAATAGGATCTGATTGAAACTTTGTAACAAGGGAGAATCAAATAAATTTCGAAGTCTATCACCTGGTCCATTTTGAATTAGATGTGATACAAGTTTTAATAAATTTCTTAGATAGTTTGCTTGACGGAAAGTTGTTTTGAAATACACAAGTGAATATTGAGGAGGACCACCTCCATAATTTGGATTTTCAATAGCAAAATTCACTTCATATTGAATTCTTTCAATAAGTAATTTAAACCCATCATTATTTATAAAATCATCAAACGAATTTGGTGAAGAATTCAAAAATACCGTTGTTAAATGAACTGCTGCTGAACATGTCCATCTATATTTTGTCTTGGTACCAAGAAACAACATCAAATCATAAAGAATCCCACCTGATGCTAATCTTGGGGTTAAACTCTTTGTCTCTATAAGATTCCCTAACATATTAAAAAAATGAATATATCCTTTTTCATTACACTCATTCTCTTGATTCAGTATTCTTTTTTGTATATATCTTACACATTGGAAAATCCCTCCATGATTAACATTACCACCGAGACATTTTATTAACTCACCACCCCAACTTCTTTTAAGTGAAATACATTCTAATGCTTTAACCCCACAGAAATATACATCCAGTGGGACATATTTTTGTTTACTTGGTAAAACAAAATCAGCAAGAAAACTAACTATGTAAGGTTCGGCTTCAAATAGTCTTGATGACGTAAAATCACTTGGACAACTACAACAAACAAATGCAACTGAAAGACATTTTATCTTTAGTAAATTCTCACGTAATCTCATTGAATCATAAGAATCGGTATTAAATGCTTTGGCTACAAGAGCTGCCAATTCAAATTCAAATAACTTTTCTTCTGGGATTACTCCATTTGCTTTATCGTAAATTTGTTGTAATGACAATTTTCTAACGATGTCTTCAGAAAGAGTAAAAGTTGTCATTCCTTCATTATTTTCACCACTAGTTTCCGGTTCACTTGATTTTTTCTTCAGTACTGTTATTTTACTTGATGATTTGAAATATTGAAAATGAAGTTGTTTCCATTTTGATGGTGTTTTCTTGTGATTTGTAATGGAATCAAGTAAACTATAAGTATTCTCATGATTATTAAATCCATTATTCTTATTTTTCAGTTCAACTGATTGCTTTAAAATGAAATTTGGTGGAAGTTGTGGTGGGAAGAATTTTGCCAATTGCAATACTTTTAACTTTGTTGCTCTTGGAGCAGAATATTTATGACTATTTGTTTGTACAAATCTTTCTGAAATTGATACTGCAACTTCTAAAGCATGAAGTCTAACATCAATTGTTGGGGTATTTAATAATGCAAATATTCTATCACTACTTGAATAGATTGATCTATTAGCACAATGGTCAATTAACGTATAACTAAATCTTAAACATGATACAACTAAAGCTTTATCTTGAGGATTAAATTCTTCTAAAGTTGAAAATTCTTTATCAAGTCCATACTTTTTAATATGTTGTTCAAAAATTTCATCAAATCTATTTAATAAAGGGATCCAGTTAAACAAATCACCTCTTGGTCTTTCCCAATTTAATTCTGTTGATAATTTACTGGGGAGTTCTCTTGCTGGACAAGTAGTTAAGTCATTAATAAGAGATTGTAATGGTAAAGCGATTTCCAGTCTTTCCAAGTTACTTCTTTTTGATATAATCATAATAACGATTCAATTGTATTGTTATGATTGATATAGACTTGTAGATCTGTTTACTTAAACACTTTCCTTATGTATCGTAAGGAAGAGTTATAGATGGAGTGTAGAATACAATTATTGCTTAAGTAGTGTATAGATTTAATAGCTGCGGGTAACCTTGAGTTTAGAGATGAGATATGAATAATAATACAAGCTTAAAGAGGGAGAATGAAGATAATTGGAAGTATAAAGATGATATTAATAATGAGCTGATTATACAACCAGCAAAACGACAAAAAGAAGCGAAAAATGGTCTAAATGTTGAATTACATCCAATGTTAAAGAATATCAATCTAGGACTTGATACTGAAAGTATCTCTTCAAATAAAGGTTCAGATATTCTAAAACAAAAGAAAAGATGGTTAGATTCAGGATCAATGAATCCTTATTTAAATCAAGATGTTACCACTTCAAAAAAGAAATCTCGTCCTTTAACATTAAATCCGAAAGGGAAATACATAATTCAAGGTGAACAATTACGAAACAATCTAAAGCAACATCAATTGGAACTAAACGAATTAGAAATCAAGAAACAAAAGAATCTCTTACCTGACATTTCAATTGGTGAAGATAATTATGAACCTCAAATACCTCCTAAATTAGAATGGTGGGATAAACCTTATATAAAAGATCATGACTATAATAATATCAACCAAGAATCTAGACTAGAGTTTGATAACGAAATTCATCCAGTTTCTATCTATATTCAACATCCTATTCTCACTCCACCTATTTGGGAACAAACTCAATCCAATATAAATAAACCACTATACTTAACGAAAAGTGAATTGAAAAGAAAAAGACGTAATGAAAGACAAATCAAACATAAAGATCAACAAGATCGTATCAAATTAGGTCTTGATCCACCACCACCACCAAAAGTCAAACTTTCAAATTTAATGAGTGTTCTTACAAATGAAGCCATAAAAGATCCAACTGCTGTAGAAAAAAGAGTTAAAGCGGAAGTAGAAGCAAGATTCCAAAAGCATATGTCTGAGAATGAAAAGCGTAAACTTTCAAAAGATGAAAAACATGAAAAGATTCATCGTCAATATGAAAATAATCTATCGAAAGGTCTTTATTCATTAGTTTTCAAAATAGAAAATCTTTCAAATCCAAAGCATTTCTTCAAAATTGATAAAAATGCACAACAACTAGAACTAAAAGGTCTTTGTCTTGTAAATCCCAAGTTCAGTCTTGTTATTGTTGAAGGATGTCAAAAAAGTATAAAATTCTATAAAAAGTTATTAACACAAAGAATCAATTGGAATGAATCTACAAGTAGTTGTAAACTAATATGGGAAGGTGAAAAGGTGGATTTTAAATTCAAAAAATGGTCAATTATTAAAACCAGTAATGATGAAGATGTACTCGAGGTCGTTGACAGGTTCAAAATCGAGAATTTCTGGCGTAAAGGAGAATTAACTTGATTACATAATATCCGACATAATCCCGATAACTCAGCGAATAATTGTAACAATCTCTACTTAAGATATAATTGATAATGGGTGCTACTTATACAATTCTTGGAAAACAAGTCCCAGCTTACGTTGTACGTATGATGCTGTAAGGGTTGATATATACCAATAATTAGAAATTAATCAACTTGACACATTATTTCTTTACTAACATTAGCTTTCACTTCTTACTTTAGGATCTGTAACTGCAATTGCAGCTTGGCCAAGAGCTAAAAAAGAAATACCAGTTGTACCAGCAGCTGTAACTTCAACCAAAGATGAAGAATTTGATTTAGAAGGATTTTTCAAGTATGTATTAAGAATGGTTATTGAGATATAGTAAGCAAGTCTAATATACTAACAATAGGGATTTAACAAAAGAAGAAAAGACTACATAGTTTATAGTAATTGACGATATCACAAATCAATATAATCTAGAGAGTTTGTCCTTAGATATCTTGTAGATAACTACGTATCACCTCTTAATCTCATTTCTTTTGAAGCTTATATAATCTAGCTAATTTAGGTTACCATCTTTGCATGATCAGAATCTTGATAAATGATATACAAACAGATAACAACAACAATAAGACAAAAAGACTAACAAGATACAATTACCCAATTAGATAAACACCTAAATACGGACATTGCTTTAAATCACTTTGGTATACATGAATCTTGTATCTTATACCTAAACCAACGCGTGTTGTTTTGTAATTTCGCGCCTAGACACGTCTGAAATAACAAAAATAAAATTTTGATTTGTAACGCGTCGCGAGTATAAAAGCTTTCTATATCCCATGATTGATTTACAAACAAAACACTCACTTAACAACATGTATGTTTTTAAAAGAGATGGTCATAAAGAACCAGTACGTTTTGATAAGATAACTGCAAGAGTACAAAGATTATGTTATGGGTTAGATACTGAACATGTTGATGCCGTTGCCATTACTCAAAGAGTTATTTCAGGGGTTTATCAAGGTGTTAATACTATAGAATTAGATAATTTGGCAGCAGAAACTGCTGCTTATATGACAACCATCCATCCGGATTATGCTATTTTAGCTGCTAGAATCGCTGTTTCAAATTTACATAAACAAACCACTAAACAATTTTCACAAGTTAGTAAAGAATTATTTGATTATATAAATCCAAAGACTGGTAAGCATGCTCCTATGATCTCACAAGAAACCTATGATATAATTCAAAAACATACTGATGAACTTAATTCTGCTATTGTGTATGATCGTGATTTCAATTATAACTATTTTGGATTTAAGACTTTGGAAAGATCATATCTTTTAAGGATTAATGGTAAAGTTGCTGAAAGACCACAACATTTGATTATGAGAGTTTCTATTGGTATTCATGGTGATGATATTGAAAGAGTCATTGAAACTTATAATATGATGTCACAAAGATACTTTACTCATGGATCACCAACACTTTTCAATGCTGGTACACCACAACCACAAATGTCTTCATGCTTTTTAGTTGCTATGAAAGAAGATTCTATAGATGGTATTTATGATACTTTAAAGACATGTGCATTAATTTCAAAATCTGCTGGTGGTATTGGTTTACATATTCATAATATCCGTTCAACTGGTGCTTATATTGCTGGTACAAATGGTACATCAAATGGGATTATACCAATGATTCGTGTTTTTAACAATACTGCAAGATATGTTGACCAAGGTGGTAATAAAAGACCAGGTGCATTTGCTTTATATTTAGAACCATGGCATGCAGACATCTTTGATTTCATAGATATTAGAAAGAATCATGGTAATGAAGAAATCAGAGCAAGAGATTTGTTCCCAGCTTTATGGATTCCAGATTTATTTATGAAAAGAGTTGAAGAAAATGGTACATGGACATTATTTTCACCTAATGAAGCTCCAGGATTATCTGATGTTTATGGTGATGAGTTTGTAAAATTATATGAAAAGTATGAAAGTGAAAATAGAGGTAGATCTACTATTAAAGCTCAAAAATTATGGTATGCAATTTTAGAAGCTCAAACTGAAACTGGTACTCCATTCATGTTATATAAAGATGCCTGTAATGAAAAGACAAATCAAAAGAATTTGGGTATAATCAAATCTTCAAATTTGTGTTGTGAAATCGTTGAATATTCTTCCCCAGAAGAAGTTTCTGTTTGTAATTTGGCTTCAATTGCTTTACCATCTTTTGTAGAAAAAGATAGTAAAAGTACTTGGTATAACTTTGAAAAATTACATGAAGTTACAAAGATTGTTACAAAGAATTTAAATAGAATTATCGATAGAAATTACTATCCTGTTCCAGAAGCCAAAAGATCAAATATGAGAAATAGACCAATTGCTTTAGGTGTTCAAGGATTAGCTGATGCATTCATGGCATTAAGAATCCCATTTGATTCTCAAGAAGCAAAAGAATTAAATATTCAAATCTTTGAAACCATGTATCATGGTGCGGTTGAATCCTCAATTGAATTAGCACAAATTGAAGGTCCATATGAATCATATGAAGGATCACCTGCTTCAAAAGGTTTATTACAATATGATTTATGGAATAGAAAACCAACTGGTTTATGGGATTGGGATACTTTAAAACAAAAATTAGCTAAACATGGTATTAGAAATTCATTGTTAGTTGCTCCAATGCCAACTGCTTCTACATCACAAATCTTGGGTAATAACGAATGCTTTGAACCATACACCTCAAATATTTATTCTAGAAGAGTTTTAGCAGGTGAATTTCAAATTGTTAATCCATATTTATTACGTGATTTAGTTGATTTGGGTCTTTGGGATGATAATATGAAAAATCATATCATTTCAAATAATGGATCAATCCAAGGCTTACCAAATGTTCCAGATGAACTTAAAGCTTTATATAAAACCGTTTGGGAGATTTCACAGAAACATATTATTGATATGGCAGCTGATAGAGCAGCTTTTATTGATCAATCACAATCTTTAAATATTCATATTAAAGATCCTTCAATGGGTAAATTAACTTCAATGCACTTCTATGGTTGGAAGAAAGGTTTAAAGACTGGTATGTATTACTTAAGAACTCAAGCAGCAGCAGCAGCTATTCAATTTACTGTTGATCAAAATTCTGTTAATGCTGCTAATAAGACTGTTGCTTCATTAGAAAAGTTAAATGCAAGAAAGTATATATCTAAATCTATTGGTGGTAATGATAATGAATCGGTAAGTTCAGTATCTACCGAGCCAACTTCATTAGAAAATTCAGTGGCTGATTTAAAAATAACAGAGGTCAAAGAAACTGAACCATCCACAGAAGAAAGTGAAAGCGACATTTATAGCTCAAAAGTAATTGCTTGTGCTATTGATAATCCAGAATCATGTACTATGTGTTCTGGTTAATTTGGGATGGATAAAGGTTATAAAATAGAAAAAAAGAATTGTATAGTATTGCTATGGATAGCATAAAGTGTTTAGAGAGGGAGATGAATTGAACTTAATATTTAACTGTGATGTAGGACGATTGTATGTAATTTGACGTTAATTGAAGTGACTTCATCTATATATATATATATATATAGCGATAGCGCGCGGATCGGATCGGTCTTTAGATATTTGATCTTATTATCTAAGGTTCGGACTGAGATCTTTCAACACCTTAAACATAAAGACTCAATCAAGTAACTGTGCGCAGGGTAATTTATAAAGTTTAAATACTATGGAAGATGAAATAGAGTTGGAGGAATTTAATTCCAAAACTACCATAGCTCAAGGTATGGTAGAAGAGGAAGACTGTAATCAGAGGTTATTGGATGGAGACTTTAAGTATACATTAGACAATTCTGTCTCAGGAAGGTTAAATAGATTCCTTAAATTATTATGGTTTGGCCCGGAAGTACCGAAAGATGATCCACCATCAAGAATAAAAATGTTTGGAATACTTGAAGACATACCCGAAATCTTTGATAGAAGCGTTTCTAGTAAGTTAAAAATTGCACTATTTGTAGTATATATATTGATTTGGAGTTTTGTATGTTTTCAAAGTGTAAATCCTTACCTTACAGAACCACCAACTTCACCAAATGAACACATATATACTTTAGGATGTTACTCTTCAAATGAATTTTGGAGAGGTAAAAATGGAGCTTGTGGTATGAATGGTAAGAACTGTCCAAGTTTCAAAGGTATTGATAATATTATTATAAGGTGCCCTGCCCTTTGTGATAGAAGTTGGACTTATTCTCTTATACCAATTGGTAATGAAAGAGTTAAACATAGAGGTTATTTTGTTGGTGGTGGAGAAAAATTAAATGATGATGACAATTTAAGTTATCCTTATAGAGCAGATTCTTATCCTTGTGGAGCAGCAGTACATGCTGGAGTAATGTCACCATTTAGAGGTGGTTGTGCTAGAGTTTCATATGACTATAAAGGAAAGGTTCAATTTCCATCTACAAAAGGACATTATGGTGTTGATGATTCCTTGTCATTTTTATCGTTTTTTCCCCGTTCTTTCTCTTTCAAGCCATTAGATAAAGAAATTGCAAATTGTTATGATCCAAGATTATTTGTATTAACTTTTAATATCATTATGGGGATCCCTATTGTATATTTAGCAAGCGGAGCAATGACATTTTGGATTATGTCATTTGTCGGATTTTGGACAATTTGTCTTGCTACTGATCCCCCAGTAACTGTTGATGATCCTGAAACTTATGCAAAGTTGATTTCTTTAGGATTAGAAAGATTTTTCCCAACTTGTTTCATTTTATACGTTCTTTGGCATTTTTCAACAAAAAGAACTTTAGTATTATTACCAAATGAAAATGAAAAACAATATTCAAGGATATCAAGAGTTTTGTTATGGTATCCTTTATTTTGGCTTGGAGTTTTAAATAATGTAACTTTTGATAGATTACCTGTTGATAGACTAACACCAACTGATTTAAAAGAACAACCAGGAGGTATAATTGCAGTTGGGAGTATAATATTTGTTATTTTGATCTGTGCAATTATACAAGCTTACAAGATTTGGAAACTGGGGAGATTTAGAAAGTATTTGACTTTATATCTGGTAATGATCTTTGGACTTTTTTGTATTTCGAGGATACCTTATTTAAGTTTAAGAATACATCATTATATATTAGGAATTTTATTAATACCAGGTTGTGCTACAAGAGGTTCAACTGCTTTATTATTTCAAGGTATACTTCTTGGATTAATTTTATCTGGATCATCAAGATGGGGATTAGCTGCAATTGCAGAAACTGTACTGTCATTAAAAAGACAAGATCCACAAGGAAAGATACTTCCACCTACATTTATAGGTTATGATAAAGAAACTGGTAATTTAACATGGGTGGATACTGTTCTGAGAGCTAATGCTACATTATATAAACATGCTTCTTTACTTATCAATGATATCGAGAGATTTGTTGGAGGATCATCAGTCAATTTAAAAGAATTACTACAATCAAAACACTTGGGTTCTAGTGTTGAAGAGACATTAAGTAATGGTCATAAAGATAAACAAGGGAATATTGATATTTATTTAAGATTAGGTAAAAAGATGCAATCTTCAGGTAAATTTAGTGATTTTACAAATGCTGCTATACTTAAATGGCCAAGTGGTGATTTGAAATTACCGAAACCTGGTTTAACATAGAATAGAAGTTTATAGAAGAAGATTAGAGCGACTTACCATCATCACCTCTAATAGTTTTACACTTATCAGTCTTCACGACATCATCACCAGATTATTTTGATATCGCGATCTATACACCACATATCTCTTTATCAATGATACGATTGCTAAAACCACCAAAGAGATCATTAAGGCGACATGGTCAATTCTTTATCATTAAAGATCCTGTAGCACGAAACTTTACTCATCATTCAATAGGTTCAATATATAAAAAATCCAAAATTAGTTGTCGCAGGTATAATTCTAATGAGTCTAAAGCAAGCATAAAATCAACCAAAACACCAGAAAAACCACCAAAATTGAATGTCAAGTGGTTTTATGCAACTGATATACCAATTTCAAAGCCAGAATGGTTTAATTATGAAAAAGAGAAAGACGCAAAGAAATTTATACCATTTTCAGATTTTGATTCAAGTAGGTTAGAACTGAAGTTAAAAAGAAGTTCAAAAGATAAAGATTTAAGGATTGTAGAGGTTAGTGAAGATAAATTGTTTCAGGTAGATTTAAATCAATTTACATTATCACCAGTATATTGGGAAGGACCAATATATGAAGTTAGAAGAGGAACTTGGCTTGATTCAAATGGTATGCCATTATCAAATGAGATTTCAAAGTTGATTGAACAAGGATATCAAAATAAAAAACCATATCATAGACAAACCAAAATCCAAAAACAACAAGAAAATAACTTGAGAGCTCATAAAGAAGAGATTAGAAAGTTCAATTCAATTTCTGAAAATATCCATGAAAGGATGGATGAATTTGATATTACTGAAACAAAAGATGTAATTGATTTGAAAAATGGGAATTTGGTTTTATTCTTTAATGAAACCCAAGCAGCTTTATTTCCTGATACCATTAATTCAAATTTTCAACTAGATGCTATACGTAGATTTGGTCCAAATTCAGTTGGATTACTTTCGATTAATTATATCCAAAGAGGATATTCTGATGATTTGGAAAAGACAATTTTTGATAATATACCAAATAATCCAATGCCTGCTATAGCAGACATCTTTCATGATGAGTATAGTAATATATTTGGATTATCTCATGATGAGACATCAAATGGTCAAACAGCTGAGAAAGATAAGAAACAAGAAGTACAAATGGAAAGTGTTTTAGAATCTGATTATGATAGAGATACCTCATCTGAAAAAGCCAATCGTGATATAGAACATCTTGTACTTTGTGTTCATGGAATTGGACAAGTTCTTGGTCATAAATACGAATCGGTAAATTTTACTCATAGTATAAATGTTTTAAGAAATACAATGAAAGATGTATTTCAATCCAATGATCAATATAAAAAGATTCTTTATACTGAGGAAGAATTAAAAGACAAAGACAAGCCTATAAATAATAAAATCCAAGTTTTACCTGTTTCATGGAGACATAAAATTGATTTCCATCCTGAAAAACCATTTGATTCTACAAATGAAAATGGTAACAATAGATTACCAACTCTAGCTAATATAAATGTTGATGGAGTTAAGGCACTTCGAAATATTATGGGTGATGTTGTACTTGATGTTCTATTATATTATGAACAAAAGTATATAAATCAAATCTTTGATGTTGTTACTAAAGAATTGAATAGAATATATATGTTATATATAGAGAGAAATCCCAATTTCAAAGGGAAAATTCATATTATGGGACATTCTTTAGGTTCAGTGATTTGTTTTGATATTCTAAGTTTTCAAAATGAAGCCCTGGGTAAAGATTTAACAAAAGATTTACAATTTGAAGTTGAAAGTTTGTTTTGTGTTGGTTCTCCTGTTGGTGTATTTAAATTATTAGAGCAAAAAAACATCAAAGCTAGAGGCAAACAAAGCAAAGATTTCAATCCAAGAGACAAATCAAATACGTTCTTGTCACCTAAATGTTCAAATTTTTATAACATCTTTCATCCTTGTGATCCAGTTGGTTATAGAGTTGAACCATTAATCAAACCTCAACTTCACAAAATTAAACCTGAAGTTGTTCCATTTGCTACCAAAGGTCTTAATACTCAACTTAAAGATTTAACAAGTATTGGTGATAATATATCTGAAAAGTTGTCTAATGCTACTACTTGGTATCAAAAGTTACCTGGATTTGGGAAAAGTAAGACTTCTATGGAACCTCAATCTATTGAAGAGAAAGCTAATAATGAAAACGCTTTACAAGATATTGTTAGTAGTCTTATTACAAAGGAGAAAAAACCAAAGAAAGTAGATGGTAAAATGGTTGAAATGAAAGAGGATGATTTTGATAATTTGATATCGTTGAATAGATCAGGTAGAGTTGATTATTCTTTACCTATGGGAGTTTTTGACTTTTCATTAATTTCTGCAATAAGTGCTCATGTTTCTTATTTTGAAGATAAAGATACTGCTGGGTTTATAATGAAGGAGATTTTAAAATCTGATCTGAGACCAGTTAGTTCAAATAACGTTAGAATGAAGTAGAATATATATACAAATTTTTTTACTCTATTAACAAATCATCTATACTTTGTTCAGCATCATGTTTAATCAATTCTAACATACCTTCAGGTAATATTGGTGTACCTTCTTTATCTAATATATAACGGAAAGGCATCTCTGTTGCTTCATACTTATTATATCTAATTTCAGGATAATCAATAAACTTGATATCTTCAAATTTGATTTGATCTTGTATAATTCTTTGTGTTGTTCTAATAGCAGTATCTGTTGACATTTGTAAAGCTCCTAATCTTCTTCCGGCAAATCCATATTTTTCTCTCAAGATACCAGTTCTATCAATTCTTGGATGTGATCCTAATATACCACCAAAAACAAAATAATCAAATTTTTCTTTATCTTGAGGTTCAAGTTCTTCAGTAGCAGCGGGATCTAATAAACAAACTTTTGATTTGTTTATATTACCATTTTCTAGTTCAACACATTCCTTAGTTGTCCAATTTAAACCAAGTTCTAATAATTTCAAAGGTATATCATCTTTTGTAGTTTTTGAAGGTAATGAAGTTAAAACCAAATTTTCAGATCCAACCTCTTTTATGATTTGTGAATATTCTAATATAACCCATTCGGAAAAGCCTTCTTCCATATGTTCAATGATATACTTCATGTTGAAGTTGCGATGAGGTCAACAAGATCGATGAGATCAGTTTTCTCTATCTACATCCTGCATAGGTAAACAATATATCGACTTATCTATAAATCTATTTACAACAAGATTTTGTCTCCACAACACCAGTTGTAGTATTAAAAGCCAATCTTGAAGTTTTATCAATATTTAATGAACATGTATCAATACCAGCTGCATTATTTTTGACTTCAGTTGTCGTTTTAGCATAAGATGGTTTAACATCTAAAACAGGATTTTCTTCAAAAAAGTTTCTTGGTCTTAACATCAAATCAAAAATTTCAGTTGGCATCACAGGGAAATCTTCTGGTGCTGGGAAATGAGTTATACCAAATGTATGAAATAATACAATATCAGTATTATCAATATTTGCTGTACCATCACCAATCCATTTTCTCATACCTCTTAAACCATCACCTGACCATTGTGCAACATGATCACCCGATGGCCATAATCTACCATATCCTTCATCTTCATCTTCATAAGGTACAACTTCAACCGAATGTGATGCCCATGGAGCTCTTTTTCTAACTAAAGAACCTTCTTTTGCTAAAAGTGGATGACAAAATCCAGAAACTAATTTATAAGAAGCTGGTTTACCTGAATATTTATTTATAGATTTTGGATTGAACATATCCCATGTTCTTGCCTTTGAAGATTCATAATTTGTTAAAGAATCCTTAACAGTTTTAAATGTAGTCTTTTCACAATAAAATCCATTACCATAAACATTTTCTGATGAACCAGTTGGAAATGGTGATGACATTGCATCTGATGTTGCAGCAGAATTACCTTCACCATCAATTCTTGGATGAATTCTTAATGAGAACAAATGTTGATGATTATGAGCATTCACTTGTGGATAAACTTGAGTACCCCAAGGACCTGCTTCTTCATCTTCTGCTAATATATAAGTATTTAAAATCCCAGTTAATCTAACTTCTAATTTTAATGTACCATCTTGTCTAAATATCCAATATAAACAATATTCATAATTAGCAGCGGTAAAGACTTGAGATACAATTAATCTTTTACCTCTTGTAACAACGGTTGTTTGAAAATCGTCTCTAAAATCAGAATGTTTAAATAATAAACCATCATCTTCTTCATGTATACAAACGGCATTTTTAATTGTAACAGGTGCACCAGTTTTATCAGGGAAATGTGCATCTAAATAATGAATAACACCTTTACAATCACATCCTAAAGATAATGGATTAGTACAATTACCAGCTCCATACTCACCAATATCTAAAGCATGTTTTCTTTGATGTGGGAAATCAGGTGAACCATAAGGAACAATCATTTCTGATAATGATATTCTATGGAACATTGGTCTTACTTTCCCATGATCGTTATAAGTTATGTCACTTAAAACAATCCCTTCTCTATAATTAAATCCGATATGAAATTGAAAATTTGACCAGTTCATAACATTTCCTTGCATATTGAATGAAACACCATTTGGTTGGGTAATATTAATTGGAGTATCATCAGGTCTAAAACCTGAAGGATTTTCACTTGTACCAAATTTTTCAGCCACGTGTTTTGGATGGAAGGAAGAGTGTTTATGTTTTGATACTTTTCTTCTTCTATTTGGAATATCAATAAATATAACTTTTTTGGAATTCATATCAACAATTGGACAAAAATCTAAAGGATGAGAGTAATGAGAATCATCTTCATGAGATCTCCAATACATTAAAGCTTGTTGTAATCTTCTTGAAGCACCCCATCTTTCATCATAACCAATTGTCCAAGCATCACAATAAATATTCTTCATATCTGATTCAGGAACTCCAGATATAACACATTGTTTTATAACATTTGGATCCGATCTAATAATATCTTCAGTTGTTTGTAAATCACCAGGAGTTAAAATTGGTTGTACATCATTAGTTGCACGATTTGAAATGATTTTACCTTGGGAAATATCCACTAAACCTTCATGAACACCACTAAATTCATCTTCACAAATAACAAAATATGCTAAACGTGGAGGCAATGAACCACCTTCTTCTTTCCATTTATAATAAGCTGATTTGATTGGTTCTCTTAAAGTAACAGTATTAAAGAAAATTGATCTACCTTTAAATTCTTTAGAAATGAGATCAGTGACATATTTGATTTCTTGAGCTGATAATGGATCTAAAGGATGTATAGCAGGTTTAGGAGGATTAGAAGCTGAAGTAGCTTGAAGAGCTAATTGTTGTAATCTTTCCATGGTAAGGATAAAGTTTGCAATTTACTTGTCTTTTATAGATTTTAGAATGTTGAGGACAAATCGGGATAAGAAATCCATGCGGATACTATTACCCAATTTGGAAGGATGATACGCGGATAATTTATTAACCGTTTGGATCAAGTTGGAGATGAAGGGTAAAGTGTATGCATGAATTAAAGTATTTAGAGATTCGTAAAGAGGTTAAAGCTTCTTCATCTAGATTATCTTTCAACCTATCTTCGACAGAAGAGTTCCATTATCACCTTTCATCGCTCGTCTACAAACCCTCATTATCATCTACACTATCTTCTATCTCCAACACCTTTCATGATATATATATATTATAATATTTAATGTCATGTCATTAAACCATTAAGCCTTTCTTGACTTCAAACCACTATTTTCATTTACAGATAAACCAGTTGATGAACCAGTGGAAACATCAATACTTCTCTTTTTAGTTGTCTTTTTACCATAATAAACCTTAATATAAAAAGAAATAAATAAAAGTAAATAGCTTGTTAAAATCAACCCACCATAAACTGCAGCAATCTCACTACCATGACAATCAGCAATATGAGGAAGACTTGGGAAATATGCAAATACAAAATGAGTATAAGTTGCAAAGAATACAAATACAAGATCAATTAAAAATTGTATAATTTGTAATCTAGTTACCCATTCTTTCCACCATACTTTAATACCTCTTGCAGCTAAGAAATAATACCAATACATAACGACATGAACACCTAAATTAAGAGTAATTGGTACCCATTCAACTGATGTATGACCTTTTAATTGAGTATAACATAATAAAGCAGTTGCACCATGATGATAAGTATGTAAAAATAAAAGTTTTTTCTTTTTTAAAACAAGAAACACGGTATCAAGTAATTCAGCAAATTTGGTTAAATAATTCAAATAATAAAGACAAACTAATTTTGGTGTGAAAGCATTTGGACTACAAATAGCATAAAATAATCCATGATGATAAATCATTGGTATCAATTGTTCAATACATAATAATAACAATGATAATGAAATTAAAGTCAAAAAGAAATTATGTAATTGAAATAAAAAATTTAATTTATAAGGCGATGATAATGACATTAAAGATTTCCCACCAAAGATTATGATATAATAACAGATGATAACACCAATAGCATGAAAACCATTTGCTAAAAATGTTTGTTTATGAATAAATTTGAAATCATCAGCAGGGTAACCAATAAATTTATCAAAAATATAATTAAAAATTGGCCATAAATAAATTCCAAAAGGACGTTCAATACTTGGTAGATTAACCTCAAGAAGTGTCATAAGTAGTAAATTGAGAGTTTGTGATGAGATGTTGATATCACTTTGTTTGGATTGTATATAAAAACAAAAAGAGAGAGAGAAAAAAAAACGAGGTGTTTGGTTAACACACGTATTCGCGATTGAAAAAATCTTTTTGATCGTATCATGACATATCGATCTGACTAAAAAACCTAATTTTATTAACATATATACAAATTATTAATAACCTAATAAACTAAACTTTTGGTTTTAAATTCAAAAAATCTATTGACACAATAATATCATAACCATTCTCTTCGCAAGCATATAAAGCTTCATGTTCATTTGCATGTAAAAATCGAATATTTTCACCAACTAATGATCTTAATAATGTAGTTGAATCCAAGTCTCTAATTTCAATAAAACCTGGTTCAAAAGCTAATAAATATGGATAGAACAAGGTGATATTTTGTGGATTACCTTCCCAAAAAATCCCCCACTCATGATTTGTTCTCCAACCATTTAAATTAATTAGGAAAGAAAACTCTCCATAACTAAGTAAGTAATTCTTTGCAACTCTATGAATTGCCAATGGAGTAACACTTTCTCTTTTAGTTGCAAAATCTAATGAAGGATCAGCTTCATCTAAAATTGGTTCTTTTTTACCCTTTTCTAAAGATAAAATTTCAAATCCTTTAGTACATCCAATACACAAACTTGTTCTTAAAAACGAAACTGATATAGGTTCTGAATTAAATGATATTTCTTTTATATCATACTTTTTATTTCTATTTTTAGATTTAGCATCAAATGGATTACTTGGTTCAAAAATTGCAATTGAATAGGGTGAGCTTGATTTAGCAGCACAAACCAGTAATTTTTTATCACAAATCCCAGTTTTAAAGAATGAAACATGTTCCATTATTAATTTACCACTTCTTGTATTCTTAGCATGATCAAGAGAATCCGTACATGACAAATCAAATTCGTATAGTGATTTATCACTTAAAATCAATAATTTTGAATATTCAACTAATACTTCAATCTGAGTAACATACATCTTACTTATAACCATTGTAGGATCCGAACATATTTTTTCGGTTGATTTGGCATTTATAGTCCGTACGGTTGATACCCAAACACCAGAATCTGTACCATATAATAATTTTTTACCACCATAACATGGAACAGCACAATTGATACGGTTATTACCATGAAATCTTCTAGTTTCATATTTTGATAATGAAAAGATATCATGTTGTGAAATCAACTTCTTTTGTTGTTGGGCAATTTGTTGTAAAACTTGACTTTGATTGGTAACATCATCTGCATGTAATGTAGCATGAACTTGACTATCACCAAGTCCCAAGATATTTAATTGTAATTTAGTTGTTGATATTGTCAGTTCGACTCTATTCTTCAATGTTATGTCTGATACTATTGATCCATCTTGTCTATATGGTAATATTGATCTTGAAGTTGGCATTTCAAATCCACTATTAACAAATAACAATGGTAAATAAAGTGGTCTTTCAAAGATTTTATATTGTTCTTTCTTATTTTGTATTTTATGTTTCACCAATAAGATTGCATGTTCAAATAAATATAAATCAATCTTTTCATTATCTCTTCTTCTATTCAATGTAACTTGATATATAATTCTGTGATTGTATGTCAATTTGAAATTATACTTCTCTTGTAATGTTTGCTTACCTAATAATCTATGTAATACCATAATCTTATGACGATCAGTACTTTCACCAGTTTGAATATTAATTTTGACCAAAACTTTTTCAATCTCTTCTTTTGCTTTCTTTAACCCTTTTATATCAGGAGAATCTGGTTTTGTAAATTTCAAAATCCCATTTAGTAATAATTGATACCTAGCTGGTCTTTGAACACCTTTGATTAAAAATGATGATAAATCTTGTTTTCTCGATTCGGGTTTCTTTTCAACTGCATCTAAAAATCTAGCATATCTCATGTTGACTTGTTGTTGTCTTTCATGTTCAAAACTTGCAAAAACTTTATTACCACTATATTTTATAAATGGATCAAATTTATCAACAAATTCCAAAAACACATCAGCCAAAGTTTCAACAACAGGTTTTTGTTGTTGTTGTCTACGAGTCAATCCTTCACTCATTGATTTTGCTAATCTTAATAAATCACTAACCCCACCGAAAACTGTCCTAATAAAGATTTCACGTTCTCTTTCTGGTATTATGTTATTAACTGGATTACGTAATGGCATGATATAAAAATCTGTCATAAATTCTAAATCTTTAACATAATCTCTTTCAGTATAAATAAATTCATATATCAATTCTTGTCTCATCTTTTCCTGTTTATCTAATTTATCTAAAATTTCTTTTGGTACAGTTTCATGCCATAAAGTCTTATTTTCTTCGATATCATGTAAACTCAATCTTGATACTGCTCTTTGTAAACCACCTTGTGGTTTTAAATTTAATCTTGCTTGTTGTTCTAATCTTCTTGGACATGCTATACTATAACAAAGCTTATTTCTTGAACATGTTGGAGAATAACAATCTGATAGAATTGTGAAAACACCATTAACTCCAGTTGATTTAGTTGCAACTTCTCTTTTATTAAATGAAGTTGAAGTTATTTCACTTTCACCAACTGGATTTTCAATACTATTAGAAGGTAATTGTTGTTGTAAAATATGATTATCTAATGATGTGTGTTTTGAAGATGGATCCATATCACCATTAAATTCAACATTGCTATAAATATGACTAAATCCATAAACCTCATGAACTGAATCTCTTAATCTATGATTATATGTAACATCATGTAAAAACTTTTGAGCATCCAAAGATCTCCCTAATAACAATGCTAGATTACGATCATTTGTACGAATAATCTTACAAATAATATCAATAGCCATTTTACCTGTAAAAGTATCATGATATTCTAAACCATCTTTTGTATTGATAGTAAGGATCATACTCTCTTTAAATACTTTAGCAACTCTAGATAATAAAGCTGGATAAACAATTGGTTTTTTAGAAACTGAATTACTATGATGTTTCATATGCTTTTGTGAATTTAATGTTGATGTTGAAAAATTTCTATCAAGTTTATTATTTTGTAAAGAAGTTGATGAACTGAATTTTTTGGTAGATAGCGAAGAAAGCTTACTAAGTGATGTAAATGATCTTGATTTTGAACTCAAGGAGAATGTATGATTCAGTGATGATGAACCATTCCCACTTGATGGAGGTTTATGATTTTGTGTTGGATTTGTATGTCTTTGGTTTTGTTGCAAATGAGGTTGGGATAAAACTCTATGAGGCTTTGTAGGAGGTAAAGTATTATTTGGTTGAAATTGTGAATGTTGACGAGATTGAAATTTTGGTGAATTAAGTGATTTTGTTCTTGATTCTGATGTTAATTGTGTAGGAGGAGTTACATAGGATAACTCAGATTGAGGAAGATTTGGTGATGATACTATACGTCTTGAATCTTTTGAAGGGTTTTCAAATGGTTGATTAGGAGGTTTTCTTCCACGATGAGGGGGTAAAATTTGGGGATTAGGCGGATAATTAGAAAGGTTTTGAGGTTGTTGATAATATTGAGGTTGTGGATTAGGTTGCTGATGAAATTGTGGATGATGTTGATGAGGTTGTGGATGATGTGGATGATGTTGCGAATTAGGCTGTAATGGCTGAATATGATTTGGTAATGGAATTGATTGTGGATATTCAGGTTGTGAATATAAATCATATGAATTAGTTGGATATGGTGGATTACCAGAATTTGGGTTTTGACCATTTGATCTAGAATATTGATGATGTTGATATTGAGAATCAACCCCCAGAACTTGAAAATCATCCGATTCTTGATATGGTTGGGTTCTATCAAGCATCATCTGTGGAACTAAATGAGATGGGACATTATTTATTCGAGAACCATGAGAGTACTGATTACTTCTATGATCCATGAGTAAAGTATTGGTATTAATACTTTAAAGAGCCCCTTAATTTAGATTAAAAAAGTTATCACTACAATGAATTTGATGATAATTTGTAATGGTTATGATTTTGGGTTTGAAGACTATTGATCCTTTAAAGTCCCCTTGAAGATGTTATACCTTCGTCGCAATGATAGTCTGGGTCCAATGGGAGGAAATTGATGGTTTATATACAGGTGAGGTAAAGTGGTGGATGACAATTGGAGAGAGGATTAAATACATGAAGTATGGATTTTAAAACAGAAAGAGATATATATAGTGATATGATTGGTTTATAGAGTAACAGTTACAAAAGTCATACTAAGCAATACCTCATTTGTAATTGCAACCTTGTAGCGCTTCATCGTATAGATTCACAGCCCATGATTATATAAAGGATAAAGTTATATTGCCAATTTCAGCATTGAAGACGCTACCCATACTATCAAAACACTTCAACTTTAACAAACAATGCCAGCTTATCATTCAACATTTCTTACTGAATCATCAGAACGTTTAGTTGGTAACATTGTATTACTTCCAATTCATTCAAAATTTAGAGGACCAAGCTATCCACCACAACAAGATTATGATATCATAGAAGAAACTCTTGATCTTTTCAGAGCCAATTCTTTTTTCAAAAACTTTGAAATCAAAGGTCCAGCTGATAGACTCTTGATCTATGGAATTTTATTTATTTCAGATTGTTTATCGAAATTAAATAAATCAGTTTCATATAAGGAAGCAGTTAGAATACTCAACAATCTTTCTTTAGATTCATTCTCACTACCTGGTGAAGTTGGATTTCCATTAAATTCTTTATATCAAGCTCCAGGGAACAAAAGTGATGCTGATTTATTAAGATCATATCTACAACAATTTAGACAAGAATTGGCTGATAGATTATTAAAGAGAATCTATCAAGATGATGAAGAAACTCCAAGTAAATTTTGGCTAGCATTTACAAGAAGGAGATTTATGAACAAGTCGCTCTAAGATAAGAAATTTTACAATGGCTGTTTTTATGATCAAGGAGATAAGTAGGGATTATATCGACGAGCTACGATTAGACAAATAAAATCAGCAAACAGATGAAACTTTTAGAGAATTACAAAGCCAATCTGCAGAAGTAAATGGATAACTACAAACGCAATTAAAGTTCTGATTAAATAAATCCAAGGCTATACTTGATTACACTGTAACTCACGTAAATGCTCTAATAAAAAATAAAACACATAAACCTCACTAAGAAAATTCAGGGAACTTTGTTAACAGTAAAGCAATAATCCCATTACTTATTCCTAAAATTTCTAAGCTCAATTCCGTGATCTCAGCTCAACTCCGTGTTCACTACTGTGTTCACTGTGCTCACTACCGTGCCAACTCCGAGCCCACCATAATACGAGGGCTCTCAGTATCGCATCTACTTATCTCTCTTATATACATTCTAACCTCATCTCATATCATGGATCAATACAATCCAACTAAAGTAAACTTACTAAAAGTTGTATTCAAATCATTCGTATTAGGTTCCTTATTTTCAGTAAATTCAATTCTTTTATTCCAAACTTCCTATGCTAAAATTCATATTTATTTGATATTTATATCAATTTTCCACCTTCTTGAATTCTTAAGTACTTGTTTATTTAATAACAAAGCAGTTGATGACGATTCATTTATAATGGGAGATAAAGAGCTTTGGTTAGTGAATTCAATAGCCTTGGTTGAATCTGTTTTTCATGAGTCAATCTCTTGGTATAATACAACTGGCTTGATTCTTATTGTCTTTGGTCAATTAATACGAACATTATCAATGTATACAGCAAGAGAATCCTTTAATCATTATATACAAAAACAACATACAGATACTCATAAACTAGTCACAAATGGTATATACCGATACCTTAGACATCCTAGTTATTTTGGATTCTTTTGGTGGTTTATCGGTTTACAAATCTGGTTAGGTAATCATGTTGTGTTAGTAGGAGGAGGTGTATTTTTATGGAGATTTTTCTATCTTCGAATCCAATTTGAAGAGAAGTACTTGGTAAACTTTTTCCCGGAATACTCTAATTACAAGAAAACAACACTGACAGGATTGTTTATATGATTTATCTCTATATCTAAACTATAAACCCTATTTTTTGGTACCCATACCCAAGTTGTTAATATTTCTATACATTAACACACCATTATCACCATCAACATATTGACACCATCTACCAGATTTCCATAAACTTACCCACATATTTTCATCAGAATGTTGATAATGAACACCCATAACTTTTTTTATAGCTTCACTTGCTTCCCTAGCGTTATAAAATGGAATTCTTGATACATAATGATGTAAAACATGAGTTTCAATTATATCATGAAAGATATATTTACCAACAAAACCAAATTCTCTATCTATAGTTGCAGCTGCACCTCTTGCAAAATTCCATTGATGAGGTTCATAATGTGGCATTTTCGGATCTGAATGTTGTAAAAATGTAATAAATACTAACCAGTGATTTGTGAATATATAAGGAATTACCCAATTAACCAAAAGATTGAAACCACCAAAATTCTTATACCAAGTATATAAAATAAACAGTTGAGTTAATAATCCAATATCTGACAAAATGATAAACCAGTAATCTTTCTTGTCAAAGATTAATGAAGATGGATTAAAATGATTTTGTTTCCAAGATGAAGCTCCATTGAAATTATTACCTGATGTTACATTTGTAAATAAATAAGTAATCCAACCACCAAATTGTTGAACCATTAAATGTGTAAATGTATAAATTGGGGAATCACCAAAGATTTCTTCGATATGATGAGAATTACGAGATTTTACAAATTCATCTTTTTTCTTTGGTACAAAAACCATATCTCTTGTTAAATGACCAGTTGCTTTATGATGTTTTGAATGGGAAAATTTCCATGAAAAGTATGGTACCATTAAATAGGAATGAAGTATCCAACCAACGGTATCATTAACCCATCTATAATCAGAAAATGCTTGATGACCACACTCATGTGCTAAAACCCATAATCCAGTGTATAATAAACCAATTGTATATGAATAACCACACCAAGCAGCAAATCTAAGATATTGATTTGGTAAATATTGTATATAATTATTTGCAATATATCCAATAGTTGTAATACAAAAGATATCTCTTACGACATAGTATAAGGATTCAAAAACTCTACGTTCATAACAATGTGATGGTATAGCAGATAAGATGTCTTTAATTGAGTAATCGGGTACCGGGAATGAATTTCCATAAGTATCGGTTGCAACAAGATTTTTATCAACCTCACCAACTTTTCTTTGTGTTATAGTTGACATGATCCAACTAGTAGCTAAAGCTTTCTGGAATAACTGCAAATCCTCGTCTTATATAAGAGAAAAAAGAAACATCAAGTACAAAAAAATTTAAAGGAAAAACTTTTAGTATACAGGATGGTCGGAAGGTTGGAAAAATCACTAAATACAGAGTCGTGTTGTCTTTATCATAGGACATTATTACCGATAACATGTATCACCGAGGGTAAAGGGAACGTGTATTGGATTGAAGGCGAGGGAGAAAAGAGTTTTAATACAACAAAAAATAATAGACAAGGACCTTAATTCCAATTCCCGATTAAAACCAATCTCACCTCTACTTTCTCTCTCTCTTGTCCTTATACTCCTGTTTAATCCTCCTACACATTATATCTGATTTCGTTAATGCGAAAATGTTGAGTTTAACTTCTATGCATGAATAAAAAGGAGACTAAATTTCTTGAAATTGAGAATTTCCCAATCAATCAAGTTGAATTTGATCTCCTACAAATCCTCAATCATGTGATTCAAACCTAATACTGTATAAATTGATTTTGGTAATTTCAATTCCGAATGTAGCGCCAAATGTCGTGTTTAGTGCATGTTTCAATGATTATACCAATTTGAGTAAATTCGTTTGAATTCTTAAAAAGAGATATTTGTACCTTTTTTTGCTTATCTTTATGTTTGAACTAAACTTAACATGGCAATTTCCTCGTTTTTTGAAGTTGATTTGGTAAATCATGAACTTCTCATGTTAAGAACACCCTCTGAAATAACCTGTATGACTTAAAGTAACCGCTCTATATAATTCATACAAAGAAACAAACTGAAATTTGTGTTCAAACTCAATTTAAGAAATCTACAACTCCACAATTCTCCACAATATTTTATTATATTTCAAATAGATATCAACAAATCATCTCTTTTCTATATTTTTAAATCCCGGAAAAATACGGAATCAGATGTATTTCACTCTATCAATGGTTGCAAAATCAAATTGACAAGGTGATTAAATCTATGCAAAAGATCAACTTGGCATCATACTATATATACTTTTCAATTCCTTACCTAATTCTATCAGTCTCACCAAGCTCTCTTATCTGATCTTATGTCAAGTGTATTAAATTTACCTGATTCTCACACGACACTCAACCATATCGAATTTGATCCAACTATAAAAGTATATACATTCCCCCAAGATCTTTAGTCTAATCATCAATGTCTGATATTCAAAAGAAACCAGTCAATTTCCTGAATATCCTTTTGGGAGCAGGTCTTAACCTTGCTGAAGCTTCTACTTTAGGTCAACCATTGGAAGTTGTAAAGACAACCATGGCAGCAAATAGAAATATTTCAATCGGCCAAGCAACAAAATTGGTTTGGTCTCGTGGTGGTCTTTTTGGTTTCTATCAAGGTTTGATCCCATGGGCATGGATTGAAGCTTCAACAAAAGGTGCTGTTTTGTTATTTGTTTCTGCTGAAGCTGAATATCATTATAGAACTTTTGGTGCATCAAAATTCCTTGCTGGTCTTGGTGGTGGTGTGACTGGTGGTCTTGCCCAAGCTTATCTTACAATGGGATTTTGTACATGTATGAAAACTGTTGAAATTACAAGAGCAAAGCAAACTTTGGCACCTGGGGTTAAACCTCAAACTTCATTTCAAGTATTTAAAGAAATTTATTCTAAAGAAGGTATTAGAGGTATTAATAAAGGTGTAAATGCTGTCGCAATTAGACAAATGACAAATTGGGGTTCAAGATTTGGTTTTTCAAGATTAGCTGAAGATGCCATCAAATCATTTACTCATAAAGGTGAAAATGATAAATTATCAGCAGTTGAAAAAATTGGTGCTTCGGTAATTGGTGGTGGATTATCTGCTTGGAATCAACCAATTGAAGTTATCAGAGTTGAAATGCAATCAAAAACAACTGATCCAAATAGACCAAAAAAATTAGGCGTTGGATCGGCTTTTTCATACATCTATAAATCAAATGGTATTAAAGGTTTATATAGAGGGGTTGCACCAAGAATTGGTTTAGGTGTTTGGCAAACTGTTTTCATGGTTGCATTTGGTGATATCTTTAAAAAAATGTTGAATGCTGAAGGTGGTGGACATTAATGGAATTATTATATATTTACATTCCATACTTATCATATACATACAATCCAAATAATGTCAATGCTAAACCAACTGATTGGTTTATTGTAAAACTTTTCAGTTCAATTAAAAATGATGCTATGATGATTATAATCCTTTTAAAGATATTTGCAATTGAATAGTTGATTGGCGACATAAGACTTAAGATATGAAATGCTAATAAAGATTGACAAAAGTGTGACAAGCCATTTATAACGATTGTAATGATAATTGGAATTGTCAACTGACTTAAAGAAAATGTAGTATTATTCCATTCTGATAAAATGTAAAATGGTAGTGTTAATATAAATCCAACTAGTGAACAGTAACATAATATAGTTAACTTGTCAAATTTCTTTTCACTTGTCTTTTCATATAGTGGGATATCTTTTGATTTTGTTAGTTTATTCTTTGCAAAGATATTTTGTGAAACAAAGATTAACATTGAAGTAAATGCAAATAATAACCCTTTATAGTAACCTTCTGATACTGTCATCTTCTTTGGTTTATAACAAGTTAACATAATCCCTAATACTAATGGTATAAGTGTTATATATGTAATTGGTTTATAATGAATATTGAAAAACACTCTATAGACTAAAACGGTTACTAAAGGTGATAAAGTTTTAACTGCATGAACCATTGAGACTGGTATAATTGATGTAGCACTATGAGAAGCAATATGACCAACAAATTGAAATATACCCATTGGTATCGTCGTTACTAAAATCAGTTTTGTTGGTGTTAAAAATTGTATTATTGATGTTATGTCTTCAGGAATAATTCCATTTGAGAATAAAAGTCTATGATTTGGTGTTCCCAAAAGATATGCTAATAAACCAACACAACATGTTGAATTGATTAAAAATTGTAATTCAGTAAGCGTGATTGGATAGTTGAAATTTGATAAAATTAATTTTGTAGAATTATTTGATATTATTGAAAAAATATACCAAGCTGAACAAAATCCAATTATCGTATAATTTATTGTAAATTTCTTTGCTTTTGATGTAGAAATCTCAGATTTTGTCAAGCTCAAGTTATCTCTTGATAATGATGGTGAAAATGATGTGAAGAATTGTGTTGGTTCTAAAGTTGGAGTCGTATAACCTGAAGTTGGTGGTGTTATTGGATATTGAAATCTTTCAAACCTTTTATTGTGAGGATCTAGATTTGATAGATTTGTTGTTGAAAGATTTGGATTTATCTGTGATGAGTACATATTGAAAGAAGTACTGGTTTTCTATTGGTCTATGTTGAGCGAAAGATATAAGCCTTGGATTCGTTTGATATGTGGCAAAACTGAAAGTTGTAAGGAGGTTAAGAAAAGAGATGGAAACAATAATTTTTGGTGTTTGTAAATATCATGCATATAGGTTTTAAAAAAAGAAATAAGTCGAAAGTTGCTGGAAAAAGGGGAACTATAGTTTTTTTGAAAGGATTGCATAGAGATGGCTGGTAAGCGAGGCTGTGTGATGGGATTGACAGATTTTTGGAAAGTAGTTGGAGTAGTTGTAGAAGCATTATTGAATTGTGCGTCTTGTCCAAATTCAAACAAAGGATGGTGAAGCGAGGAATCATGAAACCTTTCATTAAGTACTCCACCTGAAAAATTTGACATATCAAGTAAAAATAGTTAATCATCGATTACAATTGATTTTGGTCACTTATGGAATCCCTTTGTCTCACATTTAGCCTCTCTAATTCAACAGTAGGCTATTCGTATTCGTCACATCATATAGTAAATTCTCTATTCACATTTAATTACTATGTCCTGGACACGTGACTGCTCATCTGACTTTTCATACATCAAAATCTGACCGCGTTCAAGATTACAACCATCAAATACAACGCTCCCACAACACAACAGCGAGTATTTTCCTTTCACCGCAAATGCTACTGCCAGCTTTTAACGAAGACCTTGAATTTGATGATACTGGTATTGAAACACCCAAACCAATACGACAAGTTAGAAAAACAAATTCAATAGTAGTACCTCTAAAAACAACTCCTGAAAGAAGAAGAATAGTAAGGGATAAAACACCCGGAGAATTAATGGATCAGGTGAATGCCAACTCAACCTCATTTGCTGATGACGCTGACATTATTCGAAATGCAAAACTCATTTCAGATGACAACAAATTTTCACCTATCCGTTTACGAAACCAATCAAATATAGAATTCGAATCAAGTGATGAAGACGAGCAAAAACCTGGCGAGTTCGAGGGTGTATTTGATCAATCCACTTCACCCAGAGGTAGAATATCCGACCTGTATATAAGTAATCATCGCCAGAATCCGGGGTATTTACAACCAAATCGAATTCAACGAGAGACATTGGCTGATGCCCTTTCCACTGGAGCTACTAAGCAATCAACTAATTCTAACGAAATTCCTGTTAAACCATTACCGCCTGATATATCACATGATGAAATTCTCGATAAGATAAATGCTACAATAAATTCATTAATAGAGAAAGATCGATCATCTCCAATGAAATTTCCGTCTTCCCCACTTAAATATGTTCTTAATCATGAAGACTTACAATCTCATCAACCTCCTGTTGATTTGGGAGAAGGTAGCATTATTGAACCAGAAGATATTGAGCTGGTATCATCTATTGATTTTTATCCAGGTGAAATAATGAGTAAGTTAGACTCGTTGATTCATGATGATAATGGCAAGTTCCAAACTTTCCATGGAAATTTTCATATTGAGGAAGATGTTATAAGAAAAGATCTGAGACCAGAACCAAAATTAAGAAGAAAATACGACGAGAGAGCCGGGAGACTATTAGGAGAAAGGTTTGCAAAATCATTAGAAAAGCTCAATGTAGAACCCAATCCCATTAAGGATCAATCAGTGGCTGAGTCTCGTCCTTATGATCAGCCAAAAACTGATACTTCACCACCCAAGGAATCCACATCCACTTGGGATACCAAACAATGGATGCAATTCAATAAACTCGTCAATCTGAAATTATCTGATTATGAGATTGTCAACAGTAAAATAGTCCAGTCGAGGTTTTGTGCAACCAAGTCTGAACTAAGAGTAAGAATTGAATTTTTGAGAAAGTTTAGCGAAAAATCGGCAAAGAGTCAAAAAAGTAAGGCCAAAGGTAATGGAAAAATTGTAAAATAGCTGCTGGGGGTTTATTCCCAGCTGATGTAATGATTATGTAATTTATATATAACTGAAGTTTTAGTGAGGACTGAGTATAACGTTGTCAAGGTTCGAGAGTATTTTCTTAGGATGCGAGTAGGTGAACTATTTGAAAAGTGAGTGAGGAGTTTCAATTATTTGCGCTCCCAATGCGATTAAGTGCGGCAAGTTGACGAGTTGAAAAGGTTGTTGACCTCTACTTAATTGCCCTTGCTTATTCGCTCATCACCCACTCGTAATTCTTTTTTAACTTAAAAAACTCTTTTCAAAACATTCTTTAACTTCTCCCCTGTCTCTTTCTTCATTTCCTGATTAGCATCAGCTCTATTACTAGCCAATCCTCTCTGTCTAAAGTTTCTTCTCATTTCAACTTCCGATTCTTTCTCTCCCTTGTCTTCTTCTTCCCTTTTCTCTTCTCTCTTTTTCTTTATGTTCTTGATCATTTTCAGTTGTTCAACATTTGCAACAAAATCTTTATTCAACTTTTGCTCTTGAGATAGTTCCATTGCCAATTTGGCTTGTCTAATCTCATTTTCCTTGGCTATCTGTTGAGTTAAATCAAACCATTTAAAACCTTTCAAATACTTTATATTTATGACATCATCATAATAATATGATGTCTTTCTACCACCAAGCTTATTTCCATTAAGAGTAGCAGTACATAATTTTGCGTCTTTCTTATTGACGAATTCAACCCACCCTTCGGTATAGTTCTTCTTTTTATTCCCACCATACTTAACTCTTTTTTGGTGAGTTGAAGTGTCTTCTGGATTGAGGAAAAGACGATCAATCTTACCAAATTTTGAAAGGATTGATCTGAGGGTTGATGGCTTCATATATGGGGGAATTCTAGAGAGGTAGCATACTCCAGTACGTTTAATTTTTTGTTGTTCTTTAAGAAGTTGCTGAGGTGTTAGCTTTTTTAATTTCAGAGGACCAGGACGAGATGCTGGCTGTGAAAGCTCTTCTATGTCGTCGTCATCAATTTCTTGGTCATTGGAATTTATGTCCTCATCTTCTACCTCATCTTCTTCAATATCTACCTCATCCTCCATTTCATTATCATCCTCAATATCTGAATCTTCTTCTTCCTTTCTTTCATTTCTTCCTCTCTTCTCTTTCCTTATGAATACTGTTTCATTTTCACTATCTGAATCAAAGTCAGAATCAAATTGGTTTAATCCTTTAGACATAGTGAGCTCATCGCTAGATTGTAATATTAATGATAAAGTCATATGATTAGATTCACGTGGCATAATCACATGACCAAAACTTCAAATAGAATCGTCTATTTTGATGCTGCAATACAATAAACCCAATTGTATTTATTCTCTGATTTTCTTGTGCATTTTCAATCAAGATGGTTCCCCTGAAAGCCTTTTGAGCTTATCCTTGTACTCATGATAAGCTTCTTTTTTCACTTTTCAACCATTTACTTATTTCCTTTAAAAATATTTTAAATTTGCACAATTTTCTAATTTTTCAGATCTTTATCACATTGGTAATAATATTCGATTTTCATTTTCTCTTACATCTAAACTATGATTGATGTTCGTTCCAAAGGTTTTATCAGGTGACTAAATTCATATGATGATAAGATTTTTATCATCTGACACAGATCACATGTATTAAATAGCAACAATACTCTATAAACCTCCATCTTCAAGTCAATCACACCATGATCAGATTAAATCCAATCAGACAGTTTACTCAACTATTTGCTCGTACTACCAAACTCAATGGTAAATTTGCTCTTGGAATAGGCCTTTCAACTGCGGGTTTGTCCCTGACAATTCTTACAAAACCAATTTACAATGATGCTGTACTTCAACAACCAATGGCTAGACATTCAGCTCCTCAATTCAGTCCATCTAAACTAGATTATCATCAATTGACTATTGGTTCAATTACTGGCCTTTTCTTAGGCATTATCATTGGTAAGATCTCTCATGCTATAGTATTTTTGACTTTAGCTGGTTACTTTTTAACGCAGTTTTTGGAATCTAGAGGGATCATTTCGATTCCATGGGGACAATTTGTTAACATTGGTAAGAACAAAGTTGATTTGAAAAGTTTGGTATTACATCAACCTTGTTTTAAGATTCCATTTGCGTTGAGTTTTGTAATTGCAGCTTATAGTATTTAGTGGTGGTTATGATGGTTAAGACAGTGTTGTATAGGATAGCTTCCATTAGAAAGCTGATGATTTGTCGTTGAGTTTAATTAGAGGATTTCAGTTAGAGATCTAACGAGTCCAGGCATTGATTGCAAATCAAAGCGATAGTTTCAATAAAAGCTAGCCAAGTCTGTAACTACTATCGCAAAATTCGTCTTGAGAATTCGAGCTGTAGCACATTATGTGTGTATGGAAAATGGCTTTTTGATTCCCTGGTCAGATTTGGCCAATTGAGTTTGAAATTCACTTGAGGTGAGTTTTTTACTTGGTCCAGCCTTTCATATTTCAATGTCACTAGAGACAGTTTTTTGTATCAAATACATAGTCAATAAAAGTTAAGTTATCTAATTAAAGTAGTGTTGGTTATTGTGGTGATGTTTAAAACCATCTAATGATCCTATGACACAATGATATATGTAACGTTGAACATCAAGTAAGACGAAAATATGGCATACCGTTCCTATGGTATTTCCTGCCGAGCTAGTGGATAAAGCTAAGGGTAGAAGCTGGCAGCGGTGAGCAGAAGTGAAAGGGCTTATTAGGTGTAGTTCTGATAATAATTAAAAATTGCTAGTGAATTCATGTAGAAAAATTCGCCGAATAGCTTTGAAATAGGTTCTATCAATAGAAATTACTTGTTATGTCCAAGTGACCAAGGTTCTGTTATCAATCTCATTTTATACCAGAAGTTGCATTACCTTTTTACTATGTTTAACAATATAATCTATTATTTATTTACATTTATATAATGATAACTCCATCATTTTCATTAATGTGAAGTTATTGATGTGGTCAGAATAAAACTGTTTCTATTCTGCCATGATTGCAAAGTCACAAGGGAAAAATTTCAAGGACTTGCTTGGGGTTATGAAGATCAATGTTCATGGAGTTCTAATATTGGAGGAAGTGTAAAGATCTCCATGCATTTAAAAGTTGATTAGTCGCTTTGCTCGTAGTGATCTCAGCTCATATTTGCAAAAACATCAAACAGGCCTGTTCCCACTTTTGCCAACTTCCCTAAAACAATCCTAGCAGAAGGACTTTCCAACTCCTCCTTCTCCCCATCCAACACAGCCTTTGTTAAGAATTGACAGGTTGTTTCATAACTCATCTTTTTGAATGAACTTGTCGAACTATCAATACCTTGTCTATTAAAAGCCAAATAACTACCTTCTCTTGTCATTGTATCAGCAATTAAATCTAAATGTCTTGAACTTACACTAATAGCATATCTCTCGAAAACATTATTAATTTCATTAACAATAGTTTGTCTTGCAGCCTCGACACCATAAGTTTTGAGTACATTTGAAATATCATTACTAGTAATACCATTAACATCAATAAAATCATCTTGATCCCACATTGCTTTAAAGTTAACACCCTCAGTTGTTAATATTCTTTTACCATTTACTGGTTCAGGATGAATACATCTACCAATGTGGTTTATTTCTCTAACAACAACTTTACGACAAATATCTTCAATGATATTAACCATAAGAAGTTTTTGAATATTACCTTTAAGTTGTAGTGAAAATTTACACCATTCTCCGTTTGTATCATCAAAATGGAATGAGTTGATAAGATTATGAGATTGTATAACTTGAGTTTGACGATCAGATGAGAGTTTAGAAACTTCTTCCTGATCCATTGCATCATCCTCCAGATCGTCTTCCAGATCGTCTTCTTCATCTTCAACTTCACTTTCGCCAGCTTTAATCAATTCGACTTCTTCATCATCAGGTCCATCATAAGAAACAACTTGTTTACCATTTGATTTTACTAAATCTTCTTCTTCTTCAATCTTTTCATCCTTTTCAACAACAGGAACAGATTTACCAACTTCTGGTAATGAAACACCACCTTTTTGTTTCTTTACTTCTTTAACAATTTGACTTTCTAAAACATGTAAGAATTTTGTTGTTATAACATCTTCAAGATATTCTTTTGTAATATCATATTCATTTTCATATTCTTCTTTTGTAAAGAACTTCATTTCGATATTGTATGACTTTACTGTCTCACCATCTTCATTTATAGTCGATTCAGTAACAAAGATATTATTTATAAATTCTGATATTAAGACTTTACCCACAGACTTACAAAAACTATCAGCTTGTTCATTTGTAATATCTTTAAGAGGTAAAGTCATTTGTGGTGTCTTTATACTTGAAGAAGCAGTCATAATAATTTCTCTCATTCTTGGTATACCTAAAGTAACATTTGCAGCTCCATGACCAGCAAAATGGAAAGTATTTAATGTCATTTGAGTTGATGGTTCACCAATTGATTGTGATGCTATAATACCAACAGATTCACCAGGATGAACAAGACTTCTCATATATTTCAATTGCATTAAAGCTTTAAACTTCTTTTCACTAACTTTATCAAATTTGGTTACTTTGATAAAATCATCAAGACGTTTTTGAAATCTTTCTGAAGTTGATCCAAGGTATTTAGATGGGTTATATATACTAAGACATGGATCGTATTTGTTTTGTTGATTATAATGTTCGATTTTATTATCTTTCTTTAACATCTTCTTTACCTTTTTAGCATACCCAAGAGCAGTGTCAACATCTAAGTAACGTAAATCTTTTGGATTATACTTTCTTAATAAACTTTCATAATTATCAAGACAAAATTTGAATTCATTGATATAACTTTGTTTTGTAACATCAATAGAATCACCACCATATATAAATTGGATTAATTTCCCATCATAATCTCTAACTGAATTATCATAACTAACATGTACACCTTCCAATTGTTTAGTTAAACATCTTTGTAAATAACCAGATCTTGAAGTTTTAACCGCTGTATCGATTAAACCTTCTCTACCTGCCATACAATGGAAATAATACTCTTGAGGTTTAATCCCACTGAAAAATCTTTGTTTAATATAACCACCAGATCTTGAATCGGTATCAAATGGTTTAAATGATGGCAAAGTTTTACCTGATACCATAACAGGTACTCTTCTACCTTCTAAAGCTTGCTGTCCTAATAAACACATAATTTGAGAAACATTAACATTTGATCCTTTTGCTCCTGATAATGCCATTGATTGCATTGAATTATATGGAAACTTCTTCATGGTACCATTTGGTATACATTTGGAAACAACTTGTGATGTTATCGTATTAACTTTTGACTGAGTTATAGCATCAAGTATACCTAATTTATTATCATCACGTAAAATCTCTTCAAGTCTTTTTATTAATTCTTTTTGATTATTATCTTCAACATTTGTAACTTCAATGGCAGCAGTTCTACCAATATCAACACTTTTTTTCAAGATATCTTTTCTCCAATCATTACCTTGCTTTGTTAATCTTAAATCATCCATACCACAAGTTAAACCATACATCATATTAAAATTTGTAAATAATCTACCAAGTATAGATAAACATTTACCTGAGATATCACCACCATAAATCTCATACAACGAATGGATCAAACCAAATTGCGATGCACCATATTGTGATTTATCTAATATACCATAAAGAAATTCACCATTTATAAATCTAACTTGATTTTCATTTGAATTTTCACTCCAATATTCACCTTTAATCTTATTTTTAGATTCAAGATTAAGACCAGGTGATCCTTGGGGTTTAATATTAAGTAAAATAGTTGTTATAATTTGTTTACCTGTCCAAAGTTGCGGTTTATAGATAGCTGGTGGGACCATTAAAATTCTATTACCAGTGGTATGACCATCCTCAGGACGTAAACATCCATAGATTAATTGTTGATATTGATCTTTTGTGAAAAAACAATCCAAACTTGTTAACCAAACTCCAGCACTAATATGATCTTGAATTAAACCTCTTAATGGTGAACCTGAAGTTGGAGTTAAATATTGACTATCAGTATTTGCAAGATTAAGTGCTTCAGACTTTGCATTTTCATTTTGTGGGAAATGCATATTCATTTCATCACCATCGAAATCTGCATTATAGGCTCCAGTATTAGCATAATGAAGTCTAAGAGTTTTCTCTCCTGGTAAAACTCGAACTTTATGACCCATCATTGAAGCTTTATGTAATGTTGGTTGACGATTCATAATTACAATATCATTATTTTTAATATGACGATAAACTTTTTTGTTAAGACATGGTTGATTTCCTGGTGTCATTAATTGATTTGCTAAAGCTTTACGTTGTTCGATTGTCATACCAATAAGACTAATTAATGAATCATCTTCTTGAATTTGGATTGCTCCTGGCCATTTATAAGGTCCATTTATAACCGCACTTCTTAATTCTGAAACATTATATGATGTTACTGGTTCTGGATATGTTAATTTTAAAGCGAAAACTGGTGGTATACCAATTTCATTGGTTTCAAGATTTGGATCAGGTGAGATAACTGATCTAGCAGCATAATTAACTCTTTTACCCATCATGTGTTTACGGAAAAGACCTTCTTTTTTCTCTAAAGCTTGTTTAATACCTGGTGTTGGTGTTTTACCTGCTTGAGTATTTGAATTTTTGGTTGAATCAATAAATCCATTGACATCATTTTGTAATGTTACAAACGAATTCATCAATCTATTGAATAATAATTTACGATCACCACCAACTTCTTTACCTAATCCTAATCTCGAATTTAAATCTCTTATACTTAATGAAGTCTTTAAAATATTAGATAAGAGTTCATTTTGAGAGTTTTCATGGATTTCCTCACCTAATTTTGATGGTAATCTAAATCTTGTTGGTGGTACAATTAAAGCTTGAAGAAACAAGATATCAGATGTAACTTCTTCGGTGATATGAGGTCTTGAATGAAAGATCTTTTGTATAATTGGTTGTTCATTTTTGAAAATTTCTCTAAGTATATTACGAATTTCAGTCGATAAAATATATTTAGAAGTTGATTTGATATTTGGTAAATCTGTTGATGTAGTCGAACCACCAGATTTGAGTACTTCTGGTCTTTTCAATCCTTTGATTCGATTATTTGTAATTTGTTTATCTTTCAAGCCATTTTCGAAAATTTTACTAAAACCATCTTTTCTAAAAGTTGGTGAATACATCCCACAATTATCACATTTTGGTCTACTAAGTAAACGTTTATAGAATTCATAAAGAATTTGTTTTCTTTCTTCAGATATGGTTGCAGTGATAACTCCATATGGTGATGTTCCATTTTCTAAAGCAGTTTTGACTACCTGATCTACAAAAGATTGTCTTTTTGCAATGAGAACTTCAGTATTTTCGGTATTTTCCGATTTATCTTCATCATCATCTTCAATTCCCATATTTTCTAATTCTTCCAATTCCATCAATAATCCATATTGTACTAATCTTAATTTACATTCGTACTTATGAATTTCAACTTTACGTAATCTGAATCTGTGACAATACAAACATCCTGATCTTAATAAAATATATAACTGATTGAAAAATATAGGATTATAACATGGTACAGGTAATTCGATATGACCTTGATGACCAGGACAGAATTTATCATCTAATCCACAAGTTGTACATAAATTTTTAAGAAAAGCCCCAAGAGCCAAATCATAAACACCTCCATTTATTGGATGTCCTAAATTATCAAATACAATTGGATTTGTTATTTGTTTTGCTGATAGTTTTCTAATCTCATCTGGTGATAGTATACCAAATTCAACTGATGATATTTCAGAACCAATTGGTTTTGAAATGTCCATGATGAGTGGTGATAGGTGATAGGTGATGAGGTGAGGTGAGTGAGGTTTGAGATGAGATGAGAGAAAAATTGTAGATTACCGGATAGGGAAGTATCTGTGGAGTGCGATAAAGCTGTAGTGAAATAAATGCGAATGCGAAGCCGTAATGAACAAGAGTTGAGGTTACTTCCATGAATTCTTGGTAAATACTGATACATAAAAGGAAGCAAACTAGTGTAATTGAACAATTAAAGTGGCGAGCCTACGACAATACGGTATTAGTATCTCCAACATATCAACAACACTAGAGGTCAATACTCAACATGTTTTAACCAAAACTATCTCTTTTTGATTTGTCTCTTTTACTCTACATCTTTTTGAATACAATCCCCTTCCCTAAACTTACTTTCCTTCTCTTCTCTACTTTCCAATCAATTACGTACATTTTATATATATCAAGACTTGATAATGACAAGATGACCAGAGTCTTGAGGGAGATCCATAATCACTTAATAACCTCAATCCAACACATCAGTAAATACCATCAATATACTACTGGAAAGTCAAATCGCTTTCATCAAACAACTTCAACAGACCTTTACATCTCTTACAAATGCAATCCCTTCTTAAACGCTTTTACACCACCACCTAAACCTTTACCAACTCCTTTACCAACTCCTTTCCCAACAGTTCCAACTCCTTTTCCAACTCCTTTTCCAAGACCACCAACTGCACCGAGAGCATCAAAATCTCCTTTTTTAACATTCAAAACAAATTTCTTCTCGAAACTTAACTTAAAGTAAATAACACCACCATCGGTACCATCTTCAGTAGTTAAAGGAACCTCGATTTCAGTTTCTTCACCATCATAACTAATATCACTAAGGTTAATTTTACCAAAACCTAATGGATCATCTTTCTCTGGACCAATATCCCAATCGTTACAAACAACTTGAATTATAGAATCATAAGCATTTGTAACTTCAACACTTGTATTTTCATTCCAATTTGGTTCAAGAGTTCTTTTGATCTTTTTAGATTTGAAGAATTCTTTTTCATTTGTATCAACATACAAAAGGACATATGGATCAGATTTACCATTACGATCCATAGAAAGTAATCTTTCACCACGAATTAAGTTAACCTTAATGATCCCAGTATTTGAATAAAGATCTTGCGGTGGGATTTGATTCTCATATATAATTGGGATGTAAGAAGTTTTGATCTTGAAAGTTGATGAAGAGCTTCCTTCAAGAGTTATAGTGGTTGGATTATCAAAACCTTCTTTTAATAAATCTAAAACTGGAATTGTAACTTCACTAATTGCCTTTTCAACTCTACTTTCATCTTTGTTCTTTGTTAATCTGAAACTTACAATACTATCATCCAATTCTTGTATAACCCCATCACCAATTGATCCAATCGGTTTGTTTTTATAAAGCTTTTGCGTTGAAAATGTTGGATATCCTTGTCTATCAAAGAATGTTTGAAGGTAACTACCATCTTTTGAAGGATGACCTTCAATGATTTCATAGATGAATACACCCGATTTATATTCAATGAGTTGAGATAAAGTAAGAGTAGGTTTAGATTCTTCTGAATCTTTGTCTCCATTGTCTCCTTTGTCTCCTGATTTCTCTTGTTCTTTCTTCTTTTCCAATTCTTCTTTCTCCTTCTCCTCTTTTTCCTTCTTACTTATTGGCTTACCTTCAACTTGATCATATTTCTTCTTTCTGTCATCAACACCCTTTTCTGTAATCTTTTTCTTTCTTCTCTTCTCTTCCAATTCTTTCTCCTCTTCTTCTTCCTTTTCTTCTTGTAAACTTCTAATTGGAAGTGTTGGATAGAAACTTAAACTATAACTTAAAGTACCTTTTGGTCCTTTTTTATGTATCAATTTACCTTGTCTTCTCTCTTCATCAACATGTTCAATATATTGTCCATTTTCATCTTTTGAAATCAAATCTCCCAATTTGAAATCAAATGATCCCAATGTTCTATCAGGTCCATGAGTCTCAACATCCATAACCTCAAGAGTTAATTTTTGATTTGATGATGTTAAACTTATATAATGAATTTCATTCCAGGTTGGATTTAATGTCCCATCTAAAGCACCTGTTCTTGCTCTTTCAAAACCATTAATTAAAATTCTAGTATATGGATCAACTTTACCAATAGTTTCAAGATTTCTTAAATCTTGAGCATTATGAATAGAAACTCTAACAACTCCAATTGGATTATTATAACCATTTGTAGATTGTAATCCTTTAAATTCAACTGGTTTCCAAGTTGTTTTCAATTGAATTTCACCACCTTTTGCAAGTGGAAACCAAGTTTCATCAACTTGACTTGAATCAATAAGCTGATTAAGAGAAGAGTTAATTTGACCAAGGAACTTACCAGAATCATTCCTAACCACAACTTTTACCTTGGCAGAGCTTCTATTGTTAACAATCTTTTCAAAAGAACTTCCATAACTTGGTGAATTGTTTTTCTTTACAGTTGGTGTAGTTAATGACTTCTCACCATTAATATACAACTCACAATAAGTTGTAAAAGTTTCACCTTCCTTTTGATTACTACCACCAAGATTCTTTGCTTCAATTATATCAAATCTTGCAATACCAGTATTTAAATCCGGTGGTTGTACAATTAATCCATCAACTTGTCTTTCAGGTTCTAAAGTTGGCATAAAGTTAAGATCAAAAGAAAATTCACCTACTGGTTTATTATTTCTAAGAATTGATGATACTAAGCCTGTTTGTTTTGAAGTTTCTAATAAACCTTCTAAATCATATTGAATTGTACCAAATTGTTTATCAGATCTAATATCATTAAAATCATAAAATGTTATAGCTAAAGGTTCACTCAAGGTCTTTACAATAATATATAAAGATTCATTCCAAATAGGATCATAAGAATTATCTTTAACTGAAGTTTTAGCTAAAATGTCCTTTTGATAACCAAATGTAACATAGGGATCTAATGATCTTAAAGATTTATAACGAAGTCCCTTTGCTCCTTTGACTTTAATTTCAAGTATACCAATGGCACTATCAAGTCCATTCCCAGCTATAAGTTGACGAATATTCAATTGGAATGATAATGGTGTAAATAATATAGGTCCAACATACTTTTTAACCATTTCATTAATAAGAGGATATAATCCTGGAATAGCTAAGGCTTCCCAATTGAAAGCTGATTCACCTAATTTACTATTGAAATCAAATTCAGGTGCCTCTAATAACGAAACATTTACAGTTTCAATATGAGGAAATGAACTCATTATTCTCAATCTAATCCTAAAGATTGCTTTAAATGAACAATCTGAAATACTAATTGGTATACTAATACCAAAGATCTTGATTTTAATAACAACTTTTTGGTTTACATTACTCTTCATCTGTTTAGTATTGGAATCAGCCAAAGCATTTGGTATAAAACTACAACCCCAATCCATTACAACAATATCATCTTTTGTACCTTGTAATGTCTTTACACAATCAATTCTTGGTGGTTTTGTACCACCAGTAAAGGAGTCTATCCATAAAGATTTTATAACACCTGGGATTGGACTTTGAGCCAATATTGGATTGACTTGTTCACAAACAATTTGTGATACTGATGGTTCTAAAAAATGCCAAAATTTCTCTAAAAATGTATTTGACCAATCCATAGTTTCATAATCATCTTCAATAGATTTGATGGAATATTCTCTTTGAGCTTGTTCTCTAAGAAGTGTACGATATCTTCTTATAGATGTCCTATAAACAACACTTAAACCAACCATTATAAAGAATACAATTGAAAGATTGAATTTAAATTTACCAACAATCCAACAACTTAATCCTCCGATAAATAAGAATCCAGCATTATGATACCAATCTCCAACTACAGATTCTGGTATAATGGTATCAAATACTGAAGATTTTGACAAAAGATCAACTGTTTCATCTTCAATCGTCAATTTGTCACTATCTTCATATCTTCCAACTTCCCTCCATCCACGATATGTTGGTTCAACTGGTTGTCTTGGAGGTGGTTTTGTTTTATTGTTTGATAGGTCAAAATCTGGACTTGGAGTGTAATCTATCTTTTCAACTGACTGAGTTTTTGATTTTTGTGGTTTTTGACGATGAGTTATTGATTTGTTTGGTTGGGACAATTTTGCTTGTTGGTCAATTTCAATTTGTTCAGGTGGTTGAAGGATTTCATTGGGCTATTGTTAGTATTCCTTCGAGCGTAGCGTGAAGGGAAAGAGAGAGATATCTGGACCGTAGCAAGAACAAGTTTAAGCGTGAAGTTGTCTTATTGGAGGCATGGCACACCCTTAAGAGAGCGTTTTGGTCTTTGAGAATCAAAGACCAAGACGTATCAATCCTTCTTTATCTAAGCAAAAACTCTTTAGGATCAGGCAATTAGCTCATATCAGCTACAGTTAATCCCCCCAAGGTGAGGCTATCACTCTAAACCTCAAACTCCCTGAAACTTGAGGAATTTCAAAAATAATCATCCCTTAGACTCATAAATCAATTCTACTATCACAATTGACTCAATTGCCTCCTTCATCTTCAGAATCTTATACTTACATCCGTCGCCATGGCTATAAATTGTTGATCGTAATCTCTGTTCCTGAAAGAAAGCAATTCAAAAGGTCGTGCTTCAGTAAAAAGAACATTTTTATATACACACTATAGTACTAGCCTTGCCTGAAGCAAGCACAAGACTTGAGATTGAAAAGCAATCGAGTTAGCCCGTTGTGCTGAAACAGATGAAGTGTAAATCTTGTAGTGTCGTGTAGAGTCGTATATTTCAAAACAAGATCAAATCTGTCTTGCATCGCATTCAGATGAAATCTACATCGCAACCTACCACAACTTTGTAACCAGTTGATGTGGCCCATCGACTTTCTTCCTTACCTTATTACTATTATACAATTAAATCTCTTTCTCTATTTATGACTGTCGCTTTCCAATCACTCTATTGTGACAGGATCATCCCAACTGCCCACACCAACTCCACTATGTATCACTTCCCAATCCATTCCATCATTAAATATGTCCTCACTTTCTAACGAAGTGCCTCTATTACCTCTTTCATCACCAACTTCTCCATCATGCTCACCATCATGCTCCTCCTCCTCTTCCTCTTCTCCAGATTCCAACACTTCAACTTCTTCCCCTCCCCCTTTAATAACAACCTCTTCAACACCTCTAAACTTTGTCATCTCTCTAATTTCTATCCTATCAACTTCCTTATCTACTGTCCTTATAAAATAATTTACAACATCACTAATATACAACTGACTCATCAAAAATCCAACATTACAAATTGGACATTTATAACTTGGAATCTTTGCTGATTTTACAATTTCTGATCGTCTTACCGAAGCGATTCTCGAAGGATCCTCAAATTTAACTACCCCGTTATCATATTTTGCCAACTCGGCTTGAGATTTCTTCCATCTATAAGCTTTTTTGGTTAGTTCTTTCTTTACCATTGTCTTTACACCAGGACCAATTTTATTAAAGAGACAAAAATTGTCATAGTCAAAGCATTCCAAATGTATGCAGCCATAAGATTTTACCGGTAATGAAATTCTTGTACCCCCTAAGGGATCTCGTAGACTAAATACAATTTTTTCTATTATTGCAATATCATCGTCACTTCTAAGTTCGGTTTGAATCATCGAAGTAAGATTTTTTGGAATGTTTTTGTATTGGGGAGGTTTGGATGGTTTCATGTTTGATTTTGATCTCGGTAGTGGTGTAGGTAATGGTACTGTTGTAGGTATGGTGGGTAATGTTGATGAAATGTGACTGATAGGTTGAGAATTTGGTGATGTTTCTTCTTTTTTATTCTTTTTTGGAGACTTTTTTACATTAATTTCCTCGTCGATCTCTCCAGCCTCTTCTAATGCTTTATTGAGCTCATCATCCAAAGACGAGAGAGAATCATCAAATGGATATTGAAGGGAGGATAAAACTTTTGGTGGTAATTTTATTGTTACAGGTACTTCAACAACCTTCAGTACTAATTTAAAGCTAACTATTGACTTTTGTTGACGTCTATGACCAACTGTCATGGCATTTGATGTGAGCTAGAAGTGATGTATATTGATTATGAACGAGAACTATGCAGGGAAGATGGCAAAGAGAAGATGAAGGATATGAGGTTGAAGAAGGAAGGATAGCAAAGTAGGAGAGAAACGGATAGGGAACAAGAGATAATTTCAAAAATCATTGATAATTGGAAAACTCTTCAAAAACCATTGATTATTGGCGTTGGCTTGCAAAAATTATTAGCCTTATTATATATAGTGATGACATTAAGAGATTGCGTGGAAGGTATTTGAAGAGAAGTTTATGAGTGAGGATTTCTTCTTGTTACTCTTCAAGAACAGCAAAATCTCATTTTAGTGTAGATGAAGTAAAGAATCTTTTACCTTGAGCTTTTCTTTCTTAGGCCTGGAGGCTGTATTTAACTCTCGACTTTAACCACCATCTCTCGCTTCGCTCGTGGTTCAAGACTTTTACTCATCTACACTCAATTCAACTCCTCCTTTCACCACTTTCCCGATCTCCTCTTCTAATAACGTCGTCAACCTACTTCCATCTCTTAATGTAATCCACTTTCCATTTATTAAATCATACCTTTTCGGTCCACTTATTGGACTACTTAACCATATTTGTTTATTTGGTGGTTGCTTGTTTATAACATAAGTACCAATTGAACCGACTTCTAAAGTCATCACACCTTGAGTTAATTCACAATCAATTTCAGGATTTGTTTCAGAAAGCAATTCAAAATCATCACAAAGAGTTTCTAAGTAGTTTTCGGAGATTTTGCTATATTCTCCCAGAGTCAATTGATCAATTTGTTTTGAAATATCATCACCAGTTGTATTATGGATAAAGCGATGAGGTGTAAAAATGAGGGAGGATGTGAGATTTTGGTGATTTGAAACTGCGTAACCAAATTTGGTTGTATTTGAAGATCTCCTATTGAAAGGTATTACCTTTTTCAATACTTTACTGAGATTTCCCCGTATCATAATTGTGGTGTTATGTATTTGGTAGTGTTTGATTTAATGAGATTGAATACAAAGGATTTGATTTGAAATCGAAAGGGTGTAAGGGTGTAAGAATCAGGAACAGTTAAGAAGGTGATCCCGTCACAGAATGTCTAATAATTCAATCAAATTTGGATAAAAGCTCAGGATATACTAACAAATGTTACTCAAAATTAAACTCAGTACTCATTTATATAGTTTATAATTTTCCACCATCTAAAAAATTACTATTTGTTTTTATTATCATCTTAGCAGCTGAAAATTTCTAGATCGGTGCGCGAATCTACAGATCAACATCTCTACTAGAACTCATCTCATCACACTCGTCATCATAGCATAAACCATGATTATATACCTTATAATAACCATTTTAATTGTCCTGGTTATTCTCTATCTTCCCTATGCTTCTGGTTTAACAAATTTTGAAATTAAGAAAACTCCAATCAAAAAGAAGAAATCTGATGATATCGACAAATCTTCATCAGTAAAGATGCCATTTCAAATAAAATTAAATGAAACCTCTACTGAAGGACTTAGAAATAGAAAAAAGGAAAAACTTGATTTTGATTCAAATCCAAATAATTATGATTATGATATTGATGAACTTATAAAAGAAGAGATTGAAGAAGCTCATAATAGGCAATCATCCGCTTATTATGCTACACAAAACTTAGGGAAAACCAATGATGAACTTGTTTAAAAAATCGGGGGAATTTTTAGGGACAATTGAGGTCGTTGTTGTTGTCGTAGTTGATTTGATGTAGCATTTAAACATTAAGATATAGAATTAAGGAATCGGGATAAAAACCGAATTTAGATGAAACTGATAAGAGAACGGGGTAATGATTTGTGATTTGGTGATGTAAAAGGATTAGCTTTTTCAATTCTAGTTCTTACTTTATTGGGGTATGTTTATGGTAATAAATATATATACAATCTCTATGGAAGGATGATTTTGGGATAGCGAGAATTGGGAGTGGATCCGGGTTTGAAGTTATATATTACAGGTAGTAATGAAGTGCTTTGATAGGTTTTAGTTAAGCGAGTGTATTGTTTGATTGATAATGTGCGAGATGTTACATTGAAGAATTAGACGGAGATTATTGTAGGGTTGAAGGAGGTAAGCTAGGTTGAATTTATTCAAGCGAAGCGTGAGTATTCAAAGTTGGAATGTGTTTGGGACTATAGCTCAGATATTCTTTCATCGCTTTAATTTCTATGGATATCTACCACTCTTCTTCTTCTCCAGGAAAATTTCCCTTCCATTCCAACTCATAACATTTTCCCAAAAACCTCCTCCTCAAATTCTCAATCTCCAACTTCAAATACATATTCTGTTTACAACCAGGAAAATTCACATCTAACCTCTTTGCAATCGTCTCAATTTCTAAATTCAACTCATCAAACCAAAATCTGATCTTTCTAGCATTTTCTATTTCATCCATAACTTCAAAGATTCTAACATATGCATCCATTACTCTTTTTGTCAAAGTGTTTGTTAGTTTTATAAAATTCCCATTTGGCATATATTGATAACTAACCCTTAATCTAGGCTTTATTTCAAGATTTGAATTCATTCTCCATGGATAATAATGATCATGAACTTGAAATAATCTTCTAGTCAAATATTGTAGCTCTTTTAAAGTCCAGTAACCATCTAATTCTCTGAATCTATCGTATAAAATTTCGAAATATTGACCTGGCATTGGTAATTGTAACATCAAGGTATCAATAAGTTGTTTTACCTTCAAGAATTTTACCCTTTTCTTACCAAAAAGTATGAAAAATGGTTGGAAAGTACCAATTGTTGGTACTAATTTTGGTTGATATAATTTACAATATTCATTATATTCTCTGTGGTGATGTTGAGTTAAGCAAAGAATAAAAGGGGGATCAGTTTTTTCAAACTGTGGTAGACTTGATATAAATCTTAAAGCTTCATTAGAAAGGTTGAACTTGACAAGTTTAGCGATTATAGCATTAAATAATTTTATTGATATGATTGGATTAGTTTCCAAAATCTTCTTAATTAAAGTCATGAACATTTCTCTATGACAATTCTTCATCAAGAGTTTAAAAGTTTCATTATTTGGTTCCAATTTGACCTCTTTTTCAATGATCCCTAATGAAGGATCATAGTCACTATGGATTAGTTGCGGTATATCAATATGTTTATAAACTCTTCTTATATTATAATTAACATTATACCTATAAGATATATCTAATAAAGTATTTATAATATCTATATTCAACTCACCTAATTCACCTTTCAAAATGGGATCATATATGATCTCTTGTGGAGGTTTTACGCTGAATTCTGACTGTGATCGTTCATAGATTCGATGGATTTTGGGGTCATCTTTAAAGTATGTATACCATATTAATTTCAATCTATATTCTAATTTGATTTCATAATTAATACTCATTAGTTCCTTAATTATGTGAGTACACATAGCTCTATGATTTGATCTATATTCAACTTGAGCTTCAAATTGTTTTAAAAATATCAGTTTTGTATAAAAATCATGATGAAGTGAATGTTTTGATAAATGGTTTGGTTTTGTATATTTATGACAATTGAAGAAGAGATATAGTAATCTTTCGATATGCTTTGGATCTAGATCTAGTGGTTTTGGTAGATCAACAAATCTATTGTAAACTCTTTGATAGTGAATGAATTCATATTTATCTGTAATTGGTTGGAAATGGAAATCAGTTGTCTTTTTAAGTGGATATAATTCTTTTAAGAATCTGGTTAAAACAATGGATTGGGATTTAGGTTTGTTGATCAATGGAGATTTTGATAAGTCTTTTGATTTTGGTATGATTTTATATTTTGAATGTACTTTTGAAGTGGCAGGTGGTAGTTGTGGTAATATATTTGGAGTTATTTCTTCAGTTCCTTTTAGGATCTGATTGTATCTTAGAATCAATTTACGCAATGATCGTAGAAGGAAAAGATTCATGGTGTAGGGGATGTAGGTATTTGAAGTGTAATAAGTTAGTAAACTATAGGACGAGATGAGATGTCGCGATACGGAAGGGAAGAGGAAAGAGGGAAGAAGGAGGAGGAAGAGAGGAATCAGAGTAGAAAATCAGGAAGTCATAGAAAAAGGGTTTAGTTTTACACCATTATTTATTTTAATGTGGTAATAATGATGACTCAGGTGCCCTTGTGGATCTTTAAATGCAAAAGTCAGGTTTACATTTTTTGGTTCAAGCGTATGAGTATATCCAAATCAAAGTGACATTACTACCTCAATAATTTAAAACCATTCTTTCACCTACTTCACAAATATCTACAGCTTAGACATTGCTTGCACTTCTCTTTCTGTATCACCTCTTTTATTACATCTTCGCGACATTCGACATCCGACATCTCTTGATACTCGATCTCAATCTCAATTTTTCACTTCATCATGAAAATTCAAACGAAAGCTACGAAAATCTTAGAGAAAACTTCTCATTTTCTTAAAGCTGGTGTGCTTAAACAAAAACCTGTCTGGTTTAATATAGTGGGTACAAATCCTCCAAATACAGATCAAACTAAAAAACCAAAAAGCTATGAGTTACAAGATGATGAACCATCATCAAATCTTTTCAAAAAAAATGATGTATTCTTTAAAACAAGAAGTTCCCCTTCAGATAGAAAACAAGATAATAATGCAGTATTCAAACCAGCAAAATTGAAATTTTTTGAAGACGAATTAAGAGATGTGTTTTATAATCAACACCCATGGGAATTATCAAGACCTAAAAATTTGATTGAAGTTGAAGGTAATGATAATGAAAATTGTGATTGGAGTCATCTATTGCAATTAAATAAACCTTTAGATGGTGAATCTGTAGTTCAAAGAACTATATGGTTAATGAATAATGAGATTAAAGGTGATGATAGTCTATTTGAAGCTTATGATAAGGCAAGATTCGAATTTTATAAATTGAGAATGGAAGAGGAAACTTTAAGTTCCATCGCGAAAGAAGAAGCTGAAATGTTGGGTGGAATTTGGAATAGTACATTTATTGACTGGGGTTTGAAAAAGGAACAAGTTGAGGTTGATAAATGGGCTAAAGTTGGTGAAAAGAAATCTGCGGTTAAGAATGCAAGAAAAGGATTTGGAGGTGCTACTGTAGAGGAAAAGGACAAAGAAGAGAAGGGAATGTGGGATTAAAATGGAATCTAGTAAAGAAGTATTGAGCGAGGTGAGAGTTGTGAGAATTGGGGTGTATCATCTTCCTCAACTCCTGGCTGAAAATGTGCCACTTTTGAAGGCTTTTCTGTTGAAGTCTGAATTATTCAAATATCATCCAACTGTCACTTTCATCTTTCACATTATCATCCCCCTTGTATATTCAACCACTGCTGTCCCATTGTTCCTATAAAATTGCAATGGGAGTCACAATGAGCTAACAGACAACAGAAACCTTTGACACAAGGTTAGATTATAGATGATCTTCGAAGTCACATATCGATTCATGTCAAATAATTTCAAAATGTAAATAACATCGTTAAATAAAACTAATAGACAACGAACAAAATCAAATTGTATTGCAGTTTTAGATTTATATTATGGAGCTAAGAATATTAACAGGTGGACTCTTTATTAAGAATGATTTCTACTTGTTTAGTCTACTACACTTTATTATGTAATTATTGTATATTTTTGTAAAAATTGAAAAAATCTTCACTATGCCACAAGATCATTCTTTAGTAGTAAGTGAGATGATTTAAAGGTAAGGGATGGTGAAGTCCTTACCTTTGAATTACTGCAATGTATTCACTTCAGACATCTCATGTAATTGACAAGCAACTTCCCTTCCAATTCACATTTCAAATCTCATCATCTTCACCATAATCTATATATACCACCCTCTTTCCAAAATCCTTCTCCCTCTTATAACCTTCTTATTCACTGATCAATGATGATGCTCATCTTCCTTTTTGACAAACTTTTCGTATGCTAAATAAATACTAAAAGCTCCAACGGCAATACCAAATCCCGGGAATGCAGTCTTAAATCTATTATAACGACTGAATTGTCCTTCATACCTCCAAGCATCTCTTTTAGCCCATGGATTTTTCATTTTGATTGATTTATTTAAGCTGATTTAATTGGAAGAATGTTGATGTTATGTAAGTGCTTACATAAGAGAGCAAATTGAATGTGTGAATGAAAAAATAAGACATAATTTGTCACTAACACGCACTCATAAATGATTTGAAATCTGAAGGGTTGATAAGACTTTCGTGCAAAATTAAAGCGCTATCTAAAGTGGATCATATCAAAGCTCGATGTTGTTATTGCTCCTAGTAAGCTAGCTACAATGTGTTATCAAAGGTTTTGAAATTATTGAATGCAATCCAACACATCGTTTTTGCCTACAGGTGATATAGTTGCAACGTGAATGAATAAAATGTAAGCCCTTAAGTTGTTGTAATTATGCTGAATTTTAGTGGTGCTTTTCCACCTTACATGAAGCTGTCACGCTCAATATAATTTAGTGCTGACTTGTTGCCTATTAGAGCCAAGCGAAATTTTGCAATTGCTACGCAATTAAAAAAGAAAGGACCTCCATCTATTTTCCTCTCTCTGTCTCTTCATCTTCTTCGACTCCTTCATAGATTTAACAATCATTCATCTCGAATTAAAGTATCCCCAAATTTAACTTCTTATCATCCTTCCCTTTCACTTCTCCGACCGCTTTCCGCGCTTACATAATCAAGCATATAAACTTTCGAATCGTAATCTCATCAACGAATTTCATATATGGTGGGAAAGTTACGAAAAACATCAACTTTGGTGTTTCTACTTAGTAATTTAACATCACTTAGTAAAAGTTTACCAATATTTAGAAAATCAGAGATAAAGGTTCATCCTCCAACACTTGACAGATCTACATTTTATGCTTACCTTTTAACATCAGTCATATTGGTTTTAACTGGTGGAGTTTTCGCTGGATTAACTCTTGGATTAATGGGTCAAGATGAAGTTTATTTAAAAGTTATTGCAACATCAGGTGATTCAGTGGAAAGAAAACATGCTAGAAAAGTACTTCGATTAATTGGTAGAGGTAAGCATTGGGTATTGGTCACATTACTTCTTAGTAATGTTATAACTAATGAGACATTACCAATCGTTTTAGATAGATGTCTTGGTGGTGGATGGCCAGCAGTTGTTACATCAACATGTGCAATTGTTATCTTTGGTGAGATTATTCCACAATCAATTTGTGTTAGATATGGATTACAAGTCGGTAGTTTGTTTGCGCCATTTGTACTTGTGCTTATGTATATAATGTTTCCATTAGCTTATCCATGTGCTATGTTATTAGATCATATCCTTGGTGAAGATCATGGTACAGTTTATAAGAAATCAGGTTTGAAAACTCTTGTTACACTTCATAAGACTATGGGGGTTGAAAGATTAAATCAAGATGAGGTTACAATTATTAGTGCAGTTTTGGACTTAAAGGAGAAACCAGTTAGTCATATCATGACTCCAATCAAAAGAGTTTTTACAATGAGTAGTGATACTATTTTGGATGAAAAAGTGGTTGAGGAAATTTTCAATGCTGGATTCTCAAGAATCCCTATTTATTTACCTGGAGAGCCATCAAACTTTATTGGTATGTTATTAGTCAGAGTGTTGATTAGTTATGATCCTGAAGATAGTTTACCCGTTGCATCATTTCCTTTAGCTACATTACCAGAGACGTGTGGTGAGACATCATGTTTAAACATTTTGAACTATTTCCAAGAAGGTAAAAGTCACATGATTGTTGTTAGTGATACACCTGGTGAACCATATGGTGCTTTAGGTGTCCTTACATTAGAGGATGTTATTGAAGAATTAATTGGGGAAGAAATTGTCGATGAATCTGATGTTTATGTTGATATCAATCGAAATATTAAAAGAAAGAATCCTGGTCCATTATCAAAGAGAAATCTTACAAGCTTCATACATAATATTTATAGTAAAGGAGGTTCTGGTAGAGGTAGTATGGAAGGTGAAGTTCCGTTGTTATCAGAAACAAAACCGGTCAGTTTAACTACTATGGATAACTCGGCACAACCAGGTGGGAAACATTGGATTCCAATAAATCCTGCTTCAAATCCTTTAGAAACTTCAAAACCCTTTGTTACTATAAAACGTCCAAATAAACCAAGTAATGAACAAATCAGACATGATGTACTCCCACTACCGAATAGATCTACCCCATCAAATCTATCTTACGGTTCAGTTCATGCGACCGAACAAGGGGCAATTGATGCTAACGAAAGAAGAAATTCTGACGAGATGGAAGTTGAATTTCAAGAAGAAAGAAGTTATCGTACTGGTGGAATTGTTGAACTGGTTGTTAATGTTCAAGGGGTACATAAAACCATCATTGAGAATATTAGTGAAGATGAGGAAGATGGAGGAGTCATGATTGATGAGGATAGTGTTGGAAGCGGGAAGAGTAGAAGGGCAAGTGTTTGGGATAAGTTGATGAAAAATGGAGAGAGTGAGCATTAAAAGAATGATGTGAGTGTATGCTTACTTGTTGTAGAGTCTATGATAATTCTAGACTATACTTAATTGACATTCAACAAAAGACAGGTGTAGTAGATGGATGCTGAGGTGAGATCAACATTGGCCAAATAGCGTTTGACAATGGGCTATATGGAAGTTTTTCATTTTCTATAGCATTTGTCTCAAATCCTTCTTAATACATGGAGATTAAACATATAAATCAAATACACATTGAATGAGATTTTGCTTATAAAGAAGATGTAGAGGAGAGAAATTGTAGAAAAATTAAGTGGTGATCGAGGAAGCTATGTATGGAGAAATTTAGAGATTGGTGTATCATAATATAAAGCGGTGGTCAAGAAAGCGAGGCTTTATGTCCTACCTTTTGGTCTTCATAAAACACAATTGCGGTTACGAGAGAAAGGGCAATCTTAGCAAACAACAAAATGTAAACCTCACTCTGCTCAGCTCTGGTAATCAATGGAGAAATCGGTTAACTCTATTCGCCCCCGATGACTCTTCAAAACGCAAGGGTCCTTATTTACATGTTATTATCTACAATAGTAGAAGATACTCGGAGCTTAGTTACGTTCTCCGATCTGACTACCAAGATAACAATACCAGATTGAAGATCTCCAAAACCAATTTGAACTACAAAGTAGTTCAATCGATTTGTTAAACTTCAACCCATTTAATCGTCATCCTATATCACCAAGACGTCCTCGGTAATTTATAGATTTATCCGAAGTATGAAATGAAAAAAATCATAAAATTTATCCAATTTGGACAAGAGACGGTTGTGACAATAAGCTATTTTAAAGATCACGATCACAATGGATCTCTTATAGTGTAGATTCAATTTAAGAGTCGGTTAGAACCGGTGAGACTCGGTCCACCAGCTTATTCACCTGCCCGCGTATGACTCGTTTAGATCTCCATTACACAGGCTATTTGTTATCACCATCCATCGCAACTAAACTTAAACAAATGGACGACAAACGTATAAAAATCTTTTTAAATGACGATGATACTCATCGTTATAACAAAAAATCATCACCATCAATTCTGCCGCAAACGTCTTCTCTGAGTCTTTCCTCAATATTTCGTCGTGGTAGATTATCAAAATCATCAACTCGTGAAGATGATATTGAAATTATTTCAAGTACTGAAGATTCAAACAAAACAAAGAAATCACATAGCCATTTATCTCTTAAAAGGTTTCTCAAAAAGTTTAAAAATCATGATGATCGTCATGATGTAAATAAAGTTCATCATCTGCCTTTAGTACCTCATCATCATTCATCTGATTTATTTAAAAAGTATGGTCAAGTTGGTAAATTACTTGGTACTGGTGCTTCAGGTTCTGTGAATTTGGTATCATTAAAAGAAGATTCATCTCAAATCTTTGCTATCAAAAGATTCCGTCCAAAACTACAAAATGAAACTGAAACTGAATATAAAATAAAAGTCCGTCATGAGTTTGAAATTGGTGATATCCTTAAACATGAAAATTTGATTCATACAAGAGAATTGATCAAGGAAAACTCACATAAATTTCTAGGTGATACTACTTACTATATAGTTATGGAATATTGTCCATATGATTTCTTTAACTTGGTTATGTCAGGCTTAATGTCAAGAAATGAGGTTTTTTGTTATTTTAGCCAATTAGTTCATGGAGTCAATTATCTTCATATAAATGGGTTTGCTCATAGAGACTTGAAGTTGGATAATTGTGTTGTAAATCAAAATGGTATTCTTAAGATCATTGACTTTGGTAGCGCGATCAAATTTAGAAAGGAAAAGACTTCAACCGAACCAAATGTGGATGATTTAGATGAACATACGATTTTAGTGAGAGCCAGAGGTATTGTTGGTAGTGATCCATATCTTGCACCAGAAGTATTTGAACCATCCAATTTTGGTTATGATGCTAGATTTGTTGATATTTGGTCAATTGGTATTATTTATTGTTGTATGTATTTGAAGAGATTTCCCTGGAAAATTGCAAAAGTCAGTGATGGGTCATATAGACAATATATAGATGAAGAGACTGATGGGAATAAGCCTGAAGGCTCAAGTGAACATACCAAAAATACTGCCTCATCTGTTTCTTCCATGGCAGATGAAATGGATAGACTTGATATTAATGTTCCATCCCAAAAGTCAAGAAAGGGTCCTAATAGATTGATGAGATTACTACCTAACGAATCAAGAAAGGTTATCAGAGGTATGTTACAAATAGATCCTTTGAAAAGATATACTATGGAAGATGTCATGAATGATGAATTTTTCAAGAAGATCGATGTTTGTCAGACTGATAGAAGTAGTGTTGATCATGAGCATCATTTAGTAACGGAGGAGGAATTGGAAAGAATTAAAGAGGAGAAGGAGAGGGCAAAGAGGCTACAATTGGAATAATGTTGAGAGAGAATGAAAATGAACTTGATAGCTTGGAGTTATCAACGTTTACATCCAAAGAGGGAGTTGCTAAAAAAAAAAATCACCAAAGTAAAGAATACCCGAGTCATTTGATCGCTTGATTGTCATGAGAATCATCTGATAGCCATCCTAAAGCCATACATACCTCCATACATACAACGATCTGCATCCTTAATCAAAGGATTTTATTACTCGAGAGCAGAAAAGGAGGCTGAAAAATGGTACATGATGTTCCCATATTGAAGCAATCGTACTTTGACTGACTAGTAACCGAGATAGAGACTTCGAACTTGTCAGAAGTTCAGTGATACTTCCAAATGATTTTTTGAAAGTCAATAAAGTTTTGATTACCTTCACCAATTTCCAAATATCGTCATCAAAAACCTCTTCAACACCAACCAATGGCTCATCTTATATAGAACTTCATAGATTTAAGATACAACTTCATCCTAATCCATCTCATCGTATATTATTATGTACACTCTTGACTGATACCAAAGGATCATCAAAATATAGAAGGTGTTTGTAAAGATCCTCATACTACAAAAGATCAGGTACTTAGTAAAAGTTGAATCGTCTATCCTATTTATTTCTAAAATACCTAACGACTGTTTTTAACGACACAACGACACAAAGATAAATCACATAACATAGCTTTATCGAAACCTTTGACCTCCCCACAAAATAACTATTTCCACTCATGACTGACTTCCCATCATGGTTTTATACTATAGCATTTATTTCATCCCTACTATCAACCTTTATTATTCTTACATCGATTATACTCCACCTTTTCAATTATAGATCACCATTTCAGCAAAGATTAATGTTAAGAATCCAATTGATTGTACCACTTTTTGCTATTTCTTGTTATTCAAACTTATCAAATCCTCAAGGTATAACGACAAAGTATGTATTTGTACCAATAAGAGAGATTTATGAGGCTTTTGTTATATATACTTTCTTTTCATTACTTAGTGATATGTTAGGTGGTGAAAGATCAATAATTATAAATTGTAGTGGAAGACAACCAGTAAATCATCCTGGAGTTTTAAGGTATATTCTACCTCCAATCGATATATCTGATCCATATTCCTTTTTAAATATCAAAAGAGGTATTTTACAGTACGTATGGTTAAAACCTATCTACTGCATTTTAGTTTTACTTTCAGAAATGTTAGGACTCTATTCAGTAAATAATTTGGGTATTGGTTCTTTATATCTTTGGTTAATGATTGGTTATAATTTTTCAGTGACAATATCATTGTATAGTTTAGCAATTTTTTGGAAGATTTTGTGGAATGATCTTAAACCTTTCAATCCAGTAGGGAAGTTTCTTTGTGTTAAATTGATAATTTTTGCTTCGTATTGGCAAGGAGTTCTTTTAGCCATATTAAATTTTACTGGAGTATTGCCTTCAAATTCTGAAGATTCTGAATCAAATATCGGCATTTCTATACAAAATGGCTTATTGTGTATTGAACTTATAGTGTTTGCTATTGGACATTGTTATTCTTTTAGTTACTGGCCATTTACAATAAGTCAAAAGCCAACTGGGCGGTTAGTTTTATGGTATGCTTTTAAAGATTTCATTGGTATTAATGATTTGATCTATGATTTTAAAGTGACCTTTTATGGTGACTACTATAAAAACTATAGACAATTTACTAGTGTTGAATCTGTGATTGCTCATCCTGATTCAAATGGCAGAATGAGTAGAATTAATCAAGGTCTAAGATATCATCATGATGGTACACAAAAATATTGGTTAGGTGGTGAGGAATCAGTGAATGAACTGTCAGTAGTATCCTTGAGTACTGATGAAGGTTATGATGTTGATGAAAGTTTTTATAATGATGCAAGAGAAGTTGTAAATAATTATAAGTTGGATCAAGGAGAAGTAAAGAGACTATTGAATTATCCTATAGTAGATGAAGTTGTTGATGGGCATCAATTTGGATACAAGGTAAGGAAGTTGAGAAGGGAGAGGGAGAGAACTTATGGGGCAATATGAGATGGGTTCGGATCGAGTGAATGGGAGCAAAGCTAGAATCTCGTAGTCTCAATAGCGAAAAGATACGAGCAAGCAAGTATTACTTTGTAAGCAATAGAGTCGAGGATTGGATTAGATACGAGCTTGAAGAGTATTTATTTTCAAGGGTAAGTCACCTTGTAAATTGGATGTACTTTTCAGTGACTTTTGATAACTTCCATAGATCACGATTGTCCTTTACCAGATCGGGGTCCTCACGAATGGATACATTACACTTCTTTGTCTACATATCATTACCTTCATCATGTAAATTATTTATACTTTCGAAATATATACAAGTAAAAACGAAGGGTTTACCTCTCACAAGCTCAGCTGGCGAAGAAGGCAGTCCCTTTTCAAGTTCATTCTATTTATAATAAGGGATATGTGAAGATAGAAGGGCGACTGAAACCATTGATCTATAGCTCTTACAAGAGCTGATTTCATTCCTTGACAATGGCACGATAGCCTCCTTCTCCCATAGATACCCTAGTCTACAATCTTCAAATTGTACAAATCATCTAAATCTTTTTCAGTCTTTTTTTCAACTTCCTTTACCTTCACCTTAACAGCGTCCCTAACGACCCCCCTCTCTTTCGTCACTTCCTTCTCTTTTTTAACTTGCACCCTTGAAACACAGTCAATCGTTACATTAGTCTCACAATCTCCTTTGACTTCATAATCGACTTCAAGATTATCAAGAAATTTCTTCATTTCATCTAAAATCTTTCCTCTTCTCAAGAATTCAATATCGTTTGTATCTAGGTTTAATTTCTTTACTTCTTTGCTTATTTCATCCAATCCCTTTTCAGAATTTTGTCTTATCATATGGAAACTTCTTTTGTTACCAATAAAAATAACAAACTTTTCACCTTTCGCCACCTTCTTCTCTATATCTTTCTCCTTCTGATTTTTCAAATCACCAAAACTAATATTCCAGTTTAAGGTTACAATTTTCGTCTTTAATTTCTTCCTTTTAGCATTTTCCTTTGTCATTGCCAGTATTTTTGCCTTTCTTGAACCATTTTCAATCAATTGTTTATTTGTCTTTTCCGAAAGAAATTCACTATAAATTTTTTGCATTTGCATGAGGTTGTTTGGTTTTATGAGTGGTGGTTCATTATTTGTAGTTGGAGCTATATAGAGCCCATTCTTTGTGAAATCATTAGACTTGACTAAATCTTTCAACTGCTTATAAACAATTGTATTTGATTGAGGATCAACATAACGGACTTTGAATCCAGTGTTATCATTAAGTTGATAAACGGTTTCAATTAGATGTTTGACTGCTTTTTTAGTAGAATCTGTACCATTGAATGTGAATTGAGAGAATGGATTTGGGTTTTGTTTTTGGAGAGGGGAAAATCTGTTAGATGTAAGGAATCTAATAGATACGAGTGGTTTGAGTTGTTTGTTGTATTTTATTAGATCAAGGAGCATTGGTTTATGGTGTGATGTTGAATAACCCGATGAGATGAGATGAGGTGTGCGAATGAGATGGAGAGTGGGAAGTGGGAGGAAGAGGGATGTAAGGAAGAAAGATAATCAAGAAAAGAAGAATTTAAAGAAAGACTACGGTAAGACTAAAGAATCTCACTCTTTATTCTGTCTTTGTCCAGACTATTTGTATTTTGCGTTTAATCGAGGGCTCATGGCTCTAGTCTAAGACTTATAATTTTGGACTTTTGTTCGAGAAGTTAGCCAATCCCTTGAAACCCAGTGAACACTAAGCCAAATACACTTTACCGTTCTTACTCCTCTTACAACTTCATGGACATATCCCTATTTATTCTATTATGCTATAATTTACATATACATGAAAATGACAAAGCCCTACAGTCTCCAGCTTCCTTTAACTACTAATACTCACCATTTCTGTCCCAATAACATCATTGCTTCATCAACTTCCTCCTTCACCTGATTAAACTCGGTGTTGATTAGTCTCTCTTTTTCAATTCCAAACTCCTTACAAAACTCTTCACACCAATACAAAATCTCCAGTACCTTGATGTCACTGATTGGTATTTCCTCATACTTCTTCAAAACTTCCAGTATCCATTCCTTATCAGAAATTTCACTTGGATGATTAATTTGCCCCCCACCATTTATACAACCATTTGGACACGCCATAATTTCAACATAATCACATTTCGTAGCATCAGAGTTTTCCTCTTTTACTTTACCACGACGACGTATCATTGGGGTCTTAACACTTTGATTTGGTTTCATTTTTCTAACCAAATTTTGAATATTTCTAAATCCATTAACTATAGCTGTTGATGCTACTTTGACGTTATCATATTGTAAATGAAGTTCATAAATATCACTGTTACGTCCTGAAATTGACTTCAAAGAGAATAGTTCAGGTGAACTACCTCTAGATATCATATCCTCCTTATAAATTTGCAAATAATTGAAACCATATCCACCAGATGCTGAGCCATGATCATTTGACCATGAAAGTTGTGGAAGTGGCCACCCTCTAGGAGCGGTTGATTCATATAGGTTATCAATTGACTGATCAACTTTTGGCTCCTTAAATAAATCAAAATCAGTTTCATCTAATAAACTCATCAATTCTTTTGCTGTTAAAACACAATCAACATCATTACCTGGTGATAATTTCTCAGGTCTAGCACTTTCTAATTTCTTATCAAAACATGGCATAATAGATAAATGATAAATAGAATCTCTTGATACACCTAAATCATTACTAGCTAATGTCTTTAATATACATCCAGTAATTTGTTGTGGGGATTTTGTCTTTGAAAGATATGGAATTATATATGGATGAGTCTTTTCAGCATAGAGTACCCAGCCAGGACATATTGAACTCAAGATTGGTGACGATGGGGATGTTTGTTTATGATTTATTGTAGATTGAGCTTCATAAACTGTTGAAATCTTACGAGCAAATGAAGTTCCAACAACGTATTTAAATCCCATTTGTTTTGTCAATAGGTTTATTAGGAATTTATCCGTCATCTCTAATGATAATCCAAAAGCGTTTGCTAATGAAGCTCTCAGTTGATGTGATACACTTGCTACAAATGTCTTTTCTTTTGAATTCAATGCCTTGAGAAGTTCTTGATGTGAATGTTGTGCAACAAGAATTTCTTCTGCTGATGTGATACAACCAGAACATGCTAAACAATCCGCTAAGGAAATTTGTGCTGGTGAAAGTTTTGATATTTTGCCATCTATAGTGGAAATATCTAAAGGATTACCATTTGAATCTATTTGGAGTTCGACTTCTGCTGTTTGAGGTAGAGTGGCTGTTGGTTTTATACATGCCACACCGGGAGAGATGAAATCATTAAGATCATCAGCTGATAAAATTGCACTCATAGTAACGTGAAAACGTATTTGATTTGAAAGGCAATAACTTTTTTGCTATTTTCGCTTTCTTTCTATTTCTTTTTGCGATGACTTCTCACCAATAAATAAGTATAATCGCTCTTTTGCCGTCTATAATAATGGGAGCAAAAATTCGATAATAATGTTGCTTTGTAAACTGTTTTCAGCTTATTGTATGGTTCTACTATGAGATGACTTGATGACTAAGTTTGATCTGATTGGATTTGAGATTATGTATATAGATTGAGTTATATGCAAGTAACAGTTTAAAATTACTTTACAGGTTAAGAATGAGGAAAGGTTGCAACATGAGAACAGGAAGCAAGAGGTGGGAGAGTAGAAAAGCTGCTTAAAGAAGAGAATTTTAAAAATGGAGAGACGATACAATTTGGAAGAATCTATAGTGTTTGGATCTTCCTACAACTAAGTCTAAAATGGTCAGAAAAAGATTCTTGAGACAAAGAAGAACCTCGTCTACCCTTCAGAACCTTCCCCTTAGTCTTAACCAGTCCCAAGACCAAACCTCTGGTGAATCTCAAAATCGGTCCCCCTCTCTAACATTTCGAGTTCATCTAGTCGTGTGCCACCAATCTATAAATCATCACCGAACAAGTTTCAATAACATCATGTTGATATTATTCGCTCTAATTAGAGTGGCACTCGCTTTATATGAGTCAAAAGACTACTATATTGTTGAGATGGATACTAGTGTATCTAATCAGCCCATTCAAAACTTTATAACATCAAATAATTATACATTTGAGAGACAAATGAAAGGTTTTGATAATCATTATATATTTAGTATTGATAAAACTCACCCTCATTCTCAATATTTAGGCAATTTTAACTCAAATAATGACAACTTACTTAGACGAGATGATGATTTTGCTGGCAAATATGATGAAATCGTTCAAAATGTAAAATCATTACACTTATTAAATTTGAAAAAATTGGAGAAAAGACGACCAGTTTATCATATCGAACCAAGATTTAAAGCAGTGGATTCATCTCAAAAGCCGATTGAGGAAATAAGTCAAAAATTATCGATTTTAGACCCAATTTTCTCTGAACAATGGCATTTAGTAAATACACAATATCCAGGAAATGATGTAAATGTCACTGGATTATGGCTAGAAGGTATAACAGGAAAGGGAGTAGTTTCAGCCATTGTAGATGATGGATTAGATCATGATTCTCCTGATTTAAAAGATAATTTTAATAAGACTGGATCATGGGATTTTAATGATAAAACAAATTTACCAACCCCAAGATTATTTGATGATTATCATGGTACAAGGTGTGCTGGAGAAATTGGAGCAGTTAAAAATGATGTTTGTGGGGTTGGAGTTGCGTATGATAGTCAAATTAGTGGGATTAGAATTTTATCGGGTAGATTAACCGCAGCCGAAGAAGCTGAAGCACTCATATATAATTCACAAATTAATGATATTTATTCATGTTCTTGGGGTCCAACCGATGATGGTAAAACAGTTGCAGAACCTGAAAAAATTGTTAAAAAGGCATTTATAACTGGAGTACAAAAGGGAAGAGATTCAAAAGGGTCAATATATTTATTTGCCCTGGGTAATGGTGGTAGATTTCAAGATTCATGTAATTTTGATGGATATACAAATTCTATCTATTCAATAACTGTTGGTGCAATAGATTATAAAGGACTTCATCCAACTTATTCTGAAGCTTGTGCAGCTGTAATGGTTGTTACATACTCATCAGGATCGGGCGAACATATTCATACAACTGATATTCATGAAAAATGTTCTGCTGGTCATGGTGGAACTTCAGCAGCAGCTCCATTGGCAGGGGGGATTTATGCTCTTGTGCTTCAAGTTAATCCAAATCTAACTTGGAGAGATTTACAATATGTATCTGCACTTAGTACTGTACCAGTTAATGAGGATGATGGTGATTATCAAGTCACCGCTTTAGGTAGAAAGTATTCTCATAAGTATGGTTATGGTAAAATTGATGCATATGCAATGGCAAAATTTGCTGAAACTTGGGTAAATGTTAAACCACAAGCATGGTTCTATTCTGAAGTGAAAAAGGTAAACGAAAAGATCAATGCTGGTGAATCAGCTTCAAAAATCCTCAAATCAACGATAAAAGTGGAAGGACACAATCTCAAGGCTTCGAATTTAGAAAGGGTTGAACACGTTACTGTTGTGGTTAATATTAAAAGTGCTGCAAGAGGTAGAGTTGGTGCCAGATTAATATCACCAACTGGAGTTAAAAGTGATTTAGCGACATTTAGACCAAACGATTATTCTGGTGCTGGATTTGCCGGATGGACTTTTATGTCTGTTGCCCATTGGGGTGAAGATGGTTTAGGAGAATGGAAAATTGAGGTTTTTACTGATCCAGACTATTCTGTTGGGGAAATCGAATTTATTGATTGGCAATTAAGATTTTTTGGTGAGAGTATTGATGGTGATAAAGCTGAAGTTTATGAACTTGAAAAGGATTACGTAAAGGTAAGACTTGACAGAGAAAAAGAGGCAATGAAAACAAGTAGTTCTATCAAATTGAGTAGTACTGTTGTAAGTACTTCTACTATTGATTCTGTTAAAACTAGTGTTAGTGAGACTAGTAAAATTGAATCTACAGTGGCTGAAACAGCCAGCTCTACTGTTTCTGAAATTCCAACTGCTAGTAGTACAACCACTACTAGTGAAAGTGCAAGTGCTGATCCTGAAGCAGGTAAAAACAAACAATATACTAATGATCATACTGGACAATATTTCATGGGTTTAGCAGTCATTGGATTCATTGTTGTTATTGTTGTAATGAGATTTCATAAAACACCTGGAAGTGGTCGTCGTCGCAGAAGAAGGGAAGAATATGAATTTGATATTATTCCTGGTGAAGATTATTCAGATAGTGAGGCTGAGAGAAGTGATGATTCATTAGATTTAGGTGTAAGGACTGATACAAGATTATTAGGAAGAAAAGCAAGTGATGAAAGGCAAGGAATATATGATGAGTTCAATGCTGAATCATTACCAGATTATGAAGATGATATGTTTAAAATTGATGATGGTGACGAAGTTGATCGTAGAGATTTAGAAGGTGGTTCTGCAGATTTGGAAGATCTGGAAACAACTACACCAGATGAACATAATGGGGATCAAAATGATGATAAAATTGCATTGAAAGAGAAGAAGGTTGATGAAGTTGAAGAAGTTGAAAGTAGAGAGGGACAAATTGAGGATGGAGGAGTTGAAGAGGGACAGACTGAAGATGGAGAGGTTGGAAAAAAAAGTAAAGACGGAAATGAAGAAGAGGATATTAAGTAGAAATGTACAATAGACAATATTTGAAGATTTTGTAGAGGTTGAGGAGGGGAATCTGAAGTGAGTTGGATCTCATTTCAGTTCACTGAATGTCAATTGAGTGCCAAGGAGCTATAATCATTAAGCGTTATAAGCTAGAGGTAGATACTAAGACAAGAGGGTAATCGAGCAGTATTTGTTTGTTCTTTGAATCTATACGGTAAGGAAAATAAGAATAGCTCATGCTCAGTGGGTTCTTTAAGTTTAATTTCGTAGAAGAGAACAAAATTCGAAATACATGTGACAAAGCTTCCAGTACAATGTCGAACTCAGAACAAGTATCTTCAGTCTTTGTTTAATGAGTTAGGGCGGTAAACGGTCTCCTTAGCTGTTAAAAAATCAATAAATCTTAAACAGCCTTATCGTCACATTAGATAAATCTACAAATCTACTCTCTACAAATCTATGGCTTCGATCACAAGTAAAAACTCCTCGAAGTTGTAAATACGGGCATGAGCTTTAAATTCACTCTCTGTAAGTTGTAAGCTTCTATTGACTTCGTCTTATCACGTTATGTCAACCCATAATACCGAATTCCTAACCTCGGATTTCGGATTTCATTCTACCGGTCAGAACCAAAAACCGGGTAACCCCTTATCAGCAGCAATATTTCATCAATCAGCGGCAACTTTACAACTATCATCATTATGACTTCATTTGGAGATTACGTATCAATTGTTGTTTTCGGAGCATCGGGAGATCTTGCAAAGAAAAAGACCTTTCCAGCATTATTTGGTTTGTTCAGAGAAGGTCATTTACCAAAAACAGTAAAGATCATTGGGTATGCTAGAAGTGAATTATCAGATGAAGATTTCAAATCAAGAGTAAAATCAAATTTGAAATTAAAGGGTAAAGATGAGCTGTTAATTGATGAATTCTTAGCTCTTTGTTCATATAAATCGGGTGATTATGATAAGCCTGATGGGTATAAAGAACTTGAAAAAGCGATTAAGGAGTATGAGAAAAATGGTACTAGTGAAAGATTATTCTACTTAGCTTTACCGCCATCAGTATTTTGTACTGTTTGTACAAATTTAAAAGAGTATGTTTATAACAAAGATGGTAAAACCAGAGTTATAGTTGAAAAACCATTTGGACATGATTTGGAATCATCAAGGAAATTACAAAATGATTTAAGTCCACTATTCACTGAAGAAGAACTTTATCGTATTGACCATTATTTAGGGAAAGAAATGGTTAAGAATCTCCTTGTTTTAAGATTTGGAAATCAATTTTTAAGCTCAGCATGGAATTCACAATCAATTGCAAGTATTCAAATATCTTTTAAAGAGGCTTTTGGTACTGAAGGTAGAGGAGGATATTTTGATGAAATTGGTATAATTCGTGATGTTATGCAAAATCATTTATTACAAGTTCTTACTCTTTTAACAATGGATAGACCAGTTAGTTTTGATCCAGAATCAATCAGAGATGAAAAAGTTAAAATTTTGAAAGCATTTGCACCAATTGACTTTAAAGATGTATTAGTTGGACAATATACAAAAAGTGAAGATGGAAAAAAACCCGGCTATACTGATGATGATACTGTAAAAGACAAATCAACCAAATGTGTTACATACGCAGCAATTGGTTTAAATATTCATAATGAAAGATGGGAGGGTGTTCCATTTATATTACGTGCGGGAAAGGCATTGGATGAATCAAAAGTTGAAGTCAGAGTTCAATTTAAACCAGTTGCAAAAGGAGTTTTCAAGGAGATTGAAAGAAATGAATTGGTTATTAGAATTCAACCGGATGAAGCAATTTATATGAAGTTAAATTCAAAAATTCCTGGGATTTCAACCGAAACAAGTTTAACTGATTTAAATTTGAGTTATGATCAAAGATATTCAAAAGAATTCTGGATTCCTGAAGCTTATGAGGCTTTGATAAGAGATTGTTACTTAGGTAATCATTCAAATTTTGTTAGAGATGATGAATTGGATTATTCATGGGGCTTATTTACTCCATTATTGAATTTTATCGAATCAAAGGATGGTCCGGAACCTGAGAAGTATCCTTACGGTTCAAAAGGTCCAAAAGATTTAAGAAAGTTTTTGGATCAACATAATTATAAGTTTGCTAGTGAGGGTACATATCAATGGCCATTAACTACACCAAAGATGTAGTTGGTGTAAATTGAGTTAACATTGGGATGCTGAGCGAAGTAAGAAGGATGGTATCGTCATTTCAAAAAAGAAAGATTACTTCGCTTACGATGTATACCTTGGCTACGGCAAAGAATTAATTTATTATGCCAATGAAACTTTTCATTTTCTTCCTAGCTGGGCAAGTTAAATACCCTCATTCCTTGAACGCTTATGCTTCAGTTATTCTTAATTTCTCTTCAATACTCAAATTTATGACTATATAATCAATAAAAGTTGAATAATAAAACATCTTCATTCTCAATATACTATATATTCATTATAATCGATCAGACATCCATGGAAGGTCAAATGAGCGGTCACCGACATACTGTAAGATGGGTTCTAAGCGTATGCTACCGTGGAAACTGCGAATGTTTATGGTAACTTTTCATCATTAAGACTATAATGAATATAAAATATATTGAAAATGATTTCCACTCTCTCATACGCTCAAATATCTTCATATTAAATCAGAAACGTTAAATACTGGCAAGTATAAGTTCAAAGAATCATCTCCTGCAACAGAGACTTAAGATTAATTAAACAAGTTTCAACATTGTCGTCATAGTCGAATCGGACAAGGAAAAGAAGAGTACTCAATTTCATCATTTAAAGTACAAATGATACCTTAGCCTATGAGAGAATGTATCACACTAGATCAAGGCATAAAACTTGATAATGAGAAGAAATGGATTTGATGAGTTTATATAAGAAAAGTCGCGATGGCGTTACCCGGTCTAAAAAGTTACCCGGTTGATATTTTTGAGTGTAGGGTTTGTATGAAAGAAAAATTGAAGGGAAATTAAAAAAATTGGACGAGTCCGGAGTCGAACCGGAGACCTCTCCCATGCTAAGGGAGCGCGCTACCAACTACGCCACACGCCCTATCAAAATGGTCCCTAGCAGGATCGAACTGCTGATCTTGGCGTTATTAGCACCACGCCTTAACCAACTAGGCCAAGGGACCATTCAATAAAATAAATTAGATCTGTTCAAGTTCAGAGTTATAAATTGAAAATAGAGAAAGAATAAGATGATATTGAAGACGACAATTAATGTTGAATCAGATTGACGGAAGTGGGATTTGAAAGTCTAGTTGCAGTGGCATTACTTTGCTAAAGTTTTTTTCAATTTTTAATAATCGGTTGTAAGTTCATTTCCTACACACAAAATATCTATCTCATCTCATCTCATCTCATCACAACCATGAAATTACTTGTAACTTCTGATGAAACAGGTTGTATAAAAGAAGTCATTTGTAATAGATCAACAGATACTTCTAAAAAAGATGGTATACAGCCAAAGTCTATAAGATCAATATGTTTGGAACCAGCCACCTCATTTAAAACTAGAGTTATCAAACTTCTAGTCAAAGATGATCATATTATAACAGTTAAATCAAACGGTGATGTCAATTTTTACGAATATAATGATGATTATAAGCATTTGCATACATCCCAACTTGAAGATTCAATGCCAATTGCTTTAATTGATTATATAATCAAAGATATTGTTATTGTTGCATTTCAATCAGGTAACATTTATTTTATAAACACGAAGGATTTTAGTTTGAAACCTATAAAACATCAAGTTGCAATTAAGCCAATTGACTCTTTTGTTCATAATCCTTATGAGCTGGGTATATTTGCTCTTGGGGGTAAAGAGAATGATCTTCGCATAATCAAGTTATTCGAAGAATTTGAATTTGATGAGTCAAAGCTTCAAACCCAAACTGTTTTTGCTTCTAAAAATGTAAAGAATAACCATATTGACTTGAGGGTACCAATCTGGATTACAAATATCAAATTTTTCAAAGGATCAGTAGGCTCTTATAAATTATTAACATCAACAAAGTATGGACAAATTAGATTTTATGATACAAAACATGGTAAAAAACCTTTCAAAGACTACCAACTTTGTGACAAAGCTATTGGGACTTTAAATTTTGCAAACTCAGATGAAAATGAAGTAATTATAACCGATAGTCATAATTTTGTTGCAAAATTTAGTTTGGTCAAAGAAGATGCTAAAGCTTTTAAAACAAATTCTGCCTCAGCAGGTACAATAACAAAACCTGTTGGTAAATTATTAGGGAAGTTTAGTGCTGGTGGTAATACTGGTGCAATATTTGGTACTGATATCTTTGATAATCTACTAGCAACTGGTGGATTAGATAGATATCTTAGAGTTCATGATATCGAATCAAGAGAATTGTTAGCAAAAGTTTACATGGGAACACAGATATCTGACGTTGTAGTCTTGGATAATGAAGAGATTGAAGATGAAATTACTGGTGAAGAAAAAGTTGTTGAATTGAAGAGAAAACGTAGATTTGCTAAAGAAATTGGAGAAGAAAGTGATGAAGAAGATATTTGGGATGAATTAGATGGGAAGAGAGTTAAAAAAGATTAGGGTGTTTGTATAAATAAATGAAGTTGGGTATATTATTGTAGTTTCTATATCAAATTAATTTGAGGAGTATAAGGAGCAAAGCAAATGCAGCATTACTTGTAGCTTCAACATAGCGGTTAATCAAAGACCAGGATTCGAATCAGCACTAGTATTGTCCCTGTGGTGAACGTCTCCATAATCAACTTCGCTAGTAGATTACAATTTCTCAAATGACCACATCCCTCGCCTACCTTGTGCAATTTGTCTTTCTCCCTATTTTCAAAGCTTGTTAATAAATTTCCCCTATTCTCCATCAAGCCTTCTCTTTTACACCTTTCGAGCTCACCACACTCATGCACTTCCATTCATTTAAATAATTACACTTCCATAATCTTACATTACCATCATCACCAGCGCTACTTAATACAGTACCAGTAACATTCCAATCAACTTTCCAAACTTCTCTTTTATGACCATTTAATTTTGCCAATACTTCAACTTTCAATCCCCCATTTAACTCTATAGCTTTAAATATTCGGACATAACCATCTTTACAACCAGTTGCAATTAAATGATAGTTTCTACCCATTGATGGAGCCCAAGAAACTGATCTAATTAAACCATTATGTTCAGGTAAAACACCAAGCTTTATATACTTTTGTTCATCGTCGTTTTCATTCTTTTCATCTTCTTTTTTACCATAGATAAAACCTTGATCTAAAGCAATTACAACTAACATTTCTTGATTACTAAATTTAGACGGACACCATTCAATCAGAAAACTTGATTGTAAACTTTTAGCTGGTAATTGACTACTGAGTAAAGCGATTTCAGTTGTTAATTCCCAATTTGATAAATTTGATGGATCTAAAGATTCATAAATCCGAAGTATGCCATCACTACCAACACAAGCCAATTTCAAGCCTAGATGAACTGGTGAAAATGCAACATCATAGATCGGTCCATATGATTCAACTGCTAAAGTCGCTAATTTTGTCCATCTACGTCCACTTCCGTGTAATTCATCCGATTGCTCTTGCCAGATTTTAACACTACGATCATATGAGCACAGGGCTAATATCTTACTATTTGAAAATCTAGGATGTGCCCATGCAACTTTAACAACCAGTGAATCATGAGCTTTCCATGAATCATTTAGTACCCAAGTTGATGTTGTTGAATCTAGATCAAATACTTTGATATTTTGATCTGATGAAGCTGTCGCTATGTGTTTACCATAAAAGTCATATCGTATATCATGTACAAGGTCTTCATGGCCCGTGATGAAAGGTTTCATATCTTGAGAGTAGAGAGATTGACTTAGTTCGCGTTTGAAAAATCTACACGCTTGCGGTGGGTTTTTGGTGAATTGATATAAAGAGGACGTAAAAACTGTTCGGAAATAAATTAAGAACAGTTAATGGATGGGTTTGGTAAAGCATTAAGGTATTTGTCTCTCAACCTTGAGAGGTGTCATAATATTGTGCGAAGTTGCCTATGAGTAATAGTCTATCAACACTCGAAGTACAAAAGATGACCAAGTGAAACTTCTTCATTCAAAACATAGACGCCACTATACAAAACTCGATTCGAAATACAACTAAAGGTCTCTTAAACTCCATCGAATCTATGTCTCTATTATGTTTTGCAATTTGTGCACTACACTTCATAATTGATACTTCATTTGGTGATGTCTATTAATTTTATTGATCACGAGTCAAAAAGTTGCATCCCACACCCAACTAGAGTGAATTTCTGCTTCCCGTGACATATGTGAGGAAGGAAACATCACGGACGAAATTTCAAAAAACGCTTTCAACAAATCCCATCAAGAATAGTAATTAAATTAAAGCTAAAATGTAAACCGTAACTATGTGAGATCGTTTATTTATCATGATCCGAAGTGGCTTATTCAGTTTTGAAACGCAACGAACAGCTTGACACTTTGAACGGCACCGCTTCTGGGAGCAAAATCTATATTTGGTGGTACGTTTTGTGCAGTATATACTGTACACGTTCTCAATAATTGTTCTATTAGATTGACATAAATGCAGCACTGGTGTAGTTACGTTTTTGTAATTCATATTTAAATCATAGCAGAGTCTTAAATTATGGTATTTAACGAAAGTATTCTTACCCATTAACTTGGTTAGACGCATTATTTGCGTCTCCGCTCACCATGGTCTTACCTCAATTGCTTTTGGTATATCATCAAGGGCTTTTTGTAGTTCTGTATCGTTTATTGTGCATCTAAGATATAACTATATTAAACTTGATTTATTGCCAGTTTTATTATTTGAACGCTTCTAAAAGTCAAAATTGTACTAGGGCAGACTTAACCTTTAGTTAGGCTGTAGTCTTTCATGAAGGAGCATTTCATGAAGAGCAGTTCTTCAATTGAATTCAACTTCAAATCTGAGCAAAACATCTATTCATCGAAGATTGTTCGCGGCAAAGAAGCCAATTCTACACATAATAAAGGTTCCATTATTGTCTTCTGATGTGCTTCGGACAAGGTATAGCAACAATTTCATATCGACTCAACGCATGAAATTCAATTTCAGTGATTCTTAAGGTACTTAAGACGGTCTTTTGCCCATTTTTAAAATTCAACAAATATGATCAACTCTTTACTCTTGATTGCAAGTTTTGCAACCTTATCATTGTCAGCTGAGGTTCCTTTTTCTTCACCATATTATGGTTTAGGACCTTATGCTCCAATCGCTGAATTTGAGATGGGTACACCAGCACAAAAAGTCTATTCAACTATTGATACTGGTTCTTGGTGTGCTTATATCGAAAGAGCTAATGAAACATACAAATGTCAACCTTATGATAGCAAAAACAGTAGTAGAATTTGTTATACGATGTATGACCCATCCAAATCTTCCACTTTCCAAAATAATACTGGATCATTAAGAAGTGGTGGTTGGTCAGATACTAATCATGGATCTCAATGGTATGGAAATTGGTCTGCTGATACTTCGAGATGGGGTGGAAAAGATTTCAAATTCAACTTTCTTAATTCAGTGACAGGCTGGGGTGCAAATCTTATTGGAACTGCAAATACCGGTAAAGATGGTGAAGGATCGAGTTATCTTTTGCAGGATATGCTTGATAGTGGAGCTATTAAAGGTAAATCACTTGCACTTTACTATAATGATCTTACTGTTATGCAGGGTGTACTTCAACTGGGTGTAATCGATCATTCTAAATATATTGGAGAGCTTGTAAAAATTCCTTATACCGATACCTTTGAATTTGGTTCATCTCAATTGCAATATGGTGATGAAACAAATCGTACTGTTTTAACAACTTCAAATGGTAAGGGTATGTTTGATACTGGTGGAATTGTTTATTATATTCGTGACGAAGCATGGGCAAATTTAAAAGAGAAATTAGCTGATAAAGATGGTAATTTTGATTGTGAAAAAGTCAGAAAGTTACAACCAACCATTTATACTGATGTTGCTGGTAAAATCAAAGTTCCTTATAAAATGGCAGATCATATGCCAGCAGGATGTAAGACTACAACATCTTTTAAATTTTTGAATGTAAATGGTAGAAATCAAGGACCTGGATTTTTTAAGAGTATTTATACTGTTTGGGATTATACAAATGAATGTATGTGGTTAGGAGAAAGAAATCCAAATCCTGGCCCTTCTGATTTCCAAGAAGTTACAAAGGGCTTCACTCCAACAAGGGGTTCTTCGTAGAATATTTAGTTTATCATAGCCAAATATATTTAGCATGAAGAATACAAGCGAAATCTAAATTAAGATTTTATGATCTTTGAACGTAGACTTGCTTTATTCGATTTTTTCGAAATTTCACAATTTTAAACAAAAAATGATGTCATTCAAGTATCATTAGAGAAGCTAATATAATTAGGTGGAAGGGACTTGAGACAGAATTGGCCTCTGGTTTTTCATTATTGCCCTACATCGGGACTATGCTTCAAAGGCGCTACCGGGTGCAAAATCAATTTTTGAGAGAGCCAATACCGACAGGATAATCTGAAATTTACATAATAGGCATTTTTTGAGATGACAGTATCAGAGAGTTAGTATAGTTTTGGCACTACACCATGTAAAGTGTATTTCCATATACGATACCTCATGAGTAGAAGAGAGGATATTGCTCTAGGTCAGATATTAAAGCCAGTTGCAACTAGCATGGATTGTAAATTGACTTGTTGTTAGCGTCCTAAATATGTTTGTAAAGAATTGGCTTTGAGTTGAAAGACTTTAAGTTCAAGCGATGAATCGCTCGAAATACAAAAATCTCTCCTCAAATACTCAGAAATTAAAGTCTTTTACAAACCCCCAAGCGTTATTCTCAAGTTACTACAAGAGTTTAGTTCTAGCTTTAATGCTTACTTAATTAGCTCTTGCTTCTTCTTCTACTTCCTGTACATTAATATTTAATATCTTTTACAAATTCTTATCAGACTAATGCTTAGCTTCGCTAAGATCGCTCAGCTTGCTTAGCAGTTTATTATTACACTAATGACTTGATTTCTCTAAATCGATACTTTTATAGTCTTCACTTTCATGGGCAACAACGTTTTCCATTGCACTTCCATCCAACTTTTTCATTAATTCTGAAATTTCAAAAGGATCAACTTCAGCTGTGGCAAACTTTCTTGCTGGAACTTTGTTTTCAAACAAAACATCCAATTCAGCAAAAGTTTTACCCTTAGTTTCAGGTAAATCAAAGAAAGCCCATGTAATGAAAATCATGGTGAAACCAGCCCAAAAGAATGCAGTTTTTGCACCCCAATTCCAATTTTGAGTATTTAACATATATGGAGACCAAATTGCATTAATAACCCCAGTAACATTATAAACATTTCTTGCAAGTACAATTGATTTTGTTCTCAATCTTGAAGATGGCATTTCACCAACGATACAGTATACCGCAGGACCAATACCAATATCATAAATAAAGACATAAACCAAGACTAATGAACCAACAGCCCATTGAGCACCATTTGTACTGATACAACCAGCAATACCAATACCAAGTAATACCACAAACTGACAAATTAAACCTGTGATAAATATTTGATATCTACCATACTTTGATGAGGTTATCCAAGATAAAGATGTACCAATCATACCAAGAACATATTGAACAATTGTAAAAGTAAATGAATGACTTGCACTCATACCAGCTCTTTGATAGAAATATGAAGACCAACCAATAATTGGTGAACCAGTCCAATTTTGTGCAACCCAAGTTACAATTGCAATTCTTGTTCTTCTTGCATTTGCACCTTTAAAACAAGAAAGATAAGAAGTACCAGCAGTAGCAGCTTTTTCTTGTGCTATAGTGATTTTTAATTTTGTAACCATTGCATCAGCAATTGCAGATTTTGAATTATGATCAAGATTTGACATTAGTCTCACTAAAGATCTCTTGGCTTCCTCTAATTTTCCCTTTTTAACTAACCAATAAGGACCTTCAGGTGCAAGATATACACCAATCATAATTGGAATTGGCCATATCCATTGTATAGCAAAAGGTATTTTATATGACCATTTTGTTGTATTTTCACTAACACCTTTGATGACACCACTTGCAATCAATTGACCTATAACCCAACAAATATTAACATAAGTTGTCAAGTAATATCTTAAAGCCATTGGACAAACTTCGGTTGCGTAAGAAATTGTCAAAGTTTGGAAAGCACCCCATGGTATACCACAAAGAATTTCACCAACGGCTAAAACTGCTAAATTTGGTGCAAAGAATAAAATAAAGATAAAACAAATAACCAATGCTAAATTTGTAATTAAGGTCTTTCTATAACCATATCTATCACAAGCATAACCAGCAATTTGTAAACCTATAATTTCACCAACATTTGCACACATACCTAAACCAGTTTGCCAACTTGCAGAGATTGAATAAGTACCATCGGGCAATAAATCACCATAGTGTTTTACAAATGGTTCAAAAGCGAAAAATGAATTTAATAAAGTTAAATCATAACCTTCCATAATTAAAGCTGAAGATAATATAACTGACCACATTGCAGCTTTTGGGAATGCTTTGACTGCTTCTTTTAAAGACATTTGTTTATCTTTAGTATCAGAGTCTCTTGCTTCCTCTGAAGCACCTAAGAATCTTGCAATATATTCAGAATTCCCAATATCATTATCAGTATCTTTCTTTTGAATTACATTTACACCAGCAACATCTTTGTCATCAATGTCTTCATCATGAGTTACAGAAATCATTTTTGATGTTTGAATTCTAAGTTGCAAATTATCGATTTATATAGTGAAGATTGATTGAGTTGAGATGATTAGATGCAGAAATATGGGGTAAGAATTTTATGAAGCATTACGAGATTTCATAAAGGACTGAATGAGGAGTTTTTTCAATAAGTTGACGAGAACAATAGTGGAAATTGAAAATTAGAGATGGGCTGCCAAGCATGTTAGGTTGTAATGAGAATCGGAGAAATCGAATATAACCTAAAGAGGTCGATATAGAATTATACAATCCAATATCGGTGGTTGACCAGAATTTGATCAAACTATAATTGATCCAGCCTTCAGCAATTCGGACTCAAAAACAATGACCAACGACCTGAGGTGAGTATATACTTTGGTTTCGTATTATTTTAATGTGTCATTTCGAACTGTGTAGATCTATGGACTTACAGTATGGGGTGCAGAAATCTTTAGCAAAAAAGGCTGTTGAACCGCGCTCGGTAAAACAACTACGTAATGAGAAATTGTTTAAATTTTAAAGTATAATTGAATGCAACACCAAATCCTTCACTTCACAAAAACGAGGAGTTTATCTTAAAACCAGATCAACTTGCTTCCATTCTATTCATATTTTTCATATACGAACATTTCTTTATTTCTTTTGTAATTGTTACTGCATATCTTGATATTCCCCATGTACTTCTTGCATTCCTCTAACATTGTCCCGCAACTGCTTGTCTTGTCAGGTCAGAATGTACCTTTATATAAATTTCAAAAGATGGGGAACAATTTGACATGAATCTAAAAAAGGCTTCAAACTCCCCCTCATAAGAAACGGAATATCTCCCCCACCCCAAATTTATTCTTAGTTTCTTCGGAATTTTCATCAAGGAATAACCGAACACAAGTGTAAATCTTCGAACATTCCCGAGAAAGTATAAATTTGAAAATTTCCACTCACTATACAACAAGTCGATTTTTTTCAATATGACACAAAAATGGTGGAAACATTCAACAGTTTATCAAATTTGGCCCGCAAGTTTTAAAGATTCAAACGGTGATGGTATTGGTGATATTCAGGGTATTATATCAAAATTAGATTATTTGAAAGGTTTAGGTATTGATATAATTTGGTTATCACCAATGTATCAATCACCTCAACATGATATGGGTTATGATATTTCAGATTATCAAGAAATTCATAAACCTTATGGTAGTATGAAAGATATGGAAGAATTGATTTCGGGGGTTCATTCAAGAGGTATGAAGATCTTAGTTGATTTAGTTGTAAATCATACATCTGATGAACATGCTTGGTTTAAAGAATCGCGAAAATCTAAAACCTCACCAAAAAGAGATTGGTATTTTTGGAGACCAGCAAAATATGAAAATGGGGTTAGAAAACCTCCAAACAATTGGAGATCACATTTTGGTGGTTCAGCTTGGAGTTGGGATGAACAAACTCAAGAATATTATTTACATTTATTCTGTAAAGAACAACCTGATTTGAATTGGGATTTGAAAGAATGTAGAGAAGAAATTTATAAAAATGCAATTTTGTTTTGGTTAGATAAAGGATGTGATGGGTTTAGAATTGATACTGCTGGTTTATATTCAAAATTCCCTGGTTTACCAGATAGTCCAATTGTTGATCCAGATTGTGAATTTCAACCTTCTGATCCTGGATCTCATAATGGTCCAAAAATTCATGAATATATTCATGAAATGTATACAAAGACATTTGCAAATTATGATTGTATGACAGTCGGTGAAGTTGGTAATGGAGATGATGAAACTATTTTGAAATATTGTTCGGCTGAAAGAAAAGAAATTGATCAATTGTTTATTTTTTCAATTACAAATGTTGGTAGAGCTCAAGGTAAACCTTTTAGTCTTGTTCCATTTACTCTTAATGACTTTAAAAAATCAGTTATTTCAACTTTTAAATTATTTGAAAATACAGATGGTTGGCCAACAGTTTATTTAGAAAATCATGATCAACCAAGAAGTATTTCAAGATTTGGTAATGAAGATTATAGAACTATTTCCGGTAAGTTATTAGCTATAATGGAAGTAACTTTAACTGGTACATTATACATTTATCAAGGTCAAGAAATTGGTATGACAAATGCAAAAAATTGGTCAATTGATGATTATAAAGATGTTGAAGTTGTTAATAATTGGAATCTTATTAAAGATACCGCAACTCCTCAAAGGTCAAAAGAATTCAAACAAGCTTGTGATTTGATTTCAAGAGATCATGGTAGAACTCCGGTTCAATGGTCAGCTGATGAACATGCAGGGTTTTCAACAAAAACTCCATGGATCAAAGTTAATGAAAATTATAAACAAGTCAATGCCGAATTAGAATTACAAGATGAAAACTCGTTACTCAACTTTTGGAAAAAAGCCCTTCAGGTAAGAAAAGAATTTAAAAATACTTTTGTCTATGGAACTAATTTCACTGAGACTAATGAAGGTGATGAGAAATTATTTGGTTATACAAAAGTTTATAATAACGAAAAAATTTTTGTTATCTTGAACTTTTCTGAGAAGGAGACTGAATTCAAAAAACCCTTTGAAGGTGAGTTGATTTTTTCAAATTATGATGATGAAATTGAGATTTTGAGAGCGTATGAAGGTAGAGTTTACAAAGCTTAAGTCAAGGCATGATTTAAGTGAGAGAAAGCTGAAAACTTTTGCACATATTAAGGAACTTCATTGTTTTAGTACTCATAGAACTTATAGAGCTTATAGTCAATAGAATTTGCAATCTGACCTGAATATAGAGAGTGTGATTTTTCACTTACATGAGTGCAATCAAAAGCCTTTAGATGTCTTGATAGAATCAGGCGACATCATTATATAACAGATCACTTGCGTAAACGCATACAAGTTTAGAATGCCGTCTTCCCGTAAAGCTCAAAGAATTACTTTCAGATCAGACGAGACGTTCATACAGAACTTACAAAATAATAATATATTTTTCTTGTTTGACGCTTTAATAAAAAATTGTTTAGACGAGGCTAAAAATGTTCCACATAATCAATGAAAGAGAATACTTTAATGAAGAGGTAAATGGATAATCCGAAAAGTCATTTTTTGCCGTGTTGTGAGGACAAATAGTACATTTATAAGAGCAAGCCTGGACCAATTGGAGAACTTCGAGCTCTAAACCACTGGACTTGACAACAAATTGACGAGTTGCAAGAAATTGGTAAAAAAAGCCAAATAAAATTGATTTGAGACTAGCTTCATTCAGTTAATTTCCATTGGAATTTATCAAGAACATTTCTCAAAATTAACTTTAAGCTTCATCTCAGATATGCATCTACTCTTATTTTGCAACCTACCGAGACACGACTTTCAAAACACAATCACAATCTGTCGAATATTCTGATACGACAATTTTCGTAACAAATCTTGAAAACAGTACAAGAGCGCTAGAAACATCAGCAAATTCTCGAGAATCACAAAGACCATCACTCTGATTTCGCGTTTGGTAAATTATAAACAACCTCTCTTGTAGTGACATGACGTTGCGAGTAATCTGATAATTATATAAATCTATATAAATGTCAAACGTAGGTCAAAACCCTTCACCCATCCATGACGCTAAATAAAATAATTCGATGTTGAGTCTCTGTTACTACTTTTAGAACATTGCATGAAGAATCGCATAAATGGTTGCAATTTTGCATAAATCATACAGGATTGGTTGCAATATTAGCTTTACTTTCAACTTTCCTCTACTTCTCTTGAATTTATTCCGTTGGACTTGCTATTGGACGTCATATTCACTATTGTAAACCGTTCTTCTCTTTGTACCACTGCCACAAACACAAATAGACCATTTATTATCAAACTATCCCCCAAACTTTTGTTCTTCCCACAAACACAGACTAACAATGCACTTTTCAATGAAAGTATTCAAATTCACTTTACCTTATGCTATTGGAACTACTACAGCAACAACTAGCAAAACTGAGACTACTCCACCATCTTCAACTGAAGTAATCACCAAATTAACTAAGTCAACTCAATTCAAAGCCAAACTTTCTAAAGTTTGGTCAAAATTCAAGTCAACAAAATCCAAAAAATCATTCAGAAAGTTTTTTGCGAAATTCAAAAAGCAAACCTCAACTCCAACTGCACCAAATCAATTAATCTTTCAACCTTGCTTAAATCATCAATTCTACGATCACTTAACTAGAAAACCACTTCCAATCTCCATTTCATTACCAATCTCCCACTTCATTCACACAAAACTTGACATTGAAAATCCTTGGAAAATCAAACAAACTCAAAAAACAATCAAAGCAGAAGAAGCTAAGAAACAAAACTCCAATTCTAGCTCACTTCGCTCAAAATTCCTGGATATCTTCTCCAAGTTATCAACCGAGTCAAATTCAGAACCATGCAGTCCAAAAAAGAAAACTAACTATGACTCTGATTGTGAAGGTGAAGTAACAGATAATTGGGTTCCAAAACCAACTCCACCAAAACCTACTCCACCTCAACCAAAGGGAAGAATTCCCTACCCGGGCCACATCCCCGACGGTTTCTATCTTCACAGAGATGAATTTGGTCTTTGTCTCAAAGAATTATTTGTCTATCACTTCGACTTAAGCAACGATGAAACACTTTACGAAGGAATCTACTATCCAACTCAACCATTGCCAAAGCCAGACTTCCAATTCCCAAAAGAGAAGCAAACTTGGGCTGGCGATGAAGACTTTTGCCCACAAACATTTTGGAACGATGGTCCAACTGAACCACAATACCAACCTTTTAACTTTAACCCATTTGGGGATTTTATAGACGTAAAACAACCAAAGAAATCAGGAATCTGGTAACTTCCACTCATATATTCTAATAAATTGTTTGCTCTTTACCGATTTGTAGAACTTTAAGCTTATAGACCAAGAAACTTGGTGAAAAAGAATTCCGGTGAAGCTTTAAAAAGTATGTGAAACTCTAAAGACATGAGTCGGAGCAGGCAGCTTCAATATGTTCGTCTTGTAAGTATTGTAAAGTTTAATTCACTATAAAGATGGCTCGTGAGCATAGAGAGTTCAAAAGGTGACGTTATACAATTCCGAAAAAACTGCAAATTGACAATTGAAAGGCTCTGAATCAAAACAAACGAATGAACTTACGTTACTCGGGATTGCTCACTAAGCCAGCTACATGTCTCATTCAAGACGCAGAGCAAAACAGTTCTATAACAAAATCCGGAACACCACTTTCAAGAAAAGAAAATCTCGAAAATATACAAGATTTTCGAAGGTAGGTAGCCCCAAGATTAGTCCCATAACGTCATATGCTCTCCACACCCCGATGGACTATCCAAATGTATCTAGTCTAGCATCCAAATTTTTTGAATCACAGAGGATCATCAAAGTTGAAACCTCCACAACAAAGAGAGAAATTAAAGTGCAGTCACGAAAGAAGCCTTGTAAGGTCGATACTCTTTTAAAACATTATTTGCACATCAATTTACACTGGATCTTTATATTAAAATAGCGCAGCATAAACCAATACATCCTTAGCACATTTGGAAGTTACACTGGACTCCCGAAACCTGGTCAACTAGTAATAGTATACAAATTAAATGATCTCACTTGAGCCATTAACCAGGCTTGAAAGTTTCTAAAAATTGTTCAAATATGTGCTCTCACGTAATACAAATTGATCAAAAACAAGAAGTCTAAAAAAAAAAAAAAATTCTATAATTTCTAATAAATATAAATCAACTATGTTAATTGAATTCTCCTTTGTGTTTAAGCCCACACTGAGACCTGGTCTCATAAACCTCCTTTTTCATAATAAACACTCGCTTTGCTAGTAAACATTCAACCACTTAATTCCCAAGTCAAGTTGTCAAATCCAAACAACCATGGACCCAATGTATGCCTTACAAAAACCATTCCAATACCAATTAACAATTGAATTCCCAACATTAGTAAACAAAGTTTATCCTCCCTCATTGGACCAAACCAAACCAAGGTGAGGTTTATGAGAGTGAGATTAGAGAAAAGAAGCTTAGAACCATCAGCCTTAAGTTTAATGAGACCAAAGAGCCCAAGAAATCTAAGAAAAATGCTCTGTAACTTATTTGGAGTCACTTCCCCCATACTTGGGTACATTAATCCCAGATCTTTATCAAATCTTGGTAATCTATGACGAGGACATGGTAGCAAATGAAACAATTGAGGTAAGGAGTAAACAAAATTAACGATTTGTGGAACCAAGAACAACAATAATGTCTTCGAAAAATGTCCCAAAATACCAACGATAGCAAAGACCATCCCACTAAAATAGCAATAAGTATCACCAACAAAGACTTTTGCAGGAAACCAATTAAATTTAAGGAGACCAAGACTAACTCCAATGAATGGAATCAAAAAGATAACAGAGAATAAGTGGGATTCTCTAGCATCATCAGAACAACTAGAACTCAACAAATACCAAGAGTCATTAATGAGAAAAATGACAGCTAATATAATTGATTGACCAACTTCAATACCATTTATACCAGCTAAAATATTTATAGAGTTTGGTGAAAAGATTGAAATTGATGACATATAGACGTAATAGAGGAATCCGAGATCAATAAGATTGGGAGAAGGTGATTGGGATGAAGAAAATTGGAGTCCGCAAATCGAGGTAACCAATGAATTACCAAGATGGACAATTTTTTGTAGCCTCTCCAAAGAGTTTTGCCCTATAAAGTTTAAGACAAACCCTGGTACAACAACCTCGGTCACACTAAAATCAACATAATAAACAATTAATAAGGGTAATGAAGCAAAAGCTGGTAAGAAAAATTTGTTTCTCCACCTAATATCAAACAAATCATCAAATAATCCAAGTAATGTTGTTGATTGTAGACACAATACAGCACTTAGGTATGCTGCAAGCTTATTATGGGGAAATACCTTGACGTCATGGACCATATGAAATTGTTCCTCATAAACTTCGTTAGCTGAGTTAAACAGAACGAGATATTTGAAGAAAACAAAGGGTATAAGAATGAACATAATAAAGAGATACGTTATAGCAGAGACTAACCCCATTGATTCCGGCAAAACCAGTGGATCTGTTTTACTAAGATCACGTCCCTTCAAGCCAATTTTTATAAATTGGGGCCCTAATTTTGGTATCAAGGTCGATACAATAACATAACCAATACCAGAAAGACTTATTGAGGCAAGAACTGGATTATTTGGAGTTAGGAGGGATAAACTGATAGCAATAATAATCGAATTGAGTATTAGTGAAATCATTGGAGGTGGTGCAAAGGGAAAGGTGGAGTAATTATGATGATGAGATGGTGCCAGTGATGAGTTAGGTGTCTTTAATTCGTAGTGCATAGTATAATACCTGCACACATATCAACATTATAATCAAATCTCAAATCTACACTCAGCCATTATGCCTGGACCACCACCACCACCACCACCACCCCCAGCTCTTGCTGGTGGATCAATGCCACCTGCTCCAATGATAGGAAGAGACGCGTTGTTAGGTGATATTAGAAAAGGAGCAAAACTTAAGAAAGCTCAAACTGTTGATAAGCTGAAGCCGTTGCTAGAGGGGAAGACGACATTATCAGTAGGAAATCTGGGACCACTGCCATCACAGGCACCACTGGTTCCTGGATCGTCACCACTTCCTTCATCCGCACCACAACTTGGTGATATATTCGCTGGTGGGATACCAAAACTAAAAAGTTCGAAGGATAGAACCGGTTCAGCAACTCCCAATGTTCCGTCTTTACCGCAGGGAAGACCACTGGGAAGACCAAGCGCTGGTACTATTGGGACAGCTCCTCCACCTATTCCATCTTTCAACGTTGCTCCTCCATTGCCAAATAGCGCTCCTCCATTACCTTCATCAGCACCGCCATTACCCAGTTCCGCACCCCCAATTCCATCACCAAAATCCACTTCTTCTTCAACATCACCACGCCCATCTTATCTGACGCCAAAGATTCCACCATCAAGACCAAAGAAATCAAATCATCTAAAATCAAATCTGACTAGCTCATTCGATGCCTCGGTGTCACCAATTCCATCAAGAGGACCTCCACTGCCTAGGGTACCACCAATTCCGGCTGGTTCAGCTCCCTCAGCTCCCCCAATTCCATTGAATTTAGCACCTTCAGCCCATCCTTTACCTTCAAGTTCGGTACCTTCCGCACCTCCCTTACCCTCAAATTTGGCGCCACCACCTCCATCACTTCCTACAAGTTCAGCGCCACCAGCACCACCTCCGTTACCCGTGTCAAACTCTTCTTCAGCACCACCAGCACCACCTTTCCCATCGTCAGTTCCCATAACCAAACTACCTTCAAAAGCACTGCCATCACCAATTTCAGCTGGACTTCCTTTTCTCGCTGAAATCAACTCGAAGAGAACAAACTCTCATGTCATTGATGGAACGACCTCGAAAAGTCAGGATGAAATTAGGAATGCTGATGTGTTAACACCAGCAAAATCTCAATCGCATTTTAAAAAGTCAGATACAACAAAACCTTCCATGATGATACCACCACAAAGGCAAGTGGCACTAAATAAGGTTCCAGCACATCAGGCGCCACAAAATGTCCCTCCAACTCTCCCACCATCGATTCCACAAGCTTCTCCAAATATTCCACCATCAATACCACAAGCTCCTCCAAATATTCCACCATCAATACCACAAGCTCCTCCAAGTCTTCCACCATCCATTCCACAAGCTCCACCAAGTCTTCCACCATCAATACCACAAGCTCCACCGAGTCTTCCACCATCAATGCAACAAGCTCCTCCAAGCCTGCCACCATCATTCCCAAGTACACCTCAAAACCTTCCTCCAAATGCACCCTTAAGCCCACCTACACGCTCAAAGAAAGCTGCACCACCGCCGCCACCTTCATCGCTTCCTCGATCATCCCACGATACTGCTGGAGCCTCTCTTAGAAAAATCTCTGCCCTGGAATATACAATCAATCCAGTAACTTCCTCATCAAATGGCAACAAGACTATCATCGAAGATAAAGAGAAGCGTTTCAAATTTGTCAACGCCACTGCATTACCTAATCCAAGGAGATTTACAGACGGTATAACAAGATTATACCCAAGTGGTAGAGGTTCTTCAGTTCCTTTAAATTTGGAATTATATAGATCATAGGAGTGTATATAAATCAAGATACCGTATTTTACCCCAGGTTTCGCGACACCTGTTTAGCTCATCTGCCAGACTTGTACCACCTTATCGTAGAAAGAACAGGTGATTACCTCATCCTGATTTACCCAATCACCACCATAACAGATGCTCTCATGATCTCGTTTGAATGAACTGATAACGTCAAATTTTGAGCCATTTGGTTCAATTAATCTAGCACCATCATACATACAACAAGTGAGCACTTTATCGTTTTTAGGGACCAATTTCCATACACCACCGCCAAGGTTTTCTTTATGGACACTCAAAGGCAATCTTTTTGAGTCTTGCAAACTTCTTTGATCAAAAATTCTCAAATTATCATCATATGATCCTGTCCAAAGGTGGAAAGGATTCGAGTTGTTGAATTGAGAGCTTGAGGTCAAAATGCTTACAACTCCCGCATCATGATGTTTATATCCAGTAGACCAAATAGGAGAGCTAGAACGTAAATCATAAGCTATCAACTTACCATCATCACCTCCCGTATATACAACATTATCTAAAAGTCCCAGTCCAAATGCTCCAGTCCAACATTCAAGGTCGTGCGAAGTGAGGATTCGTGAAGAAAGGTCTTGTAAATTGATGAGAGCAGATTGACCAGAAGTTAGGGTAACGATGAGATTCTTTCCACACAGACTAAAACAGAGGGATGTAACTAGCGTGTCGTTTTCAAATAATGGACAGTCCGCCTTTTCCTCCAATTGTCTTTCGGAGTATTTCCAGATTTTTATGTTACCAGTTGAATGAGCGCTGACCAAAATCGAACTATCTGCAGGAGAAAATTTGATATCTAAGATCGCACTTTGAACTACCTTTTTTGCTATAAACTTCCCCAATCTATGATCATAGATGTCTAAGGACCCATGTCTCAGACCATCCTCTTCAAGCTTATAAGTTCCTAGGATGACTATGTCAGTATCTATGGGATGTATTTGTAAGCAACAAGGTGGAAGTTCTGTATGGAAGAGCTGTGTACGACGAGAGTTCATGGAGATGAGGTAGTGAAAGCTACCTTTATCTCATCGGAGTGGGCACGACTCTCTCTGAGGTTAGAACTCAGATTTTAATAGGTTTAATTATCAAGATGTCCCTCTGGTCCTCATGGAAAAATCTTCCACTCAAAGGTAAATATTATGTTGGTGGATCCACATTTGTATTTGCTTTAGTTGGTGATTACGTTGTCACGAGAATTGAAGATGAGAAGGCTGCTAGGGCTGAAATTTTGAAAGAGTTAGAAAACCAGTCAATGAAGGAAGCGTAGCACGATAGAATATGCCAGAGGCGCTAGTATTGAGAGAAATTGCTAGAAGCCTTACCACTCATGACTGGTGAAATGTCATTGTGGATGTGCTATTGTTAGTCATTGGCTCGAATAAAGAAGCAATGGGTTGAATGGAGCAATGCTTGAGAACTCTAACTTGGAAAGCTGCACAATATCTTGCCGAATTGTTTAGATTAAATGCACTCTCTCGTTGAAAAATACAAACTACAACTTTCAGTGCATTAATCCAAAGACTGATTCCTTTTCAAATTGGCTAATTGATATTCTTCTACTCAGGTTTTGAACCCGTAGAATCAAATTTGAATAGCTAGAGTTTAATACACAGTCTGGATTTAGATCAATACGGATTGACGTCTGTAATGTAGAATCAGCTCTCAACTTTATTGTTGTAGCAGGGCAAAAATATGCAGAGGTGTATACCTTGAGTGATTTGCAATGTGATTTTTTGTGATGCCATGGTCCCTGGAAGCAATGCTTCCTTTTGAATTAGGACGTCACACCCTCCATATTGTGGCACTACATGGTTGAAATCTACAAAACTCTATATTGAGCTTTGCTCGTGTATATTCATTATATTAAGTTTTTAAAGCTTCACTTTGAGGAGCGAAGCAAGTTGCAGTTCTTTACGCTTCGAAAGATCCGGACTGCTTTCTCTCCCTATTCTATTCCAAAATACTCCGTTGAACTTATAGACACTAAGGACTACGGCGTTACTTGTGTCAAACAATATAACTCGAGGCTACCCCAAGAGAATATAATTGACACTCCTCAGTTGAGTAAAATTGCAACACGACTCTTTTCTCTTTAGGAAGACCACCTATTACTTCAAGATTTCGTAACATCCATAACCACTGTTTAGAGAAGACCCTTTCCCTTAAACTCCCTCCTTATTAAACTTATAAACTCCAAGAATTTAGCTGGATTGGAATCAATACCTCTAAAGTAGACAAATCTTGAAGCTAAATATGTAGCAAACAACGCCTTCAAATAAGCTAATGGAACTCTCTCCACAATCTCATCAATACCAACTTCATCGACTAATAATTTAGGTAATGATGCCAATAGAACTGCTGTTCTAAATTCAACGTCATCATTCCACAATTCATTGGAGTTAGCTAATTCATCTGCTAACTTATTGATACAAATGGACAATTTGTCCGAAAGTTCCGAGTTAGTAAGTCCAGTGGTTTGACGCAACTTCCATAACAATTCGAATTCAAAATTGGCATTTTCAACAATGATCCTTTGAGTTTCCTTGACGTAAGCGGTATAGAATTCGGGGACATTCCCGTCTTTTCCAACACACATGTACTTCATGAATCTTTCATCGTCGAGAACAAGAGATGCCAATACCTCTAACGAACTTGAGGTGACACCACCTTTGTTAGTTGAAGCGTCTTTAAAGACAATACATCCGGCTCTCTCAAGGAGAAGCTTTGCCGATTGGGTAATAAAAAGGTTTGCTCCTTCAACGATGTAAGGAATAAGACTTTTTCCAGTCTTTTCGTCAATTAGCTCTCCAACATTGTTGGTATCAATGGCGGATGGTCTTCCACCACATGGAACAAAAAGATCAATCTTTTTAAAAATCTCACCAAGTTTTATATGAAAGTTGTTTCTGAAAGAGACCCCACTTGTAATAACAGAACCATTAGGTAATTTGAAGTCAACGTCATCAACAAGAATAATATAACCATCCTTAGATAAAAGCTCTTTGTTATACAGATCAATGGTCTTTCTCTCTTTAGCTAATCTTACCAATTCCTCTTTGTTAAGTCCACTTTCATCAACCAAAACCCCCAGTCCATCAACAATTGCAATATAGTTTTCTTCCCTAGATAAAAGGATTTCATTACTTCCCAAATCTCCATCAGGACCCCCAGTTTGTACTTTGAGAACCTGACTTGGCTCAAGCCCAGTCTTTTCATAAATTTTATTAACATAGGCTCTGACCGACAAAGAAGTCATACCGTATTTATCATGTGGTATACCACCAATTTCCGGTGATTTTCCTGTTAAGAATGACTTCCACCATGGGGCACCTCTTTTCCTGGCATGCAAAGTAGCCCAATCAGTATATCCCGCGGTACCTTCATCCGGACCAAGAAACAAAATTTCTGGTTTTTTATACAAATCAACATAAGTCTCCAGACCTTTCAACAATAAGTCAATCAAAGAGTCGATATATTTTTGGAAGCATTCCTTATCATTCTTAACACCAACATTTAACAAGATTACACCTTTTGATCCACCTTCAGGTATATCTTTATTCTTCCTTTGTTGAGTTGAGGCAAGATTATAATTCTCATCAAAAAGATTACGTTGATTAGAAAGGTAATTATCATTGTTTCTTGACTTGACAATACGAATACCACCTCTTGAAATATCCCTAAAACGAATGTGGAACCCTCTAAAGTCTCCTCCAACTACGAAAAACATCCCAAATGGAGTGTCAGGATATTCAGATGTGGGGAGGAAAGATGGATTCAATCTAAATGAAATTGCAACTTTACTACCAAGGTAGAAATTTGTTTTAAGTATAGCCTTATTGAAGACATTGAGTGCTCTTAAAACTAAAATATGATGCTCATTTTGTGAACATTCTCTACTTAATAACCTTTCAAATTCTTCTTCATTCTTTACTGGAGCTATTTGAGACAATCTTTGATAACTTAATGTTCTTTCCATTGACAGATGAACATAATGAATATCAGCAAATGATCTATATAATCTCCTTATAATTTCAATTCTTGAACTGAAAACTTCACGAATATAATCTTCAGTATAGGTCTCGGCTCTAAGTCTTTTTTTCAAACTATTAAGGACTTCAGAGTTTGGACATATCTCTTTCAATTTAACATACTCAGGTCCTAATCTATTTAAAAAATGAGTTACAAAGATAACCCCACATTGAGCATAAATACTCTCTTGTAAAGACAATTCATTTCTTGTGAATTGCTTATAAAAGAAATTCTTTGGTATACAATATAACAATGAAGCTTCTTTAATCACCTGATAAATCAGATCAATTGAATTGGATGAAGTTGATGTGATATACATTGAGATTACAGTAATACCATTCGAGAACTGTTCAACGTATTTTCTTGAAATTGTTAATTTATAATAATTAGCCAAATCTGTCAAAGCTGAATTATATTTGGAACAAGTAAATTGTTTGTAACCAATTACAACACGAATCTCATTAGTAGTATCAACAGGGAAATGACGAATAACTGGCCCTGTTGATTCAAGGGAGGCTAAAATGACTTCTGAGTAAAGGTTTTTAGTATTCTGGGTAGCGATTTTAGAAAAGGTTATGTCAGAAATGTCATCAATGTCAAATTTGGATCTTTTAGCATCTGAATTAATTTCAGAGATCCCATTTTCGGACTTTTCTTCTCCGGATTTGATGGAGTTTTTATACTTATTTTTATATACAAAGTAACATCTCATAACTTGCTCCCCCAAACTCATTCTTTTATTGATACCTGATAAAATTGGATCACTTTCAAAGTTCAATTTTGCCATAAAGAATTCTGCTCTATAACTTTCATCTCTACAATCTAGATAGTTTTCATCAATTCTGCTTTCAAACTTATTTTTATCAAATTTTGTCGCTGTTGTTTCAAAGAAAACACCATGATCCTCTGCTTCTTTAGCATACTGGATTAATGGTGACACTTGATTCGAGTATGCTTGAACTTTACATGAGTACAAACTATGAATATGATTTACGATTTCATCAGGTGACTCTCTTTCAAAGAAGACATCATCAATACCCAAACTTTCATAAAACCAACGCGTCTCACTTTCAATGAGACTTTCAGGTATGAAACCAGTTGAATCTAAAAGATCAAGAACCTTGTCATATTGGTCTTGTTTACCAGAAAATGGCTGGTTTATATAATCGTTGTTTATGGAAAGGGTATTTAGCTGGTTGGTGGCTGAGAGCATAATGAAGTGTGAAACCAGGAAGTAACTTATCTTTTATAATAGATGTGAATCGTGCACTAACCAGTGATTTTATCTCGGATACGTCATATAATCGTAAATTTATATATGTGGGGAGTCGATCCGTATGGTTTGTGTGGGGATTGAAAGTGTGTATAAGAGCGATGCCGTTTAGTTTGGAAAAGGTAAGCGAGCAAAGAAGGTGTATGATATTACATCGATTCGTGAAGGTATAGCTCATCAATTTGTTAATTTCTAGGGAGTTTGTACCCTGGATGACTCCTATTTCCAGATTACAGTTTGAATATTTATTCTTCTCCCACGTTTTTACATTCCACCTCATCACTTTTACCCCGGACTATTTCTATACTGCATACGTTACAACAGAACAACCGATGAGCCATTTGAAAACTTGCAATGCCAACAATATCGCCAAAACATCAACTCGCCAATATTCAGCGCCAATAAATGTTTAACAATACAAAGAGGTGCGCAGTATACAGTGGTGTCTAAATTGTTTTAGTTCTTGATGTGAAGACGTGAATACATGTTTAGAGTCTAAAGAAATTGTTATAAAGTGTGCATAGTTTATAATTTATTCTATAATGTGGTGAATTAAAATAGGTGTGATAATTTGTGCTGCGGGTAATCACGGTGAAAAGCTATTGCTTCCTCTCGTTTAGTGCAATTGCTTAAATCGTAGTCAATTATAAAGGCACATTTAACCTATTATTGAATTGCTGGAAATTACAAAAGTAGACCCTGACCTCTAAATTAGCCTCCCGTATTCCATATCAAAAAGCTCTAGTAGATGTTCTACCCGGTCAGTGACCTCGCCTATTCTATTTGCAATGTTCAAAAGTGCAGATAAAATCGTGGCTGCCCTTCATACAAGCGTAAACATTCAGCTTCGAAAAATTATGGCTGAGACCTACCCAGGTTCCATGACCTAAAAATAAGGAATAGGGTTGCAAAAGCTGTTAGACTTATTTTTCAGGTGAAGCTAAAATATTGAACAGTAAGAAGGTGATAGTTAAAGGGAGTTTACGAAGTTGGAAAAGGGTGTGTGACTTCGATGAGTGAATTGTGGTTCGTAAATATTAGGGCATAGTAATTCTCGTAAGTTTGTTACTTGAATTATAAAGGCGACCTCATAGTAGCAGCCATAGCCACCAGAATATCAAAGCCAGTAAGAACTGCTAATCGCTATTTCAAGTTTCAAGGCAGCTAGCACTATGTAACATAGCTAGTTATCTCGCAAGTCAGCATTTACATGCGTTTGAAAACAGCTATCAGCCTTCTTGAGTACCCAGATTTACTTCATATCTAAGCTTACTATGAAACAACTTTTTTTTTGCAATAAAGTCTTGAGGATACATATAAAGGACATTCTTCATGTATCGTAATTCGGGCCATCAATTGTTGCTGCTTCAGACTTTGTGCCGCAACGTCTTCATTTGCTGTTCACCAACCGTGATCGAATAACATACTAACTGGTTCCCCATTATGAATTCTTCTGATAGCTTCCGCCAACACCCTTGATACATCTAAAACCTCAATTCTTCCCTTTCCCAATTTTTCAACATTCTTCTCCTGAGGCACCGAATTTGTAACTACCAACTTATCAATTTTTGACTCTTGTACTCGTTCTAAAGCAACTCCACTAAAAATCCCATGAGTCACTAATACATACACAAAGCTGGCGCCATGATCCTTTAACATTGCAGCAGCTCTGCTCACAGTATATGCAGTATCAATCAAATCATCAATTATAACACAAACTTGATCTCGCACATCACCTACTAACATTGAAGTGTGTGTAGAACCCTCAGTCCTTCTCTCTTTATGAATCAAGGCAAAAGGACAGCCTAAAGCATCAGCAATTGAAGTGGCTCTTTTGGCTCCTCCACTATCAGGACTCACAATAACACACTTTAAGTAGTTTGGTATACAATCTATTATGTAGTTTTTGAAAATTGGCTTAGAGTATAAATTATCAACTGGGATGTTAAAAAAGCCCTGAAATTGAGGATCATGAAGATCCATTGTAATGAGACGATCGGCACCTGAAGTTGTCAATAAATTTGCAATCAAAGTTCCATTTTTTGCGATCCACTGTTTGTAGCCACTAGATGATTCATTAGAAGTCATATGTGCTGGAAGAAGATGGGATGACGTCACAGGAGTTGACCCTATCTTCGACGATGCCTTCTCAGACGAGCTCATCATACCCTGCCTTGAGTAGGGGAAAAACGGCAAAACCACCGTAATTCTCTTTGAACTTGCAGTTTTACAAGCAGCTATCATTATTAACAATTCAATAAAATTGTCATTTACCTCTCCACATCCACTTTGCACTATGAACACATCTTTCTCTCTCACTGAGTCTTGAACCTCGATACTTGTTTCACCATTAGAAAAACGTTTTGAGGTTACATTCGCTTGTTCAATGGTAAGATGACGACAAATAGATTTCGTAACATTTGGGTGTGCTAATCCCCCGATAACAGTTAGATTTCTCATTAAAGTTGTGGAGGAGATGAGGTGAGGGAATAGAGTATGAATGGAGTGTATATAGTCAAATAGTCAACTTGAAAGTTCGTTGACCTTTAAGGGTATCATAAAGCAATGTAGGATTCCTGGAAGCCTAAGGAATACCCCCACTACAATTTGTTTTCAAAAGTCTTAATGTCTTCAAACTTTCAGTTGCGTTCTTCTTATGATTGTCTTGATATTTCTATTTCGATCTTTGGTTTATATACAGAATAGAAGACTCAACTATGTTGTGTCTTTGTCGCTAAGAGACACTAGCGAGAGCTCTGAAGCTAGTGATAAATTATAGTATACGCTTTGCTCGACCCTCAGGAAGTTATAGAACCCCCCAACCTTTATATACAAACCAGGTATGGTGCTCTCAACTTGTGCGTCTCTATGCTTGACGCTCAACATGTTCAAATTTTGTCCAAGATTCAAATTCATATCTCAATACGCCTTCTTTTAATTGCGTTTTGCTTTGCTGAGTCTTCTGTTGCAGCAGTCTACTATATATACAGGCCCGATTGCAAATTGCACCCAATTCGTAATAGACCACTTCCTTGCCAGGAATCAAATTTGGAATTAGTTTAGGTTCCTTTTTTGATCCACGATCATTTTCCAGCTTCAGGAATAATTAATTGTCTGTGGGATAAATCTGTCTTTTTGGCTCCATTTTTTGGCTCCATTTTCAAATTTCTCTCAAGTAAAAGACTTTAAAATTCTCTCTTCACAAATTTGTATTCATTCGTTAATACCTTATGTCTATCAGTCCCCCAATGGTACTATATTTGACCCATTTCACTGTCCTATATCCACCCTTTTCACTTACCCGTAGATATTTCACGCTTAACCCACTAGAACTAAACATGTCAATTTCAAATTCAAGTCGAATTGGTGGTCTCGTCCATTTTAGGAATTTTTCATCTTCCTTGACAATTTCAATTTCACAAGTGAAAGAATGTTCTTGACCGCCATAAAAGTCCCCAAATTTCCATAAAAAGCAGCAATCTAATGGATTATACTTTGCCTTGCCTAGAGTTACTCTCGAACTTGGCTTTCGAACGTCTTTTGGCGTAGGAATTGTCAAAACGACATTTTTACCACAGATCTTTGATGGAAAATCCGACTGAATTTTAACTTCATAAAACATCTTCCCATTCTTCTCAAAGATATCTGGATAGACTTTGAACGGTAGTTTTTCATTCCCGAGACATTGATAAGACATCAATTGAAATTCTCCATCTGGCGGTATGAATTGGATAATACCGTCCAGGTCAAACTTATTTAATTCAACACATTGATGGAACTTACAATCTTGGAGGAGACTCGAGTCATCATCTAAAGAGATATCATGGAGACCAAATCTACAAATTGGCATTCCCGATAGTCTTGAGTTCATTTGTATTGAACCATCAATGTAGCTGGTAATAATTTCTGAGGAGGAATTAGTCGAGAAATGAAGCTTCTCGATGATATTTAGGAAAATTTCATTTTTACGATGTTTCACTGGGGTCCGCCAGGGTACCGTAATTGAATCAGTAGCATGAGGATTTGTTCTGTTATCTTCAAGTGAAATAGTCTCAAGTCTCGATCTCAATCTTTGGTCTTCCGAGCCGGCAGAAGATCCAGCAGCTGATCCCTGGTCCTCATTCACGCTAGACCCCAACCTCAATCTCGAACCCAATTCTCTCACTGATCTCGAGCTCGAGATCAGATCTTTAGCGTTTTTCTTGTCTCTCGTGCTTGATCTTGAGATACTCGATCTTGTACTCGACTTGCTCATCTCATCTAATGCCAAAGTCCCCACTAATCCTTTTAAGTACCCCAAATCCAAACTAACGACATAACCAAATTCAACTATTTCATCTAGAATTTCATAGATCAAGTAAAAGTTGTTTACTACTAACCCTACGGGTAATTTTCCTTTGACCAACAAATTTTCATTGCCATTGGTTAAAATGAACTTCAACAACGAATCGAACTTGTATAAAAATTCTAACAAAATCGAGCAATCCTGATTCGATCTTGTTACAATTACAAACCACATTGATCCGGATTTTATGTAGATAAAACTTGTTGATCCAAGTGTTAGTACTGGTGACGAAGTCTCTGAAGATCTTGATTGTGAATTGATAACTTGTATGCGAAAAATTTCACTTATATTGCGTTTAATGTTATTTTTATAGAGTTTGGAAATGAGAATCTCTCCATTAGAATCAAATATAAAGAGTGCTGTGATCATCGGAAATGTAGAGCTTGCTGACTGAGGTCCGATGTTTGAGATGTGGAGAGATGAGACTGAGACCGAGACTGAGACTGAGACCGAGCGCGACCAACGCGATTGCCTTATGTAAGCAAACTAGAAACTGATTTAGAACTGCTCTACCAATACAAACTACACAGTAAATTGACTAATAAAAGCTGGAAATTAAAATGTTTTGACTGTACATTCAGAGTAGATAGAAATTGCTAATTTTCAAATTTTCAGTTGTAAAAAGTAAAATACATGCGGTTCTGGGCAGTTACTAACACGTTTTCGCTTACATAAAAGGAGTACACATAACCATAAAATGGTTGCAACATTGCATACTAATGTTGTGATTGAGTTGAATTAAATTGAGCTAGAATTGCGAGTTGAACGTAAAGTTGACGTTGGCATCTTCTATTTACTCACCTAAAAGGTAGTTAGCCATTTGTAGCCAAAAGCGACTCAATCACAACTCAAAACATAAAACTTATAGCTTGTCTTCATATTCACTGTAAATAATCCTAGAGACCAGTTTTGATCATCAAGCCTCCGGCTTCTATTTGAAGCGAGTGTACTGCTTTATCCCTGTAGTTTCTTTTTGTGCCCCGCCTTTCTATTATGATTTGCAGTACTTGCTTTGTTCTTCTCATTTCGTTGTCTCTGAACGTCAGTATTAACATTCTTCTGCTCTTTCAGAACTCTTTCCTTTTTCACAACTACCTCTTTCTCCGCTTTTCTTCCCCTACCCCAGCCACCATAGAAGTATTCCTCCTCCAATTTTTGATACCTCTTTCTTGACTTCATCAACATCTTATACCAACCTTCAATTCTTTCATGACTAAAGGAAGTTTGTTGAATTATTTGTTGGCGTAAAGGATTCTTCCTCTCCTTTTTATCAAAGAGTTCGGGTCCCAATTCTTTAAGCTTACAAAAAAGAACTATTTCAATTTCGTCAAATTGAAATTTAGGAGTATTAGTAGCATCATCCATATTTTCATGGGCAATATCATCATAAGTATCGTCAGGTTCATCTTCATCGGAATCGTAGAGCATTGAGAGGGCATTGGAAAGGGTTTTTTGTTGAAGTGTCAAGGAAGGTTGAAGTAGAGTTAATTTAGATGGAGGTGTAAGGAGGGTAGTTTCATCAACTGGATGAAAACGATCTGAAGCCAAAGCATCAGATTTGGCGGGTGGTTCAGAGCCAGACCTTGAGCTGGAGCCACTTTCTTCAGACTCGGGAGCTGTTGTAACTCCGTTAGCTTTTTGTAGTAACTCCTGTAAATAACCGTCTATCTCAATCAACCGATTAGTTGCAACCTCCACCGAGTCTTCCTTTAAAACTTCGATTGCCCCCTGTCTCCCCAACTGGGGAAACAAATCTAGAATCATACTAACTCCTATTTCATCCACCTCCTCAATATCAACTTCCCTTAAAAACGGTAACTTCTCCTCTAAACCAGTCTTCAACTCTTTAAATGGCGCTGATATTATTACTGAACTCAAAAGCGGACTGACCTTGAAAGAATCTTGTGATCTAATTCCCATTGAAATCACCAAATTTGCTATCTTACTGATTGGAAGCGATACTAAAGAAATTATCATGAGCGGGAGGCTCTCCATCAGCTCTACCATTTCAATCCAATTTGATGACACAAATTCTTCAGCAAACTTCAGTCCCCCCAGTTGCTTTTTATTAACAATTCTTGATGAGTTAGATATCAAGTTTGTCTGAGTAGAGGGTATCGACTGACCTAGAAGAAATGAGAGGATAGTGAAGTCACGATCTGTAAAGTCTTTTTTTTGTGCAAGATGCTTTTGAACGGCACCAATCAAACTAATACTTCCCAGTTTTTTGTTGTCGTTGAATTTTGATTTAAAACTTCCATCAACGAGTCCTCTGACTATGGTGGGGTTATGCTCGATATATAAAGAGATGAAGTACCAAATAGTTTCACCGGTGAGGTTCAACTTTACGAGACTGTGGGATTTAACAAGGGAAAATATATGACCTCTTAAAAGTGCGAGATTCCTTTTTATGTCTGGATTTGTACCACCGATGGCGAAGACCTTATTGGACTCTTCAACTGTTTCCTTAAGGTAGCTTTTAAGGAATAATTGAAGTTGTTGTTGAGATTTAACTGAAATAGCAGTAGGAACAAGTAGAACCTCAATTAGTTTGAGGTAAGACTCTATTAGATGAGACCAAATGACCGGATCAACCTCTGTCATTGATGATCGAAGTTTAAAATTGGGAAATACTGGAATTGAGATATTCATGTCTTGATGTATCGCAGGATAGCGAGTGTATAGTGTTATTGGCGTCAATTGACCTTGGGTGAGTACTCTCGTCGATTTACAATTTGCAATCTGAAGTTTGGAGCTCTTTTAGTCAGGTTGCTCATTAAAATTACATAAGCTTGATGGGCTCAAAATTAATGTTAGAGTCCTCTGTTAGAGATTTTGTGCCAATTTACTTTTAAATTAGCGCCGTGGCGCAGTGGAAGCGCGCAGGGCTCATAACCCTGATGTCCTCGGATCGAAACCGAGCGGCGCTACTTTTTTCTATTTTACATTGATGAATAGTTAGTTTTCTGTATAACTAATAAGCCACCTATCGGCTGGAGGACATAATCAAGTTGATTAATAGGCAAGGTACGCTTATACGGAATATCTCAAATAGTTCTATCAATTACAAATAAGCGTGCAGCGTAATGGTTTTCAAGATTTTCTCTCAAATTGCAATCAATACCAGTGTTTTGGGATCATTGTATTGCTTAGCCAGTGACTAACATTTAGTGCTCATCCCAGAACTCTCTCAACCTTTCTATCAGTTCTTTTAACTCCTTCAACTCTTCTACCTTTAATTCTGGGAACTTTCTCCCCACAATATCTCCCTTCATTTCCCCTAACCTCGTTAACGTCTCCATAAATTTAACAGCGTCATTAGCTCCAATTGTATGGTAAGCCCTAGATACTCCTTTAGAATCCAAGCGATCTACAGCCCACCTCCTTTGCTCTTCCTTACTTTCCAATCCAACTCTTCCAGCTAAAAATCTAGCTACTAGCACGGCCTGATACTCAAAAGCTCTAAACAGTATTGCGTCTGTTGGTATACCCACAAATGCAATCCTGGGATCATCAATAAGAAATGTGTGTTGATACAAATTTGGAATTATTATTCCACCTAGCGATAAGTCTCCATAAAGAGATCGAAGAAATGGATATGAAAATTGATATCCAGTAGCATAGATGATGTAATCCGGTTTAATGGAAGAATTGTCGGTAAAAATCACATTAAATTCATCGTGATCTCTTTTTATCTCCTTAATGATCGGTTTGATCTCCGCTTTGCTACTCTTTTTTATATTTGTCAGATTTCGTATGGATTGATATGTTTCTTTAGCAACTGCTCCAATGTATTTGACGAGATCAGCTCCTGATGATCTGGAGCCAACAACAAGGACGGTCTTATCTTTGTACACTTCTGTATCCCTAAAGAATTTTGCATGGTGAATTGAATCGGGTCTTGACTCTTGAAATTCTTTGAGTCCCGGTACCTCTGGTATATATGGAATATGATAATGGCCAGTTGTCACAACAATACTATCAAAACTTCGTTGATACCAAGCATCAACCTCGCCTAAAGTTGTTCTGTAAGTCACTAGAAACCTCTCTTCAACCCTTTCAATATCCTCCACTGTAGCATTAGTTTTTAGAGATACCCCTTTACCTTCTATATTTCTCTTTATATACCTTTCTATATACTTCTGAACCTTTGAGCCATCAACGAATTGTTCATCTTGTCCTAAAGTCCATCGATTATTATCACTGAATGTCATGAGCTTTTCAATGACGTTGGTTTTGATGTGCTTATAAGAAGGGGTTGTGTGAAATCGATATTGAGTAGAAGGAGGGACAATTAGCGGCGAAGATGGCTCCAGTCTATGGTTTGGGATGCTCAATTCAGCACCCTGTATTCTCTTCGCCTCGTGTTGTTCCAGAAAGCCCTTAGAGTCCTGGTTAAACAATTGAAAATCCAGCACATTGCTCGAACTCAAATTCTTTGGATCAAAAATTGACTCAGGGACCAAAGCCTTATCACAATCTTTTCCATCTAGTTTCCCAGCTTTGAGAACATTCTTCTTCAATATCGAATTCGAGTCGTCGAGATCAAGAGTAGACAGAGTCAATAAAGTCGTTTCAATTGGATTGATAGGTTCCTTATGAGATGTGGTTGACAATTCCGAATGAGGACTTTGCAAACTACTTCCCTGCGGTAATTTTAGATTCAGGTTTTCATTCTCATGATTCTGAGGCTCTTGAACCGTGTTTATTTGACTCTGGTAATGAGACAGTCCACTTTGAGAGCTATTAATCTTTTTAAAACAATTCCTCTCAATTGTGCTCAGCAACTTGAATGGATTGTCTAACGGTGGATCTAATTTTTCAGTTCCCTCGCCAATTTTGAACTTCTGCTGTTCAACCTCCTCATCCAACCACCAGATCCCACCAAAATCATTCCTTCTCTCAAATAAGACAATCTCATGAAAGTGATTTTCTTTAACTAACGAGTCCAAAACTATTGCTCCCGAAGCTCCGCCACCAATTACAGCAACAGACTTGACGTCTACCCAGACTTTCTCATCAATTCGCTCTGGCATGAAGACATTAGGGTAAAATTTTAAGCTTTTATATATTCAGCAGCCACCACAGTTTTAGATAAGGTGAGAACGAACAAGAAGATGAGAGATGAAAAAGCAGAAAGAAGGTGCAAGAAAAAACATGTGTTAATCTCTCGGTTCATATCAAGACAAATCTCTAGATCGGTGATTAATCAGGTAGACCTCTGTGCTATTTCATGTCTCGCTTTATTTGCAATTGAAAAGTCGCAGCAGATCTAACATTGATCTTGCAATTATTGTGTACTGCAGACAATATACTAAACAGGTTAATTCTGCACAATTTAGTTTTTTAGGTCTAATGAGCAATCTAAAAGATAAGGACAAGTTTTAGTGAATCAAAAATTCGAATAGAACCTTTTTGAATTTCTTTCATCTGTGTTCTACTTTGTTATCGATGAAAACTCACTCTATATGTCAAAGTATTTTATACGCAGGTTTGATAACACACGTTGGAGACATAATTAAACCTTTACGAGACCAAACCAATCTTTTGCTCACTATCAATGCTAACCTTCAACCTTTGTTAAATCGAAAATGAAAACATGAATATCTTCCAAACTCTTCTCAAACCCAATCGTCTTTTCTTTAAACACCCAATCAATTCCCCACAACCTGCACTCTACCACGTTCCTCTCATCGCGAACCAGCTTGGAGATCTACTCATAAAGATTGAAATTCACCACTACTTCGCTACCTTACACTATGGCAATTCAAAAACAAGTTGACCTCAATTCACCACTTGAAGATTCACCTAAATCAACTTTGGCAAGATCCAATTTAAAACCTTCATTAAGTGAAGCAAGTTTAACTTTACATGGTGATTACTATAGACAAGCTCAATCAAAATGTAATAGTTTTGTCTTAACTCACAGTATAACGTTAGTTAGTTGTGCATTAGCTATATCTCTCTACTCAGTTTATGTGATTGGGGGTTATCTCGCTAAAGAGGAACTGTTTCAGCTTAATAAAGAATTCTTCTATAAATTAACGACAATTTCTCCTTGTGGTTTGCTTGTATTTGGAATTTTCTCATTCATTGCATTTTTTATTTCTGATGAATTCAAGGGCATTTCAAATACATTGACTTCTTCCGAGAGCTTGGAATCTCTTTTTGGATTTGACTTGAAAAAATTTGCTAAACTTAAGGAGGAGAGAGAGGGTCTTTCACCAAAGGATTTACAATTGCACCTGAATGGTGATAATTCTTCCTTATTCGTCTACAAAGATTCTCCGATTGCAGTTATCACACTAAAACCTTTACTTGAAAATTCAACTGATTCTAATTTTATAATTAAGATTACTGGACTTCATGTTAGAAAAGTGTTTGCTAAAGTAGATTTTGATAGTTTGTTGCTAGAATGGGCAACTATAAGAGCAAAAGAATTGTTTGTTGACTTTGTTTCAAAAAAAAAGTTTGACTCTATTGAAGGGTGTAAGATCAATTTGATAATTGATGCATATTCATTTGATGAGCAATTGAAGAAAGTTTTAGAAAAGAATGGTTTTAACAAGATAAGTAGTAGTTTTAAATTGAATGGATTAGGAGGAATCAATAAGAGAGGATGGTTAAATGGGGTTTTTGGGATTAAAAGAGATACTTATGGGTTGAAAATTGTTGCAACAAATTCCAGCAACTCGATTACTTCAGGTAATCTGAGTGCTCTGAGTGAATTGAGAAATAGAAAAAGTACTAGAAAGCATTAGATGATATTGTAGCAATTTTTTGTGAATTGATGTTCTGGGTGGATGTCGCTGATAACGACCAATGAATACAAGCCATACTTTGAAACTAATGTGTTAAAAGGCGCTCGTTGTAATTTCAAAATTGAGAGAATTTATCTAATGTCTGGCACTTTTGTTTCAGCTAAATTCTGAACTTCAGGACGAAGCAAAACATTTGAAGATTCTTCAGATCCGAATAGTTTTTGGGAACTTTTCATGGGCCGTGTTTCAAAGGTCTTTACGGTTACATTTTAAAAAATACTACAAATTAGCATCTATAGGAATATAGAGTTTGTTTGGCGTTAGTTGCAAAATTCGTGTTGAGATAAAGCATCCTTTTACATGCTATTAAGGAAAAAAAGAGCATAGCTGCAAGGGAGTCAAAATTATATTGATATGGCTAAGCAATACTTCAATACATGTGCAAATTGTGAAGAGTTACTTTAAAAAAGCGTTCGCTGAAAATATCGTAGGTTATCTGAATCAAATTTGCAAAAGTTGAGAGAGTAGTGATTAGAGAATGAAGTGTTGCGATTACCGACCACTCAAAGCGTAACGTTCTCTTATGAAATTGTAAATTCAAAGGCACTTAAAATCACTGATTCTACAAAACACTCTCAAATCATAGAAAGCTCAGCTTGAGTGTAATGTGCTCCGTCATAATCCAAGTTACTACGAGCGCATTTAAATAATTCCATGATGAGCTTACATGGTAAGTAATTCAATCTAGTCTAATAATATCAACTTAACTCTGAAAACAAATAAGCTCATTTTAGACTCAGTATGTAAAAAAAAGCCTTGTCGAGATCGCTCTTTTTCCCTAATCCAATAAACCTTTCTTTTTTTTGCCAATTTTTCTACTTCTAATAAATATATAAGCAACCCAGGCAAAAGCTCCAATCAACAAAGTATAAAAGATCCACTTTATGGAAAAAACGATCCAGCCAATAGTTCTTTTAAACAAGTTTGAATTTTCATCTCCATATTTTTCAAGTCTAAGTTGACGTTCTCTCTCTTTAATCCTTTTCTCTGACTTTTTAAGTCTCAATAAGGATTTTCGAGCTTTCTTTGGATCTTTTTTCTTTCTAAACCGACGATGACGCGATCCAATATATTCATCTTCTTCGTTAGTACCAACTTCACCTTCAATTTGATTTTCTTCTTCAACTTTTACAATATCATTCCCTAAGAGGTCCTCAACATCCTCAATACTTTCTAAGTCTCCACCATTTGGATTTTTCAAATGGTAAATTTTGTTCTCAAGGATATCGACATTTTCAACTAAATCACCAGTTTCAGCAGAAAAACCTAAATACTTCTTTTGGGGAAGCTTGACATTCGTTAATGTAACACAGTTCTTCCATTCAAATTCCTTCTCACCAAAATCAAGAGAGAAATACCCATTCACATAAACAATTCTCAATTTTGTGTAACCAATCTTTGGATTGAGAACAGTTGGTAAACTACAACCAGATAATCTTGTATCAAAGCCATCAGTTTCTTTATTATAACGTGCTTGACCATTCCCTAACATTAAATTAACATAAGGAAAATGACCTCTTTTTCCATTTTTATAAGTGTCAATCATGATACCTAAACCTGTAAATTGATTTTTTGATCCAAAGACATCGCCAAGTTCTGATGGAGTATCTAAGAACCAAATAGCAAAACCATCAGCAACGAGATTACTGGATTTTTTCGAACTTATATGAAATTTCAATTCCATTTCAAAAGATTGAGCTTCAATTGGTTCATTACTAAAGAGATTACCTACCTGATGTGGGTGATCAGATGTTAATCTTATATAATCAAATTCTTTGACTATTGTATTACCAGAAGAGACATAATTCAGAATCTTTTTTGTTTCAGGGTTCAAGTAAGGTGGATGAATTTTATGGTTGACCAACTCAAACTTCGATATCTGAAGTATATCTGATTTCTTATTCTGAAGTAAAGAGTTGAGTTCTTCAGGGGAAAATGGAGTTGTTTCAGATGATATGATATATTTATAAAGTAGGAGTATAGAAATTATGAGGGGAATGACATAAAAGATTTGTTTATAGGGGGGCATAGTGGTGTTGGTTGTGGTGTTGAGTCTTAGATTGTGGAGGTGAGATTCAGGTGAGACCGAGATGAGGTTTTGATACTGTACATAAGATCGAGATCAAATAGAAAGTAAGAGAGAATAGACAAGCAAACGTCGTCTCGGACTAGACAAACGTTTGACAAAATTTTCATACAAATTTGTAATGAATTTATATACAACTTGGCTAATAAGACGACCTAGGCTACCATCTGCACTAATTGGATGAATTAGGAAAAATCTTTTATTTTCTCGCTCGTTTAGTTTTTAGAATTTCACTTTGTAGCTTGATTTTCCTTTAGCTTGAGACTATCAGTGTTTTTCAGCAAAAGTGATATTTTTGCAATTACAAACCTGAAAAACTTTGCTTCCTTATGAATACTCTATTTCAAATTATGTTACCAACAACTTATCGAAGCAGGTTTTAACTGTAATTTTATGACCTCTGTCAAAATCGCTTCAGGTGGAGTGCAGTATTTATGAAACATACTCTTCGCTTCCAATTTTTAATATTTTTACCTACCTGCTAGAGCTCCATTACAATGCAAGAGTCAAGAAAACCCTGTCGAGACTAAATTTGCAATCGCTGTATCAAGCTCAAAATATTCACTTCTTTTGAGCTAGATCTGGCACTTCCGAGTCTTGAATTTAGTTTTGGGTTAGCTTTACTGCAATATAATTCGTCTAATAAAACTCAAGGTCAATCCTTCATTACCCTTGTTCTTTGAATTTCACATGAGGACAACCTCCAGTATTTCGATCCACCTAAACGGCTTCAAATTTCTTTGTGGCGCTTAAAGTGCGCATTTGACAACTATTGTGTAGCCTAAATCTCTGTGTTTCCTATAGTGGTCTGAGATTGAGTGGCCCATCTTACCATTACAACTCTAACTCCGAGCAAAACCAGAAATGCTCTTTAAGGTAAGATACATTCCAGTCTTTGATTAGATGTGACTATCCGAATCTATCATGGGAAAAGTTTTCCTCACTTCGTAAGCGAAATGCAAGCGGTAGTTGTGCTTTATAATTCTACTAACATAGCATTAAGCTTTTTCGGAGGCTCTAGTTGTGGGAAAAAAAATTAGTAGTGGAAATTCCTAGCTATATTAAAGTCAAGAAGCATACTCCTACTTCCCTTTAATAACATGTTTCATTGCACTAAAAAAAGTCTCCTTACTCTCCCCTCTAATTTCTCTCATTAACTTCTCATAATACTGAGGATTTCCCTTTGGCTTCATTAGTTTATCGTCTAATTTATAATAATTCTTATACTTGTCATTGACGAGTTCTCTTAGGGCTAAATATTGTGATGTCAAATCACTTTCCGAAACTTTCAGGGCATCGATGTTGGAAAATCTCGCAACTTGAGAATCTTTGAATGAAGCATAATGTTTGATTTGATCTTTTGGGAGTGTTTTGAGTAAAGATATGATTTTTTGACTGATTTCTTTCATTGATAAGAGCTTAGGATTAGGAAAGTGATTGTCTCGATGATGAGATGATCAGATGATTGGGTGTATGAATGTGATTATGTAAGAAAAAAAGATTTTGGAATAAGCAGGAAAAAAAATTACTATACGAATAAGCATGTGGAAAAATCAAATAGTGAGCTCTAGTCTTCGTAGATAATAATTTAGATGCATTCAAATTACGTTTGTAAATAAAACTGCTATCAAAAATCCAGAAATCCAAACGGCAGTGACATAGTCAAGGCAGTGTGATTTCTTACTATCGCAGTATGAAGCATCAAAGCTTGTCTTATGCAAATTAAAAGAAAAATGATATGGTTCTTTTGAGCGACTAATACTTCTCCGTCTCTAACCGAATTCATTAAGCTTTCAACCAATTTCACTCTCCATTCCATTTCTAATGCAACTAAATAAACTTTGGGTTTTCCTTTCTTTATTGTATGGCTGATAACGTTTTCGTCTTTCAAATCAATACAAATATGATCGATTCCCGTCTCTTTTTTCAAATTGTTCAAGCTCACTATGTCTAGTCAATATAAAGGAATACTTGCGAAAATTAGTCAAATTTTACTACTTGTTTTAATCGTTGGGATGATTCCCTTGGTATCATCAAGAGTTATCGAGCCTACAGAAACTGAAGAAACTGAAAATGAACTTGTTCTTCCAAAAGGTGTGATTATTTCAGAACCATTACAATAGATGTTGTAGAGTCCTCAGAACTCGGATCTTTTTTTAAATAGATAGAGGTATTTTCAAAAATTGATTCTTTTTAATAATTATACGTTTTGGGGTTTTATACTGATAATATTTGTAAAGTCTTACGATTGTAAACAACCGTACCCTCTGTTTTAGTGATTATGAAGATGTTTAAGACTAGATTCTTGTTCTCTATACAGAACCACTATGTTCTAATTTTAAATCATTTTTAGAGCGGTTTACGAGGTGCATCTCTTTTTATTGTAGTCTATTAAGCTGAGTGATCATTTTCACCCTCACTGTCAAGTATATCACGCAACTGTAATCCACTTTTTGACAGGTCCGACTTGTCCACTCATATCCTTCCGTTGCTTGCCGTGGGTTATTTTATTAGCTTTCCTAAATTTCACTTCAATTGAATTTCCGAGTCAATTGCTTGATTTAAAGTTTATGAATTATTCTTGTACTAAGTAAATGAAATTTCATTCTCAGAGGTGGAAGTGAGGGGTAGAAATAAGTCGAACTTGTCTCTCCAATTTTGATAAATTTCTCAAATATCTCAATAACTTGTCACCGGTGATTGTTAAAAACTGTCAAAGTGAAGACAATACCATCTGAATTCAAATTCTCAATGCTGATAATTATTCATATTTTATTATCACAAAAGGAGTAAGTGAGCAAAAGCACCAAGTTTATTTACTACTAGCGTGCTTCAAACTTAATTTGGCTGCAAAGTTCCTGCATTTAAAATATAAAACCGAGTTTTAAACAGCGATAAAGCTGATCAAAAACATGCAGCTATTGTAGCTGATAAGCTTGCTTTTATAAAATCAGTATGAAAATATATGTAAGTCGATTGCAATCACTTTAAATATCGATGTTTACTTTTGAAATTTTATCTCTCTATGTGACCACGATTTTCGAATTGAAATTCAATATGTATTTATTCTCTTCAGATTAACTTCAAACTTGTGTGGCCAAGATGTTTTAATAATAGCGGCTATGTTAGTTCGGATTTAAAAACAGTTCTGAAAAATGTTTTCCGTAGAACCATATGACATATTGCCTAATTTTTGATTTTACATAAAGCTGATCTCATTCTATCTCTACTCTATTTGGTCTTCAATTGCTATTAAGACAGCTTTTTGAGATTCTATTATGAAGGTTTATGTAGGGGCATATTTAGCAAAAACAGGTTTTCTACTGCACATAATTGCAAATTTTACGATTTTAACTAGTTTAAATAAAAAACGAAATTCACAAAAATACATTTGAGCTATAAGCCTGTTGTTGAAATTTCCTTTTAGTAATCATGCCAATTAATCAAACCCCCATACATTAGACTTTTTTGTAACATCTTCTCGTAGATGACAGTTTTCTCAGCGACAATTTTAGCGTTTTAAAACTTGAAGCTCAGTGCGAAAATTAACTTTCAACGTTGTTCAGATGGCAAAGATTTAATCTAGGTGTCACACGTACTAGTAATAATATAAGATCTTTCCCAATAGGATTTGTTTCCGACGAAGTGACGGTTCTCCCGTGTGAATTATTTTCGCTTACAACTTGCCACATCTATTTGTTTATCCAATTTTGATTCAACTTTGCAATTTAAGTATAGCAGCATTGAAAGAGGTATCTCAACTCAAAGCGCATTTTTTCAGTTTTGCATTGGGGCATGAAATAGAAGCACAAACATAAAGTTAAGCAAAAGCCATTTCAATCAAAAATCTCCGAAAACTAAAACTGATCCTCTTTTTGACGATTTGAAACCGACGATATAAAAAGCGAGATATTCTGAACTCGACAAGAACTAGCTGATGCACCTCAACTTTAAAATATGCAAGTAAAATGACTTGCAGATTAGTTTTTTTAGTTATAATATACAGTCTTTGTGAGAAACGACGACTATCATGTAACTTTGAAGGGGATGTTTGAAAGCACCTTAAAGAATCCCGAGCCATATCCAGCAACCTTAAATTTCGTATACTGATCATCCTAAAGAAAATTTTAAAAAAAAAAATTACGTTTTAGAGAATATAAGATTAGACACCCAACATCAAGATTTTAGAGACTGTGTAAGTGCTCTATACATTGCTGGAAATTTGAGGTAAAACTTTTGTTCATCATTGGCGCCTGAGTGGGATCTGCACGGAGATTCAAGAATATCTCTGTTTACGCAATTGCAACTTTTAAGATACTTAAAGAAAATTCTTTGCTATCCAATTTATTTACTATGCGTATTTAACAAAAGGATTTCTTTTCTCCATGGTAGATAAGGTGAGCTGTTTTGACCAGAAAACATAATCGGCTCACACTTTCCCTCTTGGACTCCGCACTCTTGGTTGGCTGCCACTGTAACCTACTGTTTTAACAGTTTCATAAAATTCAATCTGTATACAGTCAAACAATTTCACTTTCAACTTCTTATGGTTATCCGTATCAATTTTAAGCATAGTTTTAAACTCAAAATATTAAAGAGATGCATAAACTCTAATGAACCTAATTTCTTTAAGTTTTTGTATCCTAGTTTGAGTAATTCGCCGATTATAAATCTTTTGATACCTGCTATATATTAATAAAAACTCTGCAACAAATATACTAGCCATGTCGGATTTACTGGTTTTTGAATGTGGCGAGCAAAATACTTATAATACTACCATTGACAATTTAACAACCTTCGAGACTATATATTGGTGCGGCGTTTCTCGCGGTTCATATTTTTATATTCCGAAATCAGTGGGAACTCAAAATCTGAGACCCTCAAAAGTGGCTCTTTTGATCTTCATATTTTTGTACCTCTCATTTAGTATCTGAAAGTGGATTAGATCAAATCGAAGTTACTTAAAAGACACTTGTTAACGGCCTCAACTCTATTTTGCAAGTTTTGCATCTTTGCATTTTCATTTATAGTTAAAATCCACACTTCCACAACATTAGCTGACAACAATGTAACTTTGAATTTTATATTTTCACACTTATCCGAATCAAACGGCTCTCAAACATTGTAGCATCACATGTTCAGTCTGCTACTGTCAAACTTTATAGATTTCTTTTTTTTGGTTTATTTGCTATTGTTTAGCTCTCGTAAATTCAAAGGCCTTAATCATTTTGTAAAAGTGCATAAAACTGCAGTCAATTCTCCAATCTCAACAATGGAGTTGAAATTTAATTGCACACATTATCAAAAACATGTCAAACAAGATGTGTTCATAGCAACATCGTTCGATCAAGATACCGAATTAAATGTCTATCAGTGCGGCTCGTCATATGGAGAACATCCAGTTCCTTTCTCTGGTGGAGTCACTTCAATAAAAAGATTAAATTTAATTACTATTATCTTGGTGTTTGTATCATTGATGATGGATCAGAGTATCTAGTTGAGTTAGTATTCAATAAAAATAATTATTAAAACTACAACCGTATCAATCGTGCAGAGACTAGTTTTAAAAATATTCAGTAGTTTTCACTATGCTGATTTAGTTTATGAAAATAAATTCAGCCTTTTTATATTTTGTAGTAAGAGCAGCAGCTTCTGGCGACTTTGCCGAAGTTTGCATTGAAAGTTTTCTATCTTTTAGCGTGTAACTACAAAGATCCCATAAGATTAGATTAAAGCAGTCTTAAGCGATATGTATCATTATTCTTAATATACGAGTGTGAAATTTATTTCTAACCCACGGGTTAAAGATCGTGTCATACAATTCTTCAAGTTGAGTTTAGATTGAGAAATTAGAATTGAGAATTCATGATTATTTTTGAACCCCAAGAATGGTAGCTGAACCCATTTCAGAACCTTTCACATATTGCCACATTTTTGGAAGTCTATCACACTCAATCTTAACCTATAAAAAGTTAGGTTTCGCATTTGAAGTCAAATTTGAAAAACGCCTTTTTTCGCTTCGCTACACGCATTTTGATCAAAACTGGTTTGAAATACAATTTAAGTGTTTTATGCAGTTTAAAGATTCTCAGATTTGTTCCATCGTACATAAATCTTATATTCTAATCTGGAGTTTTGGATGCAAGTTGTTTAGGCGACTAAAATTTAAAGTTGAACAAATTTAAAGTTTTAAATTCTTTTTCAGTGTATATCCGAACCTCGATGCAGATTGAGCTATCCAAGTTTAATCTTGAGGATATGGCACAAAATTTTCCGATATTTAGTTAAAAGTAAACGAAATTGCAAAATTCAAGTGTACAATGAACTACACATTATATGACTGTGGAAATCGTTATCGATATGGGTCTGATACACTAAACGCTTCCATATATCATACAATATATAACTGTGGAATTCAATATGGATTAACAGTAGTAAGCAATGGAGGTGTAAAGTTAGAAAAGTCGGGATTGTTAGTGGTAGTATGAATTGTGGTTTTAATTCTAATGTTGTGTTGAAGATTCATAAATGTTGAGCAATTCAAAATTATAAGCATTTTCGTTTTGGAGCATAATTAGCTTGTTAACCTGTGCAATTTAATCTGATTTTTGCAATTTTAATGATTTTTCATAAAAGTAGGCAAGATTCTACTAAGAGTCTAGCAGCAAAAGAAGTCAGAAGAAATGAAGTTTTTGGATCTAGAAGAATTTTTAATCTCAAATTTCCAATCTTTCGTTCACCATCTTCTCTTTCTATCCACGACTATGTTTCTGTGCTTCTACCGTATTTACGAATTCAGAGTAAGCCCCTGTATATAATAAATACATCGACATCTCAACTTCAACAGACTCAACCAGTAGATATTTAAATGTCAACCCCAAGAGTTATATTTGTACGTCATGGTCAAACCGAGTGGTCTAAAACCGGTCAGCATACTTCAATTACTGATTTACCATTGACCCCCTTCGGTACAAATCAAATGAAAGCTACCGGAAAGGCTCTTATTGGTGATTCTCCATTTCAAATCATAAAGCCTGGAAATCTCAAAAAGGTTTTCTGCTCTCCACGTCTAAGAGCAAAACAAACTGTGCAATTGTTGTTTGAGAATCAATCCCAACCAACCGTTGAAATTGAAGAGGATTTGAGAGAATGGGAATATGGTGATTATGAAGGTTTACTTACCAAGCAAATACACGAGTTGAGGATGTCGCGTAACATAAAAGAGCTTGAAGGTGGTTGGAACATTTGGAGAGATGGTTGTGAGAATGGTGAAACCTATGAAAGTGTCACAAGAAGAGTAGATGACGTTATCAAAAAAATTCGTGTAATACATTCAGAAGCGTTGGCTAAAAAAGAATCTTGTGATATTCTTGTCGTTGCCCATGGCCATATACTTCGATGCTTTGCAGCAAGATGGGTGGGAAGTTCTATAAACGAAAATCCAAAGTTTGTTTTAGATGCTGGCGGGGTTGGTGTCTTGAGCTATCAACATCATTGTATAGATGAACCTGCTTTATGTTTAGCCGGAGCTTTCAGTGTCCCTGTCGAAGAGGAGGGAAATGTATAGAATCTTTTGTATTTGTTACGAAATATCTTCACCCTAATTATAGACGTATTAATTTGGCAATGCAACGTGTTTAGTGCAACGTGGAGACTACCGGAGAATATATTATTATTGCTTCTTTCACAAATCCTTGATGTAATCGTATCTAATTTCAGTAGCCATTTCAACTTTTTTGTATTGGCATCATGTAATTCTTGTCCGTTTCATTATAAATCTTGTTCTGCTACCCCACACAATGCAACGTTACATCCATCGCCCAGAAATATATATACTTCGAGAGTTCGCAAAATCTCATCATGCCTACGAAAAACACAGAATCGCCTCACACACACACACCCCCACTTCCAATATGGTTAGATTGTGATCCCGGAAATGACGATGCCTTTGCAATCTTGCTTTCTTCAATTCATCCTTCATTTAAACTTTTAGGTATATCGACAGTTTTTGGTAATGCCCCATTATCATCAACAACTCACAATACTTTAGGTTTGCTTGATATTTTAAAATTTAAGCAGGGAGATATAGAGGTATATCAAGGAAGCGAGGCTCCACTTGCAAAGGCTCCTCATTTTGCCACTCATATTCATGGCTCCACCGGACTCGGTACCAAATTACCTAGTCAACCGAGTATAAAACCTTCGGGCAAATCCTACATAGAAGCAATGAAAGATGCAATACTTTCATATCCAAATCAAATTTGTATATGTGCAACGGGATGTCTCACCAATGTCGCGAAACTATTCGAAACTTACCCAAATGTCGCTGAGAGAATAAGGTTCATTTCAATCATGGGTGGTGCATTCAATCTTGGAAATATTACCCAATATGCAGAGTTTAACATATTCATAGATCCTTTAGCTGCGAAAATGGTCCTTAACAATCCTAATCTCAAGGGAAAAATTACTATGAGCGGCCTTAATATAACTCATACTGCCATAGCATCAGAAAAGGTAAGACATCTCATTTATAACGACAACCTAAACTCATCTTTGCGTCAATCATTTCATAATATTTTAATGTTTTATCATAAAACATCAACGAGAGAGGGACAAGATGGACCAGCAATTCACGACCCATTAGCATTATTTTCTCTAATCCCTCTTGTATATCTTCAAGATGGGAATCCAGAGTATGAAAAAATAAACTATCAATGGATAAATTGTGATATTGATGTTGTTCAAAATGGAGTTCACGAAGGTGAAACAATACAAAAACCTGGCAGCAGCGTTATGTTTGGCGAGAGTATAAATATAGATTATTTTTGGGATTATGTAATGGAGAGTTTGAAATTGGCTGATGAAATTGTGAAAAGTTTATAATAAAATACAATGCTTTATAAAAATTAAACCAGATTGGCGGTACTTTGACCAGCATTATCATCTTGGTGACTATTTAATCTTGGTGACTATTTAGGGTAAAAGGGTTTCCACAGCGCTTTAAATCAACTTTACTCTTTGTCGAATAATTATGCACGAATCGCTGCTTCCTGCATATCGATCGACTGGATTTTATCAATTGTACCATCCATACCAATTTCACCCTGAAGCTTCTCTTGTACCTTCTCCGTCTCTGATCCACCCTCCAACTTTTTTAAGATGTCAGTTAATGGATTTCCAACCTTATCAATTAAATCAATAGCCCATATAATATCTAGATGATGATATTCCTCGATATCAATTACAAACAAGTTTTCACCTTCCTTATAATTTGGTTCGAAGTGTCTCATGTGACTTGACAATCTGTCGCCATCGACTAAAAAATCAATTTTACCGTTTGCAATTATAATGGGTATACTTATAGAAGAGAACCACTCGTTCTTATATGGAAAAAATGACTTGGAATCATCTAATTTGGACTCAAAATTTGGATTAGAGTTGTCCCCATTTTCATAGACTTCCAATGGTAATAATTGATTTGAAAAGCCTTCATCAACCCATTCACTTACCCACCAGTTCATTAACTTAGCTGATACATAAGAAACATTAAAAATGAAATGGAAATGCCATAATTTTTTATCTTTACCAAAGTTTTTTCCATTCCAGCCAAACAAAAATTTAAACATTACATAAGTAATCCAACCGAAGAATCGTGTCTTATAAATTTTAGCCCTGAAATCTCCCAAATTTTTAAGAAATGCACAATTTCCGAATATGAACTTGAATGAAGATTTGCTACGAGCGTGTAAAAACTTTAAAAACGCCCTTTTGTGAAAAAGTGAGCCAGGGAATACTGCTGCAGTGAGGCAAATAAAGGATTCAATTTTTGTGTGCAAATGAGCCAAGTCGGGGTTTTTTAGAAATAAAAATGTTTGAGTAGATCCTTGAGAATGGCCACAAACAATAAGCTTTTCATGATTCGGTTTATGATCTAGGACATTTTCGATAATGCAGGGTAAATCATAGTAAGCTAAATCTCTCACATCCCAATCCCAATATTCTTCACTATGAAAGAGATTTCCTGATAGTGTTTCGTGTTTAGCCTCAAACCAGGATCTGTTATTACCGAGCCAGACATCATAATTGTTTTGAAGAAAGTGATAAGCTAAAGAGTTGTAACCCGATGTTACATAAGCTGATGAGCAACTTAAGAGACCATGCTGGAGTAAAATAGGTTTCTTTTTGGAGCGCTCGGTCTCAGTCTCATTTGGGTATATAATACGATGCAATTTCAATATGAATCCATTCTCTGTTTTGATGTCATAGACCTGAAGTTCAAGTCCTAAGCTCTGAACATAGTATTTTAAATCGTCTGAAGGTTTCATTGATTTTATATCCGAGTAAGCATCGACCTTATTCAAGACTTCTGGTTCAATGTATCGATCAGCTCCAGTGATCTTTTGGTAGAGGTGATAGAAGATAGCACCAATTGACAAGCAAATAACAAAAAGAGAGGAGCCAATTGAGGAAAATAGCAAGGTGAAAAAATGTGGAATTGCAGATTGATGGGGAGAGGTTGTTGGATTGAAGTTTACCATTGGGAGTGAAAATTAAGTTTGAAATGCCTGAGTAGTAGGTAAATTTTTTTTAGGAGCTGGAGCAATATTCCCAGTTGGCTTTTTCAGATGTAGCGATTGAGTAGTAACTTGTGCCTGAATTTGGAACTAAAGATGTCAAAGTAACTGGAGTAATTTCAGTTGAGTAAATTAATCCTTTCTCAAATAATGAATCTATTTTTATATCAGATATGTGATGTTCTTCCTTACTTTGATAGCCTTATGTAGCTGTTCAAGTCCAATGAGTTGCGATGAGTTGTTGGAGTTGTTTATAATTGTTATGTTATATGAGTGCACATAATATTTACATTTAATTCGTGTCATATCTAAATTTACGGGCGAGCATACGATAAAGTATGTGAGACATATCTAACAAGTCGAAAAGCTAATCAAGGAAAGCTTTTGCAAGTGGTGCCATCACCGGTGTCACAAAATGGTGCTATATAGTATTTTCGTTTTATACCAACGATTCAATTTTCAATATCATCTACTGTCCTTCCGACCTCCTCTTGTTTCATTCTCTACTGTCTTTCCGACTGGGGTTTAACCCTTAGATACCTTCCCTGGCGTAGGTATCAAACTCTTCTTGCAACAGTTCGCATTTACCCGCTATCAAAAGTTATTTTGAACTTCGGTTCGAATTTCATTAACGCGGGTGGGAAATTCGGTGTATCTCCATCTGCCTGTATACAGGTTTTCAGACTTTCGTCTGATACTCTTGAGAGTATTACGTGAAAACGTATTGTAATACCATCAGAAAACAGCAGGTTTCTTTGGGAATTTTGCATGGAAGGTATTACGGGTGGTTGGCCTTACTGGCTATTGAGTGCAATATGCGAATGTAAAACTCGATACCGGTCATTGTTGTAAGAAGGGTTGAAACTTTTTTGAAATGATAGGAAAGATTTGAAATGCTATAATCAATCTTTCTCATCACATGATTTCATCCCTCATCTCATCGCTTCCCCAGATTTTTTCCTTTACACGCCTATTATTCACAACTCTACAATATCACATCTACCCAATGATCATCGCAAGTATAAGACGCATCTTTGCCTCGTTTCGTACAGAAGAAGAAGAAAGGGCTTATTCTCGTAAAGCTTTTTTCAATTTGTTGGGATTTCTTGGATCATGTGTCATTTTTTCATTTGTAGCCCAACAGTTGTCTAGACTGCCCTCTATAACCAAAAGTTCATTGTTGGCGGCAATAATGTCAGCATGAGGAGCATGACTGAAATTGTGAGTACCAAGTCTTGAGATTGAGGTCATTTTGAGCTCATGATAGAATGTTACCAAATTACAAATTCTTTTTGCCTTCAACCTTGGCCTCAATACATCGAACTGGAATACAACTTGAGAACGGAAAATAGATAGGTGAAATTCTTTCCTTTTTTATATAACAACTCAATCTGACTTAGAATACTTTAATTGTTGGATGGATTTTAAAAATATGACCAATGTCAACGTCTAGTCACATCTCAATTCATTCATAGAAGTTGCCTGCAATAGCAATACGATAGCACACTATAAAATCTGAATGCTTCCAGAGAAATTATACTCAAATTTTGGCTAGATTAGGCGGTCTATTTCTGGTATGAGTGTCGTGGTTTTCCACATCAACAGCGAGGAACCTCTGTCAGTGAGGAGTAAGGAATACGTCTATTTACAAAATATACACCTAATGATTATGTAAGACAACTAAGAATTAAAAGGATCGTGTCTATAATGCTACCCTATAGCCCCAATTTCAAATTCACCCAAAACACATCAAACTAAACGTCAATTATAGCCAGCTTTTCGTATTCTTCCAATCGATTTACCTGTAGTATATTCGCTATTTAAATTATCAACAGTTGAAGGTTGCAAGCTGCAAAAGATATATGCAAACTAAATGCGAGAGCATAGCTAAGCAATTGAGACAAATAACTGAAGCAAGATAGTCCATCCCCAATATATTTAGTAAAAAGGCAATACATTGAGAACTTCAGAGAGCTGCAAACATGGATTCAAACAGGGAAACTTAATGCTTCGCAAGGATGTTTACAATGTTGGCAAGTATCAAAATTGTACACATATCAAGGTTCATCTTAGTAAAACCTCTTTAGCCATTTCATAAGCTGTCCAAGATATAGCAGTGCTAGGTATATTAAATATGATTCTTGGCTTTAATCCTCTAGTAAAAGCTTTTACTCCTCCTTCTTTATACAAAGCTTTCACCGCCGATTTAAAACCAGTTAAATTTCTTAAGTTTTCATTCTTCAGTACTCCTTTTGTTTGCAAGGCAGTCTTTATACAATCAAATGGATTTGTTAAAGCAGCTGCTATACCACCTGCAATACCACCACTAACACAATGAAGATAAGGATTATAGTTATTATTCGGATTTAATAAAAGCAGACAATATTCATAAAAGCCAAAATTCATGGCAGCGAACGGAATATTGGTAATTAGTGTCGTTGGATATGAAATGTAAAATGCACCAAAACCTTCATGACGTATAATAGCACGAGTAACATCCCAAGTAGATTGTGGAGATATAGCAGAAACCTGCATACGTTGTTTAAGTACATCGAACGGTGTCATCAAAGCATCTGAAGCAATTGTCGCTGCAATACCTGCTCCACTTGCAATTAACGGGTGAGATTCATCAGTTACGTATTTGGTCTGGCGAGAAGTAGTCAAATTGTTAACAAGAAAAGTTTTGGAAATTTCAAAAACTGAGAAATATACAGCATGAGCTGGTCCAGCACCAAGTATAACTGATGAGACACCTCTCCACAATGACAACATACCCTCCGTTGATGTGATTTTGGAGATAGATGATATTATAGATCTTGAAACTGATACACCACCAATTTGCATTCGAGTTTTAAGTGAATCAATTGGGAACATCACAGTATGTTCCATTATACCTGCAAATGCTCCTGCGGACAAGTGGGCAGCTAACGAAGCATCTTGCGGGAGAGCTTCATAGTCAATCTCATCCATATTTTGTGGGTGAAATGGATGTTGTAGATGGCAATTAAAGTTAAGTGGTGGAGTCTGAGTGTAAAAATCAAAGTTGAGAGATCTTCAGTATAGCTTAATACTCCTTTATATCTTTCTATAGACCAATCTAGACTTAATGAACTTCAGTGTCAAGTGGAAGAAGTTTTAGTTCAAAATTTTGAGAATTTTTCACTTTAGCGGGTGTCCGGATGTTTTCCCCAGAAAAATAGAAAATGTTACACAAAAAGAAGAGATAGTATCGGAAATCAATCTCCGACAAGCTATTACAAAAACATTTAAATAGGTCTTATTCTTCTCTCGTAATTTGATAATCAAATCTCCGATATCGGATAGGTTCAGTTGGATCCGCACTCGCACCGTGGTGTACACAAGCTAATCGCGAGGGTTTGGCGCAAGCTTAAAGAGCAGGAAAAAATATAGCCGTTCACAGCGCTATAAATAATTTTCTTAATGCCAAGGCTTCCTGAGACACAAGAGTTTTAGTCCTCACCTTGACAATTGTATTCAGCTAATCACTTTACACAGGACGAACATTTTGACAGCTCTAAATATAAGGTTATCTATACTGCTTATCTATAAATTTAGCTGAACACGACAAATATACACGATGACGTCATTGAGATTTAATTAAGTTTTGACATAGTGGAAGACAGGTCTCATATTATCATATTAGACTTGAAGTTAAAAAACTAATCAACTTCATAGCCCAAATAAGCAAATTGAAATAGGCGATTACCACGCCAATGATCTGGAATTGTCAAACTGAATCACATTTCATTTAGGCCTTTTGAAAGAGATTCTGCTGCTCTGGTACGATCGTTTTAACCCTTCCTTCCTTTAACCATTCCTCTACATTCTCAACAACCCATTCCTCCATATTTTGGATGCTCTCATAAGTATGGGTCCCCATATGAGGTGAACTTGTAACGTTTGGTAAATCAACCAACTCTTGACTTACTTTTGGTTCAAACTCAAAAACATCAGAAGCAAAGGATCCAACCTTACCTTTCTTAAGCTCACTAAGTAATTCGCTCTCGTTGATTATAGCACCTCTTGCTGTGTTAACAATAACTACCCCATCTTTCATCTTTGAGATTGTCAGTGAAGAGATTAAATGTTTTGTGTGCAGATTTAATGGTACCGATATACATAACACATCTGACTTCTTCAACAAATCATCGAAGCTCACCCACTCGGATCCCTTCTCCAATTCACTTGATAATCTACTTCTATTGTGATAAACAATTCTTTCAAATCCAAAAGGTATGAGCCTATCTCTAATAGCTCTACCAATTCCACCCATTCCCAAAATCCCTATTGTCTTACCTTGTGGTTCATGTCCAAGTCTTGCACCTGCACATTTTTTGTTCCATTTACCATCCTTTAAAAGATCGTGACCTTGCTGATAATTACGCATACCCGCTAAGACAAGATAAATTGCCGTATCAGCTGTTGGAGCTTCAACTGGTTTTGTGACATTACTCACTTGGATGCCAAGTTGAGTGAAAGGTTCTATATCAATTTGATCATATCCTGCACCCATATGTGAAAGTGTCTTTACCGTTTTTGGTAACTTATTTGCCAACTCTTGATCAAATCTACCAGTTTGACTGACACTTTCAAATGTTCGAGTAATATTAGTCACGTCATTGTATTTGGATTTTAAATCAGAAAAAAATTCTGCTCTATCTTGGGAAGTACACTCAATTACTTCGATTTTTTTGCTAAGAGCTTCCCATTTCTTGTGTGCATATTGAACGTTTCCGATTCTTAAGACTTTCATTATTGATAAGTGGGGTGGAGGAAGAGAGAGGTTTATATATATATTAAGAGTGGGGGATCAACACGTGATGTGGGGGAGTGCAAAAGCTATCTGATACAAAAGACAGGTGGGGGTTCTTGAATAGTGGGGGTAGAATGGAGTTGATTTGGCATTAAAATTTTGAAGTGGTTTATTTCGTTGAGTAATTCAATCTTCATAATCACTTCGTCAACGAAGCTTATCAATTTTAACCAAGAAATCCACAATTTAAAAACTCACGTGATACTTGCAAGATCAAAGCTTTATGCATGCAGTACGTAAGTCATAAATTTACCAAGACTTAAAGAAATTAGCAGGGAGAAGAATCTTAAAGACGAAAAAAGACGTCTCCATGTGCAAAGAGTATCAGAGAGTCTAATTTTATTATTGGAACATGTTTTTTAATTGTGATTTTGTAATTTTTCGGTAAGTGCCGCTAAAGAATCTATATAAGGGCTTACATAAGCTCGTGTTATCTCAATTATTTCTTCTTGTGTGCGGAACCCAACTCTTTACATTTTATACTATTCAGTCAAAAAATAGCATTGGTATATATAATGTATGCTATCTAGAAATTTTGCTTTACTTTTCGACCGCCACAAGGTTAGACAACCAGCGCACGCATGAATAAAGATTACAAGTTGGCCTAGCTACGTTTTGCTCGAGACAAAAACTTTGATAATCCGAGTTGAATAGTCGTGGTTTCGAAATTGTAGCCAGATAAAGTTTTCGATGTTCACATTATCAAGTTCGAACCCCTATATTTCCAGTCATCAACAACACTGTTAATCTCAACTTTCTCACCCTCTCTCTCTGGGAATCCATCAAAACTTTTGGCGTAAACCGCAACGGAATGTGCAATCAATTTTGTATTCCAAACCCAAGCTTCATAATTTGGATTTGTCAAATCATCACACAATTGGTGATAACATTTATCAAACCATTCACCAGCTTTTCCACCAAAAGCTTCCTCACCTTTTTTGGTCTTGACGCCTTCAGCTCCGGTAGCTATCCCACCACTAGGAATGTTGTGGTTTATAAAGCCAACATAATCAGATCTTCCATCGAATGGGACAAATGTATAGTTGAGTCCATGGTCTTTATACCAATTAATGTAAAGGTCTCTTAAGTCACCTGATCCGTTAGGATGGTCTTTGTTGTTGGCGTTATATATTTGATACTCATAATTTGGAGATGCCATCATATCATAATCCATAAAAAGACGAATCTTTGAGTTCTCGTCAGCCGTAAGAGAATTAGCGTAATGGGTTGAACCAAGAAGACCTTCCTCTTCAGCAGCCCACCATGCAAATCTCACTTTGTTTTTGATTTTAAATTTTGTGAGAGATTTGGCGACCTCAAGTAATGAGATAGTACCACTTCCATCATCGTTAATTCCTGGACCAGGACCGACAGAATCAGAATGAGCCCCCAATGCGACGATATTATCAGCGTCTCCACTCACGGTATCAGCAATGACATTGAGTGTGGAAGTGTGCTTAACAAATGAATTGACGTAAAGAGTCACTTCAAAATCATGCAGAGGATTTTTGGTTAGAGCATCAACATAAATTTTTGCTTCTTCCTCGCTGATACTAACAGTTGGAACTTCTTTACCAGTGGAATCACCCAAAGTTCCCCTTACTGAATCCTTATCATATATTATAGCACCTAGGGCACCCGATTCACCAGCTAATATTGACTTTTCGCCAAAAGAGCAAACCCCACGCTGTACCAAAACGACTTTTCCAGTGGAATTAGCATAATCTCCGGCAGAACATCCAAAATTTTTGACGAGTGCCAACCCACCGTTTACTGGAGCTTTGTTTGGTGTCGGTGGACTTAAATCGAGTGCTTTCAAACTTTTTGGCTTAATACCATCGATCAATAACGAGTACAGCAAAACTCTTCCTTCCAATGCTTTGAATTCTTGAGTTGTAACGTTATAGTAGCCGCCTAATTTTTCCAACTCGGCTTTTATATAACCAATTGTACCCCAGTGACCAGGCGAGCCAATTACTCTGGTTGGATGGCCATACTTCTTGACTGACCGTTGGGAGATATTGAAGAGATCTTGAGCTCGTTGTTCGAGACCTTCTTTTGTAATCAAATTTTGTAAAGCTTCAGAATCAATTGGGTGTCTGAAAATATCGTGCCAATCCCAAGTAAGACTATTGGCATCGTCTGGCGACTGGAAGTTGATCTGGGCTGGGAGAGCTGCCACGAATGGAAGGAGGAGAACTGAGAGTTTCATTAGTGTTAGTAAGTGGCAATCGCGGGTTTATATAGTAGGTAAATGGTTAACACACGCTAATCTAAAGAGGTAAATCTAGAGATAAGTAAGGGCCAGCTGACGCGCGGATGGGTTGATGGTATTGACAACATAGTGAACCACTTGACTACCGTTAGACTGAAATGGTGGGCCAAATGTTGAAGTTTATTATGATGCGTCGCATATTTGTAATAACGACAGTATTGTTAGCAGCAAGAGTACATATACCAGAGATAGGAGAGAGGAAAACTGCCATTGACAAGACGGAGTGCAAAAAAAAAATTCTTACAACTCTCGCCATTGCACCACTCACGGCAATAAGTTTTTGAAAATTTATTCATTTTCTATAAATAATCACACCAACAAAGCCTTGAGCTAAGAGAGCCCTCAGGTCCGTTGGCAACTGCAGACTACTTTTCGACCGTCATAAGAGTACGAAGGTATTTTCTGCTCTATGAGAATATAAAAGATGAGGTGCATATAGGTACAGCTCTGGCTTTTGGAGTTTGTGTGGTCTAACTTTTAATTGGTGAGATGATGGGATTGAGTAGCGTCAAATTAACTGACTCAATGGATGAAACTCGTAAGGAATGTGTTTGGCACTTGTTGAGTGTTTATATCAAAGCTGAATGCTCACAAGCGATCCTTCCCCCTCTTTTGGCACTCTTAGAAATGCCTTCATAGTACTAAATTCACCTCAATTGCACATACTCGGACATAATCTCTACCTATTTCCAAATTTAAACCCTTGATTTCCCATAAACTGTCTCATAAAATCTGAACTATCGTAATTAAATTGATAATTTCCACCAAAACCTCCTGCTTGTCCACCAAAACCTCCCTGACCACCTCCACTATTTTGATCAAATGGATCTTCTCCCCTATCAAACCTTGCTTTCAATTCCGGATTTGACAAAACTTCGTAAGCTTGATTTATATCTTGCATCTTATTTTCGATTTGATCAGGTGTGAGATCATTTCCTTTGTATTTGTCTGGATGAAACTTTAGAGTTTGAGTCCGGTGAGCTTTTTTGATAGTTTTGTCATCGGCGTCCCTACTTATTTGAAGGATCTTATAATAGTCGGTGGTAGGCTGACGACGCTGTTGCTGCTGTTGATATTGACGTTGTTGCTGCTGCTGATACTGTCTTTGCTGTTGCTGTTGTTGTTGCTGTTGTTGCTGTCTCTGCTTTTGCTCGATTCTTTCTATAACACTCCATCTATCCTGGAACATCTTTGTCTTTTGTACATTGCCAAATTGGTTCATCATCTCCTTCGCTTTTCCATACTCTTTTTGTTTGAGCAATTTATCAACCTCTTTCACAACTTTTGGAAAGAATGGTTCTGGAACTTTTTCACATACTTTATGAAATTGTCCTTCTTGAACATGACTTTCACATGCAATTTTCAATAAATCATTCAGAAGTCTTTCATCACCGAATTCTTCCTCAAATTGTTTCGTTAAGTATATTATGTAATCAAAGTTGGTTTTCATCCCAGTTGGGAGTAGTTTACTATCAGCTTTTGAAACTTTAATTTCTTGCAAAAATAAGAAATCCTTTACACCACCAAAATCAAACTCAACTTCATCAACACCTTCCATCGTGTACAAGCGATCAATGTAGTGGGAATATTCTTGTAAAATTCTCAAGAACCACTGAAATCTCGAGTAAAATTTGGATATTTTTCCACACAGCTTATTTTCATTATCAACTCTTAGACAATTTTTGATAAATTGCCAACTTGTTTCAAATTGAACATCCGTAAAAAGAAGAAATTTTGCTGCGATTTCATAATATGTCACCTTGTTTGGATTGAGTTTGAGAATTTGGTTAAGATCTTGTACAATCTTCCTACTCTCTTTATTCACTTTGTAGTCTTCTAAAAGAAGATTAACTCGTCCTTCGTAAAGTTTGAGATTACCCGGACTAAACCCTATCAACTCGTGATAAATTGATAATTTATTATGTAAGTCGTTATGATGTAAATCTTCAAAACTCATCTCTACTTTTCTAACCTCTTCGAGTAGCTCCTCGTCATTAGAATACCGCCTGACCTCGTCAAACTCACCTCTTTTTACAAACAAGTCAACAAGCTTATCTCTCCCAACGTGATTTTCATCCAATTCTAAAATTGATTTCAAATCATCGATTGCTTGTCTTTCAAAGCCCAAATTGAGTTCAATAAGAGCTCTTTTGTAATAGATTTGTGGTAGCTCGCCGTGATATATATCATCTCTCTTTATCTCTTTAATAACATCATCGAATTCTTTCAAAACCTCTAAAGTTGGTCCATTTGTTGACAACGATGAGTAAACTGCTTGTATCGACGTGAGATTACACAAGGCAACTCCAATTAACAAGTTATAACACAATAATGGTGTGAATTTCATTACTTTGTGCTAGTTTTGCTTTGTGGTGTAGTGTTCGTAGTTGATGTAGATGTTGCAATGCTGTCGTGGTCAATACATGGGAGTGTCCCAATCAGGTAGTGTGGTGGAGAGATACGGTGTAGTTATTTTGGCCATCCCAGAGTAATAAATATTGAATAGAAGAGTGGCGACGTTCAGCCACGTTTAGCACAAAAATAGTAGGGGTTCTTTTGGCTGACATCAACTAGTTGAATTTTGAATTGACTATATATGTTTATATACAGGTAATATTGCAAAATGCAACACTCCTGAAGGTCAAGTAAGCTCAACACTCACCTTGCCTATGTAAGCCATGGTTTAAGTTTATTAGTTTTATTGTAACAGTACTAGATCTGACAATTTGTATCAAATTTCTGGGCTCGAATCATAATGTAAATAGGATTGATGAAGTCTGATTGGAATGATTCAGAGCCTACAAAACCGCTAAGACAGAAGGATATTGATGAAATCTGAACTTGGAAAGTATTGATACCTCATAAATTTGCTTTTTTAGAAAGCTATTTTGAAAGTGTACAGCACAAAATAAGGATCCAACTGGAAATCGGATCTTCCTTGAAAATAATTCTTCAAATTGAGCCTTCTTAGACTGTGACAAGGAGTGTTTAATCCCCACTCTCATACTTCCTCACTTGAAAAGTTTTGCTAATGATACTGCCCCTTCGTCATTCTTTGACATGACCTTTGCAACTGCTAATTCAAAATCTTCTTGAGTGATATGAATTCTTCTTTCTCTTAATGCATACATTCCTGCCTCCGTACAGACACCCTTTGCATCAGCACCGGAGCAACCATTCATTCTTTCGGCAATCTTTCTTAAATTTATTCCCCTGGTTAAATTCATTGATCTTGAGTGGATTTTTAAAATATCAGTTCTAGCATTAACAGTTGGAGCAGGGAATTCAATTTTTCTATCAATTCTACCTGGTCTTAATAAAGCAGGATCTAAAATATCTAAACGATTTGTTGCCATTATAATTTTTATATCTTTTGAAGACTCAAATCCATCTAATTGATTGAGAAGTTCAAGCATTGTTCTTTGGACTTCACTATCTCCTCCACTACTTCCTTCAACTCTGCTACTACCAATTGAATCAATTTCATCCATGAAAATAATTGATGGTGCGTGTTCTCTTGCCATTATAAATAATTCTCTAACCATTCTTGAACCTTCACCAATATATTTTTGTACCAATTCACTTCCACTAACTCTAATAAATTTACATTCTGTATGATGAGCAACTGATCTAGCTAAAAGAGTTTTACCAGTACCTGGTGGTCCGTATAATATAACACCTTTTGGTTGTGCAATACCTAAACTCTCAAACAATTCAGGATGCTTTACAGGAAGTTCGATAACTTCTTTGATCTCTTTTATTTGTTTATCTAAACCACCAACCATATCATAAGTTGAATCTGGTACCTTTTCAACCATCATCAATGAAACTAAAGGATCTACTTTATTTGGTAAAATTCGATGTAAATCATAAGAATCTGCTTTTAAACAAACTCTTAAAGATGGAGTTAACTTTTTAACATCAATATCTTTTGATATGTTAACAACGTATTTCCCTTCTGGGTGGATTTTCACTAAAACTTTCTTTAATCCCATCACTTTCACAACTTCTCCTACATAACTGCCTGGCTCTTGCAATAATCTTAACTCATCTTTCAATTGTCTAACTTTGTTATTAAGTTTATTACGTTGAGCTTCTAAACGACGCAAATTTTGAGTTGTTGATTGAATTTTAATTTCAGCATCTTGAATTTGTTGTTCAAAATATGGCTTGATACCTCCTTGATGAAGAAGCGGTTGAAGGGTGGTCATGAAGTAGATAGATTAGTTGTATAATAGGTTGATTGTGGTGATTTATGTTCGCGGATATTTGCCATCGTGTAGTGTGTGGGATAATATGAGAGAGTAAGAGAGAGTAAGTGAGGGAGAGGAAGACATGATGCAAAGGTATAATTTTCTCGATTAAAAAATTTTGCCATTCATTAACCTTTCTTCAAACGATCCTGACTTATCAAAAGTCTTTATCTCAAATATTGTTACTTAATTTCTCAGTGAAAATATCGGTTAACTAATCACATGACCACATTCCATCTAGATCAGATGAATTACATTTGACTTGATTTCATCGCACTTTTCGTTCAAGATCACATGATTATTTCATACCTGATTTCATTTTCATGCTCCTTTCTAAATCACTTGACTTGGATGCTGTAATATAGTCTACGATTAGCCATACTGAACTTGAAATTACACAAAACTTAGAAAATGCCATAAACATCCTACTGCTTAAACTTTTTTTTTCAACCAATGGCCTCTTTATTCATTGAAGTTCTTTGCCTCATCTCCTGATTTATTAACTTTTTTATCGTCTTTTGAATCAATTCTCAACTTCAATGTTCGTAGGTTCGATCGCGCGCCAAGTTGCTATATTCAATCACTTACATTCCTCGCAATTTGCGAGAAATATCCGCACTCTCGCTACTTACCAACGGGGGTTCTTATAAGCACTCTCTCCAACTTTCTCGCCTACGGCTCGAAACATTTGCTCACTTGATCGCACAAAAAAATTTTCACTCCGTACCACCACCCAAACTATACCAGGGTTACACAGGTGGAATTTATCCCATAATCATGTCAGAACCAATAAATGGTCCTACCAATACATCCCCCGATACGAATCAAGACTCTTCATTAGATCAAAAACCTCAATTTAAAAAAGCACCATCAACATCATATTCGACTTCACCAGGTAAAAATAATCAAAAGTATAGAAAGAATTATCCAAAAGTCAATTATAATAACTACAATCCTTATGGGTATGGTTATTATCCACCAGCTTATTATGGTACTCCGATGATGCCAGTATATCAATATAGCGAAGAACAATATAATGAATTTTCACCGAAGGTGATGATTACCGATAAGGAAGGAAAGCAAGTAAATCTTAAAGAAAAGACGAGTTCAGCACCATCTCCTGTCAATGTTCCTGAAGTTAAAGAGAAACCAAAGGATAATACTGTTGCTGAAGAATTCAAAAGAAAGATTTTGGAAAATTTGAAGAAGAAAGAGGAGGCAAAGGCTCAAAAAGAAGCATCTGAAAAGGCAAATAAGGATGCCGAATTAGCTGCTAAAGCAGCTGCTGATGCTAAAGTAGCAGAAGAACAACAAGCAAAAGAAGCTAAAGAGATTGCAGAAAAAAAAGCAGCAGAAGCTAAGGTAACAGAAGCTAAAGAAGCTGAAGATAAAGCGGCTAATGAGGCCAAAGAAGCAGCAGAGAAAGAAGCAATAGAATTAGCCGAGCAACAAGCTAAAGAAGCAGCAGAAAAAGCTGCTAAAGAAGCAGCAGAAGTAGCAGCAATATCTACAGAAATAGCTAATTTAAAGGAAGAACAAGCCAAAGAAACTCAAGAAGAAAAAGCTCAAGAGGAAGAAGCACAAAATGTCGAAGAAGTAACATCAGTAGTAGCATCAGAACCAACAATAGAAACAGCAACAGAATCAACAGAAGTACCACCATCTACTGATGTAACTGGTGGTGATGCAACTGGAACTGATGAGGAAGAATCTTCATTTGATTTATCACAATTTTTCAATCGTTTATCAACTGCAACCTTTATTAAAGATCCATTCACTACAGTTTATCCACCACCGTTAGTAGGTGTTGATCCAAGATGGAAATCTGAAAAGAAGCCAATTCGTTACGATCCACAATTTCTTCTTCAATTTAAAGAAGTTGTTCAATTTCCTGTTGATGATGAATGGAAAGTCAAATTAGAAAGTTTAGGTATTGTTGCAAACAAACGTGGACCAGTACAAAAAGCTAAATTTGGTCTTAGTGGTAGTAATAGATTCAATTCACAAGGTGGTTCTAGAGGACAATTTAATGATGGTAGACAAAACTCAAGAAATGGTCTGAAACGTAAAGGTGGATCATCAGGTCCAAGAGATAAATCAACAAGAAAAGGTCAATCAAGAAGACGTGGTGAACAAGAACCTGAAATAACCATACCACCTGAAGAAATCAAACCTTTGGTTGCATCTGCTTCAAGATGGGTACCAAAATCAAGAGCAAAACCAGCTGAAGTAAAATTAGCACCTGACGGAAGTGAAATCTTCTCAGAGGAAGATGTTATAAGGAAAACCAATTCTCTATTAAATAAGCTTACCCTTGAGATGTTTGAATCAATTACCGATGAGCTTTTAGCTATAGCAAATCAATCTAAATGGGAAGAAAATGCTGAAACAGTTAAAAAAGTTATATCATTGACATTTGCAAAAGCTTGTGATGAACCTTATTGGTCATCAATGTATGCACAATTTTGTGCTAAAATGGTTAAAACAATAACTGACGAAATTAAAGATTCAAGTAGTATACTTAAATCAGGTGATCATCCAAAAGGTGGTGATTTAGCAAGAAGAATTTTACTTTTCACTTGTCAACGTGAATATGAAAAAGGATGGACAGATAAATTACCTACAAATCCTGACGGAAGTCCATTAGAACCAGAAATGATGTCTGATGAATATTATATCATGGCAGGTGCTAAAAGACGTGGTCTTGGTCTTGTTAAATTTATTGGTCATCTTTATATTCTTAATATGTTAAATGATCAAGTTATATTACATTGTTTAAGAGATCAATCAAAGAATGTTGTTGATCCTTCTGAAGATAGTTTAGAAAATTTGGCTCAATTAGTAAATACTGTTGGTGCAAGATTAGAAACAACTGATAGGAATAGAACAGCTTTAAATATGGTTTTTGACTCAATTGCAAAAATCTTAGCTAATTGTAAACTTTCTTCAAGAATTAAATTTATGTTAATGGATTTACAAGATGCTAGATCAGCTAAATGGCCAGCATCAAAAGCAGAAGCTGGTCCAAAAACTATTCAAGAGATTCATAATGATGCCGAGATCAAAAAATTAGAAGATGAGAAAGCTTCAGCAGAAAGAAGAAGGAAAAATAATACAAAACATCATGATTCAAGATCAAATTCTTCAAGGGGTTCAACTTGGGGTCAAAACAATAATTCTGGATCACAAGGTAATTTTGGTAATTTGAAAAAGTCAGATTCGAAATTTGCTTTAAAAGATGCAAGAGGATTCCAATCAGTATCAAGAAGTCAAAGTAATAGACCTGAGGCTATGAGTCCAAGGGAGAATTCAAAAAGAACTGAAAGTGTTCAATCTAAACTGAATATATTTGCTGCTTTAGATGGAGAAGATTAAAGTTCTTTAGTTCAGCGAGTTTATTCAAAATTATGAGTCTCAGAGAGGTAAGAGAACATTTCAAGAGGATGTCTTATAAAAACGATGTTTCCAACTTTTGAAGTTATTATCTACTTCTTAGCTTGGATTTTGATGATGAATCTTCTCAAGTCAGGTTTCTGCTCAAATCAGTGGTCAGAAGTCATTACCTTCTTTATTCTCCTCATCAGACTCATTCCATCTTCATTGTTATTCACCAAATTGTCCAGGAGTTAATCACTCCATGACAATTTTTAGACTTTCTAATTAACTCAGTCAAGTTGATGGCTCTCTGAGTTAAACCAGTAGACGGGGCTCTCAAAATAACTTTTGAGTATCATAAATAACTCAAAGTTAGCACTGTCAAAGATCATCATTGCGTAATAGTTAGGTAACACTTACTAGATCGATGTAGTTGTTAATTTATACTCATACAATTAAATACTTGTAGCCTCGAATGTAAATATATCGCGAAGTCTTAGAGATTGCTGCCATCACGGAAGTAAAGAACTTGTCAAGAAAATGATCAAGTTGCAATCGTGAGACGTCATGGCAGGATGGTCTGCCGCAATACTCCCACTACTCTACTAAATATCACAAGCTTGATACTACAAAACTCGAAACTAAATCAATACTATCAAGAAATCTGGATTTTGCAATATATTATTGATGAAGAACACCCGTATACTACAGATCAGCCTCTTTTAACTCACAATTTCGACCTATCACACGAATAGCTATTACTACATATCTTCTGCAACACCGCTTAATTTCTCCTCACCATACCATTTTTGTTTCCAATGAAATCGATGATGAGTTTTGGTAGATCCAATTGAATGTACAGCAGATCCAGCTGCTTCATTAATTGCACTATGTGCTGCAGAATTTGATCCCGATACAGGATTGGGTGCAAATATATCCTGAGGTTCAACAACAACTTCAACTGCATCAACTTGTTCCTCCTCACACACATCATCATCCTCAAAATCAGCTTTTACCTCGATAAACTTTGTGACTTCATTTCCAACTTCATCAATTTTTTTAATCCATTTGCCATTCCAATACAATTCATGAATCCCAATTGTATTTATCGTCCCTCCATTATTATAAAACCGGCCAGTTTTTTTTCTCGCTGTACCACTCAAGCAATATATAACTCGTAGAATACATAAAGTTATTACTAAATGTATTTCAAGTACTGTAAGGTGAATTTTACTGATTGCTTCCAGCAGTCTTTTAATCAAATCACGAGCTTTGAATATTCCAAGGATAACATAGATCAAAAGTCCACAATAAACATCTAATACACGATATAAAAACCTCCTTGGTGTTTGTTCCATGATGAAAGTCCACAAATCTACGAGAAAGACTAAGACAAAGGACCCAAGCACCCAAGTAAAATCAAGTGATATATCCAAACACCCATATTAAAATACGATTGAAAATACAAAGACTTGTAGTGTTTCTGGATCTCCTTCCATACCTTCAAAATACCTTCAAACTATCTTCAAACTATTTTCAAACTATCTTCAAACTAGGTGGCCACTGCCTATCCTAGCTCATTAATCCTCTAGAGTCGAAATGCTAGATTCAGAATCTGCATCTAACAATTCACTTAATATCCTAATTTCATCATCCAGTAAGCTTTCAACATCAGTGAGGAATTCAGTCTCAAGAGTATCGACACGCTCCACCAAAAGATCTTCACTCAGATCATATCCAATTTCATAATCTGAAATATCATAGTCAATCTCAAGATTGAAAAGCGATATAGGAGATGAGATTGGTTCAATGAGTAGCTTGGAAACCTCCTCGTCATCAAAAGTGACTTTGGGAAATTCGATCATATCTTTCATAGGTTTCCTACCTTCGAAAAACTTTTTCATTAACTGAAATTCCTCCTCTGCTTTAGTTTCTCTCTTTTCTAATAAATGCAACCTACCAACAACTCCGTAGATGAATTGTTCAGGTCGGCTCAATTTCTTGATACTTACGACCTTTCTTAGCTCATTTGAATTATTAATGTTTATAGTGAATAAAGCCAATTGTCGTAGTAATTGAATAGGAGTTTCATAATGTAGTATACGAGTAGTAAGAGTAAGTGCTCGGTAAAGAGAATCCGATGCGACAGGGTCAATAAACTGCTCAAGAGAGTCTTTTTGAACAACTGGCTCCTCGTCCGATACTTCATGTCTTTCTGCAAATTTCAGCTTTACAAAGATTTTAACAATAAAACAATTCTTTGTAATATCTTTAAGTACTTTTGGCTTTCTTTCTTTTCTTCCTCCTTCCATCATTGTTTCGTATAACCTCTTTATTAGTATTTTACTCTCTACTTCCTTACCAAGTCTTAAAATTTCTCTTATCTCCTCAGAGCATATCAAATATGGCTCAGCATTCTCCCTATACGGCAAGTTCATTGCCATACTAATCAACTCCACTGCATTGATTGACATTCTTGTATCGCCTCGAGAATACTTTAAAACCACCTCCACCTCATCATCACCATAAGAGATGAACCTCTTGCCATTCATCCGCCTCTTTATGTTTTCGTATAGAACCCCTCTTTGAATCACTTTTCCAATACTATCTCTTGCCATCGGCTTCAACTCACAAGCCTCACATCGAGATATTATAGCTTTACGTATTCTCCTTATATTAGTTGTAGCACCGATGAAAACAAAATCACCTGATTCAATAAAAGGTAATAAGTAATCTTGTTGAGTTGTTGTGAATCTATGAATTTCATCAATGAAAATTACAACTGAAAGTCGGTCCTCAGTAAGATCTCTACGATCATTCTCTCGAGAAATAATCAGTTGAAGTCGCCTTAGTTCATCAATTGTACTTGAAGTGGCTGATAATTCAACAATTACATACCCTGTCTGTTTAGCTAAAATTCTAGCTAGACTGGTTTTACCAGTACCTGGTGGTCCATGAAGAATAAGTGATGGGAGGTACCTGAGATTACAAAAGCTCAGTAAAAGTGGAATTAAATGTTCCTGACCAATGAATTCGTCGAGACTTCGCGGACGAATAGTAGAAGCTAAAGGAAGCTGGTAATTGATTGTAGTGAAGTCATCTGATTCATCTAAACTATCACTCTCAATTTCCCCATCATTTTCAGTTTCTTCATCTTCTTTATCCTCTTCGGTCTCACTATCTTCTCCTTCTTCATATGGTGGCGTTATTGCCATAAAGTCATTAGCTACCTCTATCTCATCTGCTACTACCTCCATATTATACCACTCTAACTTCAAGATTCAATTGGTGATCGGTCGAGACACTACTCGTAATCGTATATAAATAGTTTACAATTTGCAACCACTTGTTTAGCGTGATACTATAATATATTACAATCTAACTAACCCTTAGATCTGTCTACAGACCTTATAATGAGACAGCTAGCCCTAAGGCAAAAAAGAAATGGACAAGAAGTGGAGAAGTTAATTGAGCTTGACTCAAAACCAGAAGGGGTAGCTTGTGATGTGTTGTCGTTTGGACATGATCCTGAATGATTAGGTTACCAAAAATCAGTAAAATCAAAGCCTAGCTCTAGGCTCTATGGTTTGTTTTAGGTTAAAGATGATTTGTGCTTCCTCTAAGCTTGAATAAAAAATCTGTTCTTACTACCTGAATGCTGAAGCTCCTCAATAATTTTATTAAACACAGTCAGATTAAAAGGGTGACGCTTGGCTATTGGTAGAAATACCTACCCAAAGCTTTGGTATTGCATTACAATTATTTCTTCCTTTTATCTATCGGACTTTCCCCCTCACTCAGTTTCCTCTTTTTCACTTCAGGTGAAGGAGATCGAGTACCATAAAAAGAACTTTTCAACATATGAGACTGTTGCATAAATAACTCTAATGCCTTTATGGGACTTTTAGCATTATTAGCCAAACTATAAGTCATTAACGCTTTCATATTTGACATAACATCACCGATTTGTAAAATTTTAGTTGCATTTTTGTGAAATCCGCTATTATCTAGATTTGAATTTGCCATACAGTTTGATTTTAAATAATCGGAAAAATTGTTTGATTTTTCGCTCCTAGAAAATTTCATCCAATAAGCTTCAAAACCAGATATACTCAAGGAAGTTTGTGAACCTGTCGTACTATAATCAAGCCATTCGATTCGAAATTCCCTATTCATTAATAACTTGAAATTTCCATTAACAATTGCAATCGATCCATCAGTATAAGAATATGTTAAAGAAATATTCAGGGCAATATATATTAGACCATTATTCAAAACCTGAAATTTTAATCCTTGTAATGCTATTCTAAAATTTGTCAAGTCATTTTCAGTAACATTTGCGTGAAGGAATCGAGGAGCTGTCGCCAGTGTTAATTCAAATACGGTTGGTTTGTCCTCAATTTCTTTACCAAATAATTTCTCGAGAGGTTCCTGTTTTATCTGATCTGGATTTGGATTTTCCTCTGTATTCATCGAGCAACGAAAGATTGTATGAACTGTTGCATAAACCTGAATTAGTTTTTGCCAAAATTCAATATTGGTTAAATTTTCCATTGGTTGATTCCCAATATGATCGATTAGGTCAAGTACTCTCACTATCCCAGCATTACCTACATTGCGCTTGAAAATCTTTTGATTCCATTCAGATTGAAATTGCTCTTGTTGAATAGAAATTGCTCTTTGTACTGGTGAGTTAGATTGTCTATTGGTTCCATTAATTGGCGGTTTGAAATTTTGATTTGCTAGTAAAGGTGTCTGGTTTCGTGACGCTGGAGATGCTTGTGAAGCTGAAGTTGGTGTAGTTAAAGTTGGAGTATATTGCTTGACCCCTGGGGGTAATTGGAGTGGCATTGGTCTTGACACTCTTGCAAACTGTTGTTGGTGTTGCTGCTGCTGCTGCTGTTGTTGTTGTTGTTGTTGTTGTTGTTGTTGCTGCTGCTGCTGCTGCTGCTGCTGCTGTTGTTGTTGTTGTTGTTGTTGTTGTTGTTGTTGTTGTTGCTGCTGCTGCTGCTGTCGTTGTTGTTGTTGTTGTTGTTGTTGCTGCTGATGTTGCTGCTGTTGATGTTGTTGTTGATGCTGTTGTTGATGCTGTTGTTGATGCTGTTGTTGATGCTGTTGTTGATGTTGCTGCTGCTGCTGCTGCTGCTGTTGTTGTTGTTGTTGTTGGTGCTGTAGCATTTGTTGATGAGCCATCTCACTCATATTTCGTTGATTATACAATCCAGGAGTTTGAACAAAAAGCTGTTGTGGCAGTGGTTGATGCTGCTGTACTCTTTGTTGTTGTCTTAGTTGATTTTGTTGAAGAAGTGCTGCTGCCATGGCTGCTTGATTTGAAGGTGGAATATTCATTGGTAAATCAATTCCATTAATGTTTGACGCTGGAATATTACTTGAGGTTGTCCCCATATTCATACCATTTGAATTCATCAATTAGAAACGATTAGCTGTCAAGGTCACCAAATTGATAATTCAAGGAATAATAGTTTATATAATTTTTAATGCTGATAATTGATCATGTGACTGGAGTGTACTGATCAAAAAAGGCTGTCAACCGTCAGAAATTTGGTGAGAGTGTAGTTGAAAATTTTGAAAGTAAAGAGTTTAATGGTTTATATGAAGGATATATGGAACTCCGATGTTCCTATTCAAGAGGGAAAGGCGGGACAAAATGGAATTTATTGAAAAGGTGGTTATAAGCGACTTCAGAATGTTGCACTTTTATTGGCATTGAAATATCAAATTATTAGATAGTATGTCTCAATATCTTCGAAGTCCCGATTGTTAATAAATCATTTTTTGAGCTCCACAAGAATAATCAATAGTAACTTGAGCTTTCAGAAAGGGTTCTCCAAACAATTCTTCTAAACCTACGTCTACCGCCTTATACAATCCAACCAGCTTATTTATCAGATTGCACCCAATGTAACCTTATTTATATAAAGTACGCGAACATTGGATAAGAGATCAACAACTTGGTGAATTGAAACTCTGAGATGGACTATTTGATCGTACCTGCTTAAGTATACGATAAAGTATCGCCATCTCTTGTACTTCTCCATCTATTTAATGCCTCGTGTCTTAGTTCAATCCTTTTACTTTGTACTCTTACATCAAGTTCCAGAGTTCCTTCTCTACTAGTACTCCTTGTCTTTTCTGCCCTTCTCTTCAACAATTTATTAATTGTGTCTTTCTTTTCCTCCTCAATGACCTTATTTTTATTATCCAACCTTCTCCTTGCCAGTTCAGCTTTCCTTAAAGCAGCTGCTTCATCAGATTCGACTCGAGCCTTTTTACCAATTGTACCTAATCCTCCCGAAAGAAAGTATTTATTGGAATCTTCATCATCATCTCTCATTTTGGCTCGTTGACGTTCTGTCATTTTTGACACATCCACGTGAGGATTGTATTCAGCTTCTTCATCTGTTAAAATAAGATCAGCATCGATATTTGGTGGTTGGTATTTACCAACTGGTATTGTTTGATGTTTTTTGCGGGAGATACCGTCATTATTTTCCGACAGTTTAGCTTTAAATGTTAATGTTAATTTGACTGGCTCATCATCTTCTTCTATCTCATCAGGATCTTCAAGTTTATAGTTGTCTTCGTCACTTATCAATTCCTCCTCTTCATCTTCTTCTACTTCATCATCGAGTTCGAGCTCACTTTCAACATCACTTAGATCAGACTCAAGTGGTTGATTTCGACGTGGTTGTTCTACTTCACTATCCAGATCACTGAGTTTTGGAACCATTGTGATGATGAAGAGATGATAATGATGATAATATGTCTTATGATTTGAGTCATGTGACCTATAAACTTGATTAATGATTACAGATTATCTTGATGTCGTTAAAATGGTTTATTTCTACATCAAAGGGGATAAACTAGAACTATTCACGCTTTTGAGCATTGTGCTTAGGGTATAATGACGTGTTGGAGTAGACATTATGTTGAAGACCACGAAATTCTGTTACACTTTCAATCGATGGTATCAAAAGAAAAAGCGTTTTATGATACTGTAAGTCGTCAGGTGGGATCATCCTCTCATGAAAAGTCTAAAATAATCGAACTCTGCTTGCCCAAAATCAAATCTATTGAACTATAACTTTCAAATTTAAGCATGTCCACTCATATATAATCCTTTTATTCCTCTAATTTCCCCTCTAACATCAACAACCAAATTTCTTTTCTTGACTTTCCCATCTTCGATCTCTTTTACTGCAAATAATTCATTGACGTTGAAGTAAACCAGGTCAGCCTTATTTTGAAACTCCTTTAGAATAAAATCAACCATTTTGTAATGAGGAATTTCAATTAAACTGTAAGGAGAACATTCATTAAGCTTCAGGGAGAGCTTTTCTAATTTACTGAGTAGCTTCCCTTGTTTTAAGGCATCTTTTTCATCGACTTTCTCGCCAGTTTGACAAATAGCATCACTATAAAATGTCCCATTAGGCCTCTTCATAACAATTGGAATATAAGATACCCTTCCTATTAAATTTAGATACACATCTCTAAGCTTGGCTTTTGTTTTATCGAGAAGTTCTAAATGACGGTCGTTTTTGAGTTCTAGTAGAGGTTTTATAGCAAAGTAACTCACTAGATAAGCTATTGTAAGAGCAATTGCAGAACCATTAGTAAGCTTGAGGAGATATTTCAATATAGATTGATTTTTGTAGGAAGTGTATTTCGTAGCATCATAAGCTGCTTCTGATATTGCCAATGCTGGGATCATTAGTAACAGTGATGATCCCCACAATTTGAGAAAGAAGAATAAGGGTGGGTGTTTGGGTGAAGTTGAAATTTAATATGGGTGTTTGGGTTATCTCCTCGGTTATTATATACATTTGCAGCTATCATTACTTGAATTTATTTCTCTTCATCTCTTCATAGGTTGTATGAAAAGGAGGGGTTTACAATGACTCTGAGTAAGTACTGTAATTGCGACAATCTGAAAAGAATATTAGACTGACTTCGTATAGATCACTTGTGATATTTGCTTATATTATCGTATGTATTATTTATAGAAATCATGGGTCTGGCGTTGACCTATTTGAAAGATACCAATTGCCATTGTCTGATTTAATCATAGATATAACTTATCAATATTTGGTTTACATTGTTGGCCTCAGTCACGGGGATAGACAAAGGTGTAGAGTACTTCAAGAAATACATTTGAGCTCATCTCTCAGACTGGTATCATATTAGATTAGTAACAAACCATATCACATTAGATTAATGAACGCTTTCTTTGTAAAAATAAGTAAATAAATATATTTATAAATAATGGTAATTATCCCTCTTTATCTGTAGTAAGGAACTTATAAAACCTCAAAGCGTTAGCTTTGAAATCATCGTCTGTATCACTATTTAGATCTTGGTATTGGTAGCACTCCTTGTTAAGTGTTGGTTTCGAGGCTTCACCTTTTTGGATTTTTCTTCCCCTTGGAGTTGTTAAGATAGACTTATCGTGAGCCATTATTTGACAAAAATACATTAGCAAAGACATCGATATGCTAAGTCATGGGAGTGGTTTACAGACTTCCTAGACCCAGTTGATTTTTCCACCTTTAAACATCAATTTCTTTGAAATTAAAAAACTTTTTCAAATCGTATCAATAATTCCATCTTCGCCATCAATATTTAAATCCTCCCATCTCTTCACTTTTCCCCCAATAAGTTCCTTTCCCGTTGCATTATCAAATATCCCAGCCAATATTTTATAAGTACTCTTACTACTACCAGAGTAAAATAAATTGCTAATTCTAACTTTTCGATTACACCCATTAACAACAGTTCCATTATCAAATCTTTTCATCAACCAAGCTAAAGCAGCAACACCACCCTCAATTGCTTCAGTAACATGACCGGTCGTTGTTGAAACTGCAAATTCAAATGAAGATATACTTTGATTACACCAAGTTTCATACATTCTTTGACTTCCAGAAAAAGGAACTGTAACATCTCTTGTACCATGATAAACAAATATAGGTACTTTTGGCATAATTTGTTTATCGACACCAAGAGTATTATTATAAACAACTTCCTTGACTCCCGGTAAATTAAAAAAATCCATACCTATTGGAAACCATCTCTTTGAAACTGGACCTGTTGTAAAACGTATAAAAGCAAAATTAAGGAAATAAGTGAGTTCACAAATATGATAAAATTGGTTAAACCTTTTCAAAAATTCTGGTCTTATTTGATCTATGATTGCTTGTTTAACAACTGGATATTGATTTGCTAACCCAATAAATCCAATTGGTGCAAGACCAGCAGTAGTAGCACCATCAACTGACTCAACAGTTTGAGTATAATTATTACACCAACCACCAAAAGCTGCACCAATTATATTTTTCGATAATTCAGGTGCATAATTTGGTTGAATACCAACTGCCCATGATGATGCAAGACTACCACCAGAATATCCCCATAATCCAACTTTACTATCAGGATTTATACCAGTTATAGATTTACTAGATAATACAGATCTGATAGAGTCAAGGACCGCATGACCTGCCATTAATCCTACACCAAAATAACTATTCAAACCTTCCCAATCAGGTACAACAACATTCCAACCATTTTTCAAGCCACTAAGTATAAATGCCATTTCAACTTGATTAATAAAATTATCTATACCTGCTCCTTTTTGGTATTCAAAAGATGGTGCACATCTAAGACTAACAGTATCTTGAGCAACTTGATAAGATAAGAGTTTATTTGGATCAGCATTAAATGGGATATAAACCGAATTTATAATTGCTGTATCAACACCAACTGCATCAATAGATTTGACTTTAAATTGCCAAGCTGACTTTAGGTTTACTTTGAAATGAAGTAAAGATATGACTTCTTTTGGTACTGGTCTAGATTCAATTATATCACCATTTGAATACGAAGAGATATTTGATGGGACTGAATAAAAAGAATCTACTGGATCATTTCTTTTGAAAGGAATAGCAAAAATTGTTGTTAAAAGAAAGAGAAAGAACAACATACTTGAATTATCAGGTTCTATTCTTCTCTCTATATATATTTATACTTGTATGAAATTTGTATCTTTGGCGGTAATTGCAACTTGACTGAAAATTTCCCAAATTGGATGATGCATGAATGGTTCTTATTGTATTGTTCGAAATTTTATTTTATGAATTCAATGTTTTCAGTAGATCGAAGTTCAATTTGTGGGGTTGAGAGAGGAATGAGATCTGATAGTGAATTTGACCGGATTTAATTTTTTTAGTGTTGATGACCATAACTTATGTCTCAATGTATGTCTAACTGTAATTTTATTGACACCTCTCACTTTGGAGATGGGTTTTCACCCCCTTAGCGGTTTTGCAAAATTCAACCTTTTCCTTTTTTCCTCAATCATTTCGTCAATTTCCTTTTTAATCAATTCGGCTTTAACCTTTCGTTTTTCTACTCTTTGAGATAATTTAATCTCATCAATTTCATTTGGTACCCAATTTGATTTAAGAATTCTCCTAATAGATTCAGGTGATATTTGGAATTGATTTGCTAGATCGATTGTTTTAAGATGAGGTAGTTGTAATTTAAGGTCTCTTATATTTTGAATTTGTTGACGCGACAACTTTTTTGTGGGGTTCCATTCACCATATCTTAATTGTAATGATTTTGATCTTTTTGTCCAAGGGGACTCTTTAAAGTTATTTTTAGTAACCAGGGGTACAGTTTTTATATTTGACTTGTTTGCTCCTGATATATATCTTATCAGTTGTATTATTTTATTTCTTAAACTCATGGATCTAATCGTTGTGATATTGATTTGGTATATCAATCTCATCGCATTCCTGTAGATAAACTTCAATCCCACCACCGGGTAACTTCAACATCTTCATCAGGGGTACCATTACTAAATGAACTTTTTACGTAAATTCATCGGATCTAAACCAACTGATGAAATTGCTACAATCCCTCTGGGTAAACTTTTCCTTACACGCTCTCCCCAAAGTCCAAAAGGTGCTTTAGAATGCCTTTTTAATGATGCTATTGCATCAATTCGTCAAACTTCTTCACAATTTGAATATCAACTTTGTATAATTAGAGTAATACTGGAATCTGAGCTGAATTTGGTAGATGATGGCTTTGAATCTGATGATCAATCTATTCAAAAAAATGAATGGAAATTTGATTTGAGTATGAATATTCACCTACATTGTTATGATAAATCAAATGGTCTAAAGGCAATTAGTTGGAAGGATTTAAATGGTGACGAAGATGATAAATTCGAATTTGTTGTTGATTTCAATGTTGATTTAGGTGAAGTTGATGGTTTTATAACAGCATTATATCGTTGTTTATATGAAGAGAAATTAGAAAGAAGTTCAGAAGGAATAAGCTGGGAACAACTAAAAACTGAGGTTGAAGTTGATGATAATATGGGAGAATTGGAGAAAGAGGTGAAGAAATATTGTGGTTATGAAGAATGGTAAATTAAGACTTATTAAATTTTGAGCAAATAATTCCAAATATATTACCCAATTTGTTTGGGTGTTAACGAATGAAATCGTTCCTTATGTCCTACGAATGATCTAATTTGGCGTTACCTATGCTTTTGAAACCTCAAAGGTGTGATGATACTGTGGCTTGATGGTATATAAATGTGAAATTAAGATGTTTATTTCGGAGTCAAATCCGAGTCATTTTACAAAATCTTTATCAATATTTTCATAGATCTAAATTATCTATTTCTGGTAATAACACGATTTTTAAATTTTATTTTAATATAAATTATTACGTAATATATTATGTAATGTTGAAATTGCAAAATCTCTTGAAAACCTTATCAAAAGCTTGTGACTTTGTTATATAGTTCTTCGTAATCGTAATAATTCCAAGACAGGAAGTTTTGGAAATTTAAGATGACTTTGGCTTAGAATGGCTATCAGAATTAACTTGCAAATAGCAAGATTGGGAAGAATCCCAAGTGGGATTTGCTAGCTTCGAGGCGGTGAGGCAGTTCTCGCACCAAAGTGGAAATGTTCAAGTTGTCTATTGTCTTGCTTAGCTATTGCAATTTCGACAGTTTTGCTTCGCTAGCTCGGGATGGTTTTCAGATCTTTTTAAGGATGCAGACTTCATTCCTTCATTGAACGAACCCAAACACCTTTTTCAATTCCATTTTCCAAATCACACCAAATGCTTTCATTTTATGAAATACCGATGGAATATATTGATCCGCTTCTACTATCAATGGCGAGTCATCTATTGGGATTCGATTTATTCTAGCGTGTATTCTTTTAACCCAGGCATTGAAAGCCGGAGACGATATTAGTTTCCGATATAGGAGATCCTCTAAGGAGGTTGGTTTCATAGGCTGTGGTAATGATAATGGCTTGGTTAATGTTGCGGTGATGCGCAATTAATGTCGCTTATGGGCACCCTCGACATTGGGCGCTGCACTACCTTTAGCTGATAAAATGTCATCGATTAATGTCGTTCTAAAACAACACATCACTATGATTACTGACGATCAATTATACACAATCACGCTAGCTTTCGGAATTAGCTCGGTAATTTTGATATTGATATACCATGCTATACTGACGAACACCAAGGTTGAAGAGGAGGAGAATTGAGTTTAATGCAATGCTGGTGGTTTGAATGGTCTAGATGGTGATGAAACTCATGAAAGTACGTTAAAAGTGCAGTCTAAAGAATTGTGCGGAATTAGTAGGCGGAGGTAAGATTGAAAGTAGAGTCTTTAAGCTAACAAAAGGATATCATTCGATGCACTAATCTGTGGATCTATCTTGATCTAGCCCTTTAATCAAATATAGAAATTTGCTCTTAACAAATGGATGTATCCATTATCAAGGTAATTCCGAAGGTTTGGATTCAGGGGCAACTCAGATATTTACGGGAGTTTTTCCCTCATGATACTGTCAAATTTTGGGGTAAATTGGGGTATTTGAGACATTAAAATGGTGCATGGATCTAACGAGTAAAATTATTTGGAGATCCAAAGAAATTTCACATTCCTACTGACATCATAACACATTCTTCACAATCGAAATTTTCACAATCTACATCCGTACTTCATCATATATTATTTTATAACTTTAATTGACTTCCGACTAAAAATAATATATTTGTTAGTCTAATTTGATTGTTTTGTAGTGTATGAAAGCTTGTATTATTTCCGAATAGTAAAAAATATTATGAAGGTGCAAATTCAATTAGTATCAGCAAGGATATAGAAGTAGGAGAAATAGGATAACACAGCCACAGAGTAGTTCGAATATTTAGTAGTTATCTCACTTTACGTCTCACAATTGCTTTTGAGTCTAGGTTTAAATTTAAGCTATTCTAAATTCACTGCATTTTCTTATATACCATATTCATGACCCCCCTTTCTATTTTATTTTTCGACCGTTATCGCTAATAACAAAAGAATTCCCCACACTTTCGAAATAAAAGTGACAGAATTCCAGGCATTTACCATCGAACAAAAACCAGCAGGAATTTCAGGGAAACGTTATCTATATCTGACGCATTCAATTGATAATTTCAGCTCGAAATTGCGTAAATATATTTGATACACACTCTGATAAATTTATGCAGACAAAAGTTTAATTTTTTTCTACCGCCACACTACGATAAACGGTTCTATCAAGATTAGTTTTCTTTTCCCGCGTTCATTGATAAAGGCTAAAATCTCCACTGTTTTGACCGGATCTCAAAAAATTTTGTCAGTAACGTGACTCATTTTGCCGAAACTTAAACTTTATAGATAAGTTATAAATACGCTAAAGGTATAAAGTTATTGGATTAGGTGCTGAATTGTGAGGGTAAATTATTTCCGGGGGTTGGCATAATATAGATTGGACTTACTACTTTTAACGTAAAGTCATACATCGGTCAACGGCAATAATTTGACTCCCCATTTGCTTACCTTTTCTTACATCACACCACTTCAATAAAGAGGGTTTATTTACGAGTTTATCCGCTAATTAAGTCCCTCCATTATAGTCCTATCAGAGTAAATTCATCAGAACCCCGATCTTCAAACCGGTTGTCACTTATTTACTCCCGGTTTTTTAAATCCGATTGTTTGGAGCTCTTGATTTGTTGTCACTGAAATAATCATCCGACAAAATTGAAGTAAATCTAATTTACTCAGACAATTTCTTATTTGACCACAAGTTTGTCATTATATAATTGACAGGCTTTTAAGCTCAATAGATATGGACTGGTCATTTTCTTTCACGTCCCCTCCAACCCTTCACCAGCTTTTATACAATCAACCAACTAATGCACCATATACTCTCCCAAATTTTTTGGATTATTTATCAGCACAACATTGTCAAGAAAATTTAGAATTTGTCCTTATTATAGACACTTATAATTCCTTATCAGATCCAACCGAAAAGGATGTACTATGGCAAATTGTAATACAAAAATTCTTAACCGAGGATAGCACATTTGAAATCAATATACCTTATGTGACGAGAACGGCATTATCGAAACGATCTCCTAGTGAAAAGGACATTTTTTATGCTAGAGGCTTAATTTGGGAGTTATTATCAGAAATATACCAAGATTTCATTTCAAGAATTAAACACAGGAAAAGTCTGGAGTTTATACGACAAAATCCAGTTGAGTGTCCAGTTTTATTGCCAGTTTTGTCTAATAGAAATCCTGGTGGTTTTGAAAAAAATGGGAAAGATATTCCAGGATCAAATCCATCAAGACAAAATTCAAATTCAAGTAATTTTGAACTGACCAGGTCGAATCTGACATCAAGTTCAAGAGGTCTGAGTATTGGGAGCATAATGGACGGGTTGAAGAATGAGAATTGGTGGAAGAACGTTAGAAAAGTTAAAAGGAGATTTAGTAATGAGATTTATGATGAACTGACGAGTGAGCCTAGGTGATATTTATTTGCAATTGGCTGCGAATTATACACTACCTCCTTTTAACCCCAATTGGTGCAAATTGTGGTTTCATCTGCTAAATTCATGTAAATAAAATTTTATAGACTGTTAGTTCTGACCTTGATGGTTGGAATCTTTACAACCAATTTCGACTTTGACTACACTAGCGATTACAAAATATTTTTAATATACCTTCAAACATCAAGAAAACATGTATTCCTCTATATTACATTGCATTAACTGTTATTGAAATGCTTTCTATTGCATAAATGTGCATACTTAATTATGAGATGCTCTCTCCTTCAAAACCTTCAATTCATTATCACTTTTCTCACTCCCCCTTTCAATAATTAAATTCTTTAACAATTTATTCTCCATCTCTAATTGTTGTATTTTATTTTCACAATTCTTAATTACTGAATTCAAAGAATTGATTTGGGTTTCCATCTGTTTCTCCTTCATCTTTTTCTTTATTCTAAATCTTGCCGATGCTGCAGTGTTTCGCTTTCTTTTATCGTTATCAATTGAAGGTGTGCTCGCCTGCAGGTCTATATCTCCAATTGAATTTTCAGTTGGTATTTCATTCCCCAACTGAGATTGATGTTGTGCTACTAAAGCTGATAATAAATCAATTTGGCCCGAACTTAAACCAATGGAAACAAGACTATTTTTAGCCCCTGGTGGTACTGGGAATTTCGGTAGAGTATCTAATGAATTATTTGATATTGATAATTTTTTCCGGTCTTGGTTTTGAAAGTTTGTCTCATTTTGTATTGGTGTTTGGGCTAAATTCATTGGTGTTGTTGAATACATTTCACCTAGTTGCATTTGAGGGTCCATCTGATAATCCGTTTTAGGAAATCCGTTAGAATTTGAGCTACCTTGATCAAATTCTTTACCTTCGAATTTATCAAATGGTGAAGCTACTTGAAACATGTCACCAACAAAATCATCATGAGGTTTTTTATCATCATCAGGAAATACAAAACTATCATCTGCAAATGCCGCTAAATCCATTGATAGTTGGCCATCCATATCTAGATTTGGTGTATCTTCACTTGGATTTAGCATAAAGTTATCAATGTAAACAAGTTGCTCTAGTAAAGCTGATGATGTTGAAGACTTCTTGTCAGACATTTCGTTGAAATGTTAATGCCACTTTTTTTAATTCTTGTCAGCTATTCGTGTCAAAACTTGTGTCTGACTTTCGTTTTACGTCGGGTATTCTCTGAACACTTTGTATCTATTTTTCCAATCAGTTTACTTCTTTGTAATTCTGCAGACAATATCTTTCACTCTCCTCCTTTGTGGTGGTGGTTGTGGGTGGTTTTAAGTTGCAATTAGTTTGATTATAAACGATGAAGTTACATCACATCACATGATGGTAAGTTGTGGTGGCTTGCAAATAAAAACTTAATTATTGTAGCAATGTAGGATTATGTCATTTCACGTGATCTACAATGTCGCAAGCTTATAAAAAAATGTTTTATTGAATTGTGTAATCACCTGGATTATATGAAGGAGAGAAATAAAAGTGAAATTTTTGACTTGAGCGATAGAAATCACTAATAAAGTCGGATGATCGAAATACTAAACTAGTAAATATTCGGTCTTTTTAAGTTCATGGGATCTGTCGTAAAAATTTAAATCTTTGACTGAAAAAATTTTAAACCACATTATCAGTTCCCTTTTTCTTTGCTAATGGACTTTGATTTGTGACTCTTAATCTATACTCAGCAAATGATCTGAAACTATTTCCATTGGTTGGTTTCCATTTAATTAAAGATTTGGCGACATTTGTAGACTTTCTAACAGCAGTAACAACAGAATTCATCAAAGATTGAATAAAATTTCAAAGGTGAGCAGATCATCGGGTTTAAATAAAAGATGATAAAATGTGTAGGATTACTCTGTATACAATTCTTTTATCAGACCACTAAAGATTTAATCCGAAGTTAACGTAACGTCATGTGATCACTAAATTTCTTAAATTCCATTCCGGAGGTGTAAATCCGTGCTATCAAGATTATTTTCATGTATATAAATATTTAAACCTCGGGCCGGATTATGACTGAAATTATGGAGATAAAACTCCGAAAAATGGGGAGAAGGAAGAAAAAACGAGTTATTAAGAAAGATAAAGACGGAAAATTAAAAATACAAACAATCTATCAGAAACGTGTTAGAATCAGTAGTCAGATCTCTTGCCATTGAATATGTTTTCCCACTGATTCTTTGTCTAAATCTTTATCAGCTTTCGGACTTCTATATCCCAGTGCATCACTTATATGCCGTATATTAATCTATTACTATAAATACCCCCAGATCGCTCACAAGGGTTTATCTTCTCATCGACTTTAATTTATACCTCATAGTCTTTCTCTCATGGAAGAAGTTAATAGAATGAGGCGGTCATCAACCGTCTTGGGACCAAATAATAAGATCCTTGTTGCGAATAGAGGAGAAATCCCAATCCGTATCTTTAGAACAGCTCATGAATTATCAATGCAAACAGTTGCTATTTATTCTCATGAAGATCGTTTATCTATGCATAGACTTAAGGCAGATGAATCTTATGTAATTGGTGAAAAAGGACAATTTAGTCCAGTTCAGGCATATTTACAAATTGATGAAATCATCAAAATTGCAAAATTACATGAAGTAAATATGATTCATCCAGGTTATGGATTCCTTTCGGAAAACTCCGAATTTGCTCGTAAAGTTGAAGAAAATGGTATGATTTGGATTGGACCTTCATACAAAACAATTGATGAAGTTGGTGATAAAGTAAGTGCAAGAACTCTTGCGATTAAAAATGGAGTACCAGTCGTTCCAGGTACACCAGGACCAATTGATACAATTGAAGAAGCTGAAGAATTTGTAAAAAAGTATGGATTTCCAGTTATTATCAAAGCTGCCTTTGGTGGTGGTGGTAGAGGTATGAGAGTTGTTCGTGAAGGAGAATCAATTGGTGATGCTTTTAGTAGAGCAACCTCGGAAGCTAAAACTGCTTTTGGTAATGGTACTTGTTTTATTGAAAGATTTTTAGATAAACCAAAACACATTGAAGTTCAATTACTTGGAGATAATTACGGTAATGTTATTCATTTATTCGAAAGAGATTGTAGTGTTCAAAGAAGACATCAAAAAGTTGTTGAAATTGCTCCAGCAAAGACTCTTCCAAAATCTGTTAGAGATGCTATACTTACTGATGCTGTTACCCTTGCTAAAAACTCAAATTACCGTAATGCTGGTACCGCAGAATTTCTTGTTGATGAAGAAAATCGTCATTATTTCATTGAAATTAATCCTCGTATTCAAGTTGAACATACAATTACTGAAGAAATAACTGGAGTTGATATTGTAGCTGCACAAATTCAAATTGCTGCTGGAGCAAGTCTTCTGCAACTTGGCCTTTTACAAGAAAAGATTACTACCAGAGGTTTTGCAATTCAATGTAGAATTACAACTGAGGATCCAACTAAAAGTTTCCAACCCGATACCGGTAAGATTGAAGTTTATAGATCTTCAGGAGGTAATGGGGTTCGTTTAGATGGTGGAAATGGATTTGTAGGATCAGTCATATCACCTCATTATGATTCAATGTTGGTTAAATGTTCATGTAGTGGATCTACTTATGAAATTGCAAGAAGAAAGATGTTAAGAGCTTTGATTGAATTTAGAATTAGAGGTGTTAAAACTAACATTCCATTTTTACTTGCTTTACTTACAAATGAAACCTTTATTGGAGGGAAGTGTTGGACTACTTTTATTGATGATACTCCATCTTTATTCCAAATGATTAGTTCACAAAATAGAGCAACTAAATTATTAGCATATTTAGGTGATTTGGTTGTTAATGGTAGTAGCATTAAAGGACAAGTTGGTGAACCAAAATTAGAAACCGAAGCTTTGATTCCTCAATTACATAAAGATGGCAGAGTTTTAGATGTAAGCCAACCTTCAGTAAGTGGATGGAGAAAAGTCTTACTTGAAGAAGGACCAGAAGGTTTTGCCAAAAAAGTTCGTGATTTCAAAGGTACTCTCCTTACTGATACAACATGGAGAGATGCTCATCAATCGTTGCTTGCAACAAGAGTTCGTACAATTGATCTTTTGAATATTGCACCAACTACAAGTCATGCTCTTTCTGGTTGTTTCTCTTTAGAAATGTGGGGTGGTGCTACTTTTGATGTTTGTATGAGATTTCTTTACGAAGATCCATGGCAAAGATTAAGACAATTACGTAAGCTTGTACCAAATATTCCTTTTCAAATGTTATTACGTGGAGCTAATGGAGTTGCTTATAGTTCTTTACCAGATAATGCAATTGATCAATTTGTTAAACAAGCAAAAGATAATGGGGTTGATATCTTTAGAGTTTTCGATGCCTTGAATGATCTTGAACAATTAAAAGTTGGTGTTGATGCTGTTAGAAAAGCTGGAGGAGTTATTGAAGCAACCGTTTGTTATTCTGGTGATATGCTTAAAGGTGGTAAGTACAATTTGGAGTACTATCTTACAGTAGTTGATGAAATAGTTTCAATGGGAACACACTTTCTTGGTATTAAAGATATGGCAGGGACTTTAAAACCAAAAGCTGCTAAAATTTTAATTGGAACTATTAGAGAAAAATACCCTGAACTTCCAATTCATGTTCATACTCATGATTCAGCTGGTACTGGTGTATCTTCAATGACAATAGCAGGTATCAATGGAGCTGATGTTGTTGATGTTGCATCAAATTCTATGAGTGGTATGACATCACAACCATCAATATCAGCAGTATTAGCATCTTTCGAAGGTGAAGTTGATACCGGGTTAGATCCGGGCTTAGTAAGAGAATTGGATAATTATTGGCAACAAATGAGATTATTATATTCATGTTTTGAAGCTGATTTGAAAGGACCTGATCCTGAGGTTTATGATCATGAAATCCCGGGTGGTCAACTTACAAACTTATTATTCCAAGCTCAACAATTAGGATTAGGAAGTCAATGGATAAAGACAAAGGAAACATACAAAATAGCTAATGAATTATTAGGAGATGTTGTAAAAGTTACACCCACATCAAAAGTCGTTGGTGATTTAGCACAATTTATGGTTTCAAATAATTTGACTAAACATGATGTTGAAAAATTGGCAAGTGAATTAGATTTCCCATCTTCAGTTCTTGATTTTATGGAAGGTTTGATGGGAACACCTTATGGTGGTTTCCCAGAACCTCTTCGTACAAATATATTAGGTAACAAGAGAGCTAAATTAACCCAACGTCCTGGTCTTACACTTGAACCTATCAATTTTGTTACAGTAAAGAATGAGTTGGTAAGTAGATACGGTGGTAATATTTCTGAGAATGATATTGCCAGTCATATTATGTACCCTGGTGTTTATAAGGATTTCCGTAAAAGTCTTGAGAATTATGGTGATTTGACTGTTTTACCAACACGTTATTTCCTTAAACCATGCAAACTTAATGAAGAGTTGACTATCGAAATTGAACAAGGGAAAGTACTTATTGTCAAGTTGTTAGCAATTGGTGAAATCAGTCAAAAAACAGGTACAAGAGAAGTCTTCTTCGAGTTAAATGGTGAGATGAGATCAGTTACTATTGATGATAAAAAAGTTGCAATTGAAACAAAGACAAGGCCAAAAGCAATCCATCCAAATGAAGTTGGAGCACCAATGGCTGGGGTTGTTATTGAAATTAGAACTAAAAATGGTCAAGAGGTCAAGAAGGGAGACCCAATTGCAGTTTTGAGTGCAATGAAGATGGAAATGGTTATAAGTGCAAGTGTTAGTGGAAAGATTGGTGAAGTTGTTGTAAAGGAAGGAGATAGTGTTGATGCAAATGATTTGATTGCAAGTATTCATAAGTAAATAATGAAGCTTAGAGATTTGTCTGGAGTTGTTGAACAACCTTTGGTCATTTGCAACAATTTTATATTTTGCAGTCAGTACTTTATATAACGAATATGTTGCATTAAACTATTGCACATAGTTTGATATTTATATTATATACACCCTAAAAATTATTTATTGAATTCAATTTGTATTATGGGTAGCGATTTTATGGTGGAGATCACGGAGATTACTAAATCTAATACTGCAAACGAGTACAATCTCGTTAATCGATTGAGTAACAAATTCTTTCTTTGACTTCTTCGCCCAATTCTTTACCTTCTTAAATGAATCTATTCTTCTATGTAGTTACTTCATCCTCATACACTCCTAAATCATACAGCTACTTAAATTTCCTCTTTTGCCTTTGCTTTCCTAACAAGTCTAGCCTTTTCTGTTCCTTGATACTATCAGCCTGTTCCTTCGTATCAATCTTGACTGACAATACTGAATTCTCTTGCACTAGTTGATCCAATTTTTGACGTAATTCTTGCTCACGTGATAATTTTTTCTGTAAATCAATCTCATCAGTATCTTCACCAATCCAAGTTGTATCATTTAGAATGTCATTTGTATACTCTGTTTGCGATAAAATCCTTATCCATTTAATAAGAAGAGCGTCTGTATTTTCTGTTGAATTTGATGTTTTTGTTATATTTGATTGAGTTGATTTTATCGTGGTGATTAAAGAGGAGATAGTAGAATTGATTTTTATAAGTTGATTGAGCTCTTTTTGAAGAGCGTGTTGTGTTGATGTCATGAAAAGTAGATGGCGGTTAGTTTAAACTTGAAAGGTAATGGAAATTGAGACAAGGTCAGATCGCGTTAAGTTGAAGTCGCGATGTAAATGATTGGTAAGCGATTATGTAAGTTTTTTTGATTTTGAAAAAACACAAGTATTCATTTCAAGAAAAGATATTTACAAGTTTGGTAGAGTTTGGAATCAAAATACGGATATGATCTTGAAACTATCACGTCTCTTTTAATACATCTTCCCTTTCATCTTTCCCACCTTTTTGAATCCCACACGCTAAATGGCATTCACTTTCAGTAATAATTGTATTTTTTCTCCTCCACGACCTCCTACACACATTCATCTATTCTCTCTGATTCTCTACAACTTCTCTCATGGAAGACACATCATTACCTCTACGTTGGGAGATTGAACTCGAATTTGTTCAGTCCTTATGTAATATACAATACCTTAATTGGCTAGCACAAAATGGACACCTTAATGATCCAAATTTTTTGAATTATTTGAAGTATTTGACATATTGGAGAGAGCCAGAGTACGCAAAATATTTGGTTTATCCAAACTGTTTGCATATTTTGACTTTGTTGGAGAGTGCGGACTTCAGAAGAGATATTACAAATCCGGAAATTATGAATGGAGTTATGAACGATATGGTGAAGAGATGGCAGCAAACAGATACATGAGAAGTGCGTGAAAAATTTTGGAAAAGACATTCAATTGAGCTTTTGGTTGAAAAATTTGATTACTTTAAGTGAATTTAAGGAGCAAATTATCGACACAATTGCAATCTTTAACGTCAGAAATTGATAATATTACCTAAAGTGTATGGCTGTATCATGATTTAATCTGGGTGTTTGGTTGAATTGTAAAACTGCATTTAACCTTTAGACCTCGAGTTAAGTCTATCAACTTCCCTAGGTCAGGTATCGCAATAAATTTATAAGGGTGTTTGGATGTTGTTTTTCTTGCGTGTCTTGATCTCACATCACAACCTTTGCCATCATTTCAAACCCCAGTTTGTAATGTTGATTTTGCAAAACATGAAGCCAAAACGACAAGCTCAATATGATTCTCATTTTGAATACATAGCGAAACTTTCCAATAAACTTCAAAAATATCACCTAACTCTTTTAGAAGTTATTTATCTCATTTCATTCCCATTGAGTGCCATATTCGGTAAGATCATCCATTTAACATCACAACCAGAGGAAATTTATAATTTTTATAACAACAAATCAAATTTTATAAACCAATTATTTGTGAAAAAAGGTTGGGGTTGGACTACTGTTGTTATTGTGGTCTTTTACGGTTTGATATTCCTCCGTAATGAGGTATCCTCGAAGCAACTTGTGATTGTCGTTTTCAATTATCTCATCTCCACTATATGGTGGATTTTTTTTACTCAATGGTTTTTTGGTCATCCGATCATGGATAGAATATTTTTGTTTACTGGAGGAAAATGTGCAAATATTCCCAACATTACTAAGCATGGTCAATTTGATCTATTTCAAGCTGTAGAGAATGTCTTTGAACTGAACAAAATTTCTTCCATCGTTTGTAAGAAATTAAGAGGAACCTGGATCGGAGGTCATGATCCGTCTGGTCATGTATTCTTACTAGTACATGCATCATTGTTTTTATTTTTCGAAGGAAAACAATATTGGAGAGGTTGGAATAAGTACACTGAGGGAATCAAAGGTCTTTGGGCTCAGCTAAAGATTAAAGGTAGTCGAAAAATTTCTTTAATTGGTCAATTTCTTCTAAATTACCCTCATACGCTAATTATATTCCTACTTGGATTATGGAACTTTATGTTATTGATGACAAATATTTATTTCCATTCAATCGCAGAAAAATTAGTAGGATTGTTATTTGGCTATGGTATTGTTTTGGTTTATCAATTAGAGAGAAGGTGGTTGTAAATATGTGGAGTTGCGATGAGATGAGATGAGGTATTGTGAGTTTCGAGGTTTGAGATATGTAAGGAATTTCAAAACGGAATATTTAAAACGTGCTGCTCATTTCCTAAAGATTTACAAGCACATCAAATAAAAAGACATTCTGGCTTTCCATAGATATATAGATTCATCATCATAGATGTGTGTGTTAGATCATTATATCTGTTACGATTTTTTAACAAATAATTATCATCCGATATAGTGTAACGGCTAGCACGGTTCGCTTTCACCGAGCAGACCCGGGTTCGACTCCCGGTATCGGAGTAATTTTTTTTTGCAATTTGTTTGAAGAATCTGAATGTAAACTTAGCCAAAAGATCATAGCATTGTAAGTTAAATGAGCTATAAGTGAAATGTTTCAAGTGAAGTTAAAAACGGTTCTAAATTTGAAATCTAAAAAGAAGTTGATATATATCTCAGTCTCTTACATTTCGCAGCAAAACCTAATCAGGTGAGTAAGTCGATAATTTAGTAACATTCTACATACAAACAGTAGGGGTTCCATTTATTGGCTAGGAATTGACACTGGCTGGATTTCATCATGATATGAATTGGAATGTAACGACGTAGTATTAAGTTTAAACAAAATTAATTACAGAATTCTTTGACGATACAGTAACAATGATCCTTGATTTTTCCCTTTGAAACCCCACCTTATCGTCTACTACACTCGATTTGTCAAATTGAGGCTTAATGAAGGTTAATTACGAGTTGAATTTCTTCATTACATTTAAACGCGTCTGAAGTCTCAGACGCGTATGTTAGGTGTAAGGGTGAAGCAAACCTAATCTAAGCTTCGTAGGGGCGAGTAATCTGTAAAATATTTGACTTAATGATATGTAACATGCAAATATTTTACCTTGAGGAAATACAACTTGCAAAATTCAAGTGTCTAACCTGCATGCTCTAACTTCTCAACTTGACGCGATTGGCGTTTATCCCTTTTATTATGATCTTCTATCATTACGTGTCTCATATAGAAGACATTGATATTTCGTAATGTCAAAAAAAACTGAACCTTACAGAAAGACTGGCCGACTGACTGACTAACGCTGACACAAATCGACCAAAGATAGAAGTTGGTGGAAGCAAAAAAGCAAACCTTGACTAATACAATCAGAGACAAAATCAAATACCTGGAGACAGAGACAACTAAAGATACACTGACCATCCGTCAAAGCTTTTACTACATAGCTGACCACTGCAATTTTTAACAATCGTTTTACAACATAAGTCATACTACTAAATAAAAACGGACATTTCTAAAATCAACATCTACTTAATACTTACCACACCTTCGCTATGAAATTCGTTATACTACTACTAATTAATTATACTATTGCCACAGTTTACTTAGGCTTCCCATTTAGTGAACAATTACCTACAATTATTCGATCAAATCAATCATATTCATATCAAATTGCTCAATCGACATATAAATCAACAAATGGTGAAGACGTGACTTATCAAGTCACGAATTTACCTTCTTGGATGAGTTTTGATGAAAGTACAAGAACTCTTTCTGGAGTTGCACCATCCATCACATCTGAAGAAACTGTATATATACAGTTAACGGGTTCGGATTCTCAATCATCATTACATAATAACTACTCAATGATTATGTCATCAAAAAATCCAATACAAATCAATGAGAATTCAATCTTAACTTCAATTTCAAGGTATGGTAACACAAATGGACGTGATGGATTAATTATTAGTCAAGGAAAGAATTTTTCAATTCAATTTAGCGACATTTTCAATTCATCTACTTCCCTCACCTATTATGGTCGTTCAACTGATCATACCTCTTTACCTAATTGGATTCATTTTGATAGTGACACTCAAACATTCTATGGCCAAATTCCTTATGTGACAAGTTCAATTGCACCTTCAATCGATTACAAATTTAATCTAATTGCATCCGATATCGCTGGATATACCGGTAGTGAAATTAGTTTTAATTTAATTGTTGGAGCTCATGAATTAAGTACACTGGTAAACGATACGTTAAGTATAAATGGAACTTTAGGTGAGAAAGTTAGCTTAAACTTGCCAATGGATAAAGTATTTCTTGATGATCGCGTGATTAATTATGTGAATATTTCAAATATTTCAGCTTCAAATTTACCAAGTTTTTTAAGCTTAAATAATCAAACAATATCCGGAACATTACCTTCCAATTCAACTCAAAACAACTTCACAATTGATATCTATGATGTATATGACAATTCAATTCAAATTCCTTATAGGATTTCATCTATAGATTCTGTTTTCCTGTCAAAATTACGAGATGTAAATGCAACAAGAGGTGATTTTTTCGAGTATACGCTTATGAACTCTTCATTCACTAGTGCAAACTCAACCTCGGTTGATGTCAACTTCACTTCGACTTGGTTGAATTATTTTGAAAGTAACAGAAGTTTTGTTGGAGAAGTACCAAATGATTTTGATAATTTGGAGGTGAGTGTGAAAGCAAGTTCGAGCTTTGATAGCGAGGAGGAAAGTTTTAGTATCGAAGGAGTTGATGGAAAAACATCAACTCTGCCAACTCCAAGCTCAAGTTCAAGCTCTTCAAGTACGAGTATTTCTTCATCTTCCTCCTCAAGTGGATCTTCAAATCCTGCTTCAAAACCTTCAAAACTTGCTCTTGCGCTTGGGATAGGTTTAGGGGTTGGATTGGGATTGCTCTTACTCCTTCTTCTACTTTTCTTTTTCTGCTTTAGACGCCGAAAGGAAACTAAAAAAGACGATGATTACAACCCAGGATTTGGAGATATTGAGACCGTCTCAACAGAAAAGAAAGCACCTTTTATTAAAGAAAATGCCAGTGCGTCATCTTCCTTAACTCAAGTTGATGTTTCGTATTATGATGCATCAGAAAAACCAATGAAATCATGGAGAAAAAATGATAAATCTGATATAGTCGTACCGTTTAGAGCATCACAAGCTTCCTTGGCAACGATCAATACTGACCACCTCTTCCTGGTTAGATTAGTTGATGATCACGTCGATAGAAATTCTACTATATCAAGTCCAAATTCAAATCAAACTTATTTAAATCCAGTTCTGAGAGAAAATTCATTGAATCTACAAAAACTAGACAGTTTTGGTAACGTAGTTGAAGAGCCAATTCTACCATCGGTTAATGAGAATCCTGATAGTTCCCTAGAAAATGCAATTTTCCATTCTCTAGTATCGAATGAAGATTCAATAAATAGTGACTTATATATGAGAGCAAGACAGAGCTCAGTTGCTGACCACAATATTTCACAAGCAAGTTCTCATCCAAATCTACTCGCAAAATTTGATAAAGGAGAAATTACAAAAGATGAAAGTTACAACGACTTGGATATTTCAGACAGTGAATTTGTATCCCATAAAGAAGATGGGGAATTGAAATGGGTTCAAAATTCGAAGACACTGCTTTTATTGAATCAGAATGTTTCAGAGATTTCTTTGATTGAGAACAACAAGCATATGACAAGTTCAAGCTTTTATGATAGCACGATAAATTTGAATAACTCTAGGGCAAAGTTGGTAGATTTTACAAGAAAAAGCAGTTTGATAGATCTGCAAAGGAGGAATGATCTAGAGGGAAGAAGTGCGTTAGTATGTGACGAATGAACACCAAATTAGTCTTGAAGCTAAGAGAGGAGGTCGTCATGGAGCTTAGGCTTATTAAAATTTGAGTTTAAAGCCGTTTTTCATTTGTAAAGTCTAGAACCACCATCATATGTATAAATCACAAGTCGAAATCAAAACCTCACCAACTTGAGCTTAGAAATAGCATTACTTATACCTTCTTGGATCCTGTAAATGATGCTGATTCTTTTTGCTCATAGAACATTGTATAATTAATTAAGGGTTTGAATAGACCTTTCACTTTTGAGCCTCGGCTCATCAGTTTGAACAATTGAGATCTAAGATAATAGATATACTGTATATTAGTAATTAATAAAAGTAATTGAAAAGATGGTGTATTAGAGAGCGGCGATTAAGAGGAAACAATCGTTACAAATATGAAAACAAGTTTAAAAAGTAATTTTGTCAATTTGAGCTTTTTAAGACGATATTTTAAAGTAATTCTCTGGTGTACACACGAAAATATATAGAATTTTGGCTTACAAGTCAAAAAATCAATTCGAGTTTCAAATTTCGGGTTTTTGGTTTAGACACGCGAAAGTTGCAAAATTTGGGTCTTTTTTATGCCATTTCGAAGTGTCCTGATTTTAAAAATTACCGGGTACTTTATCAACATTGGAATTAAGCCGTTTTTTCATTTATTTTACTATTTCATTATATTCAGCTTCTACTTTGCTTTGCATAATTAAATCAAGGATATGTATTAATTGATCTCAATTATGCCTTTCTGTATACTTCAACCCAAAACGCCCCCTGGCTCGATTTTTCATTCTATTCCCTCGACATATCCGGCTGTTTCTTTTGCTCTCCTTCTACCTTCAACATATTCCATCATCTCTCCGTAAGTCTCGGGGATAACTGAACAGAAATCATTTTCACCTTCAGCTGGAACAAAGAAACTATAAATGAAACTTCCTGAATCTTCCAATTTATCAGATTCAATTTTCTGAATACTTGTATCAACCTTCACTTGGATTAGAGTACCTGGCTCGCTCAAGAAACTGGTTTGACTTTTTGATATCTTATTAGTTGCTGGTAACTTGAAGTCAAATGGAGATTCGTTACCACTCTCATGATCACGCAAATGTTCTGTATAGCTTATAGAAGCAGTTAAAGATAAGATGGAACCAACAGGTACAGGAGATTTGAAAGTTGTGGAATCTAAAGAAACAAATCTTGGACTAGAACTTGAGAATTTCACAACTGAACAATATGCTAATTCAAATGATTGACGTAATAAGTAACCACCAAAAATCATATATGAGTGACGATTTCTGTATTGCGGTTGCATGAATAAAGTGGCACTTACTTCTGTATCCTTCATGTATTGAAGATTTGAAGATTTTGAAATATCTAGACTTTTTGAAGATTTCCACATGTCGTAAATCAATTTTGACTCCTCTGGTTGTGGTTGTATAAATTTGGAATTTTTGGCATTCATCTTCTTTTGAGCATTTCTTGATTCTGCTCTACGATAATCTTTCCAATCAGTTTCAGAAATAGGGAGAAGCTTATTAATTTTGAATGACTTTTTAGTTTGTGGATTTCTTGCAACAAATGTAAAATTTGCTGTAAGAAAGATATTTTCTTTAGGAAGGCTTTCTTCACTGATATCTTTTGGAATTGCTTCTTCAAAAGCATACCCATTTACACTTATTTCCATTGAACTATTACCTGTCCATGTAACTGAACCAGCCAATAAAAAATTATATTTTTGAATCTCATCAACTTTTTTAACCATATAAATTCTATCAACAGAAGCGGTTACATTTACAGGTTCAGCAGGTGAACAATGTCTATAGGCAATTCTACCAGCTAAAGCATCAAGATCTTGAAATAATTGACCTGCACGTAAACGACCAAACGCGTTTATATACAGATCGCATAACCATTTATCATCTTTAAATGGTAAAGTCAAGTACAGAAAAGAATCTTGTCTAGTCCTTTCACAGACATTAGTAGTTTTAGGATCAACATATGAATAACTGTCTAGAATTTTACCATCTAAAAGTTGTTTTTCTTTTTCTTTTAATGCATCTATCCACGTGACTTTGTTTGGTGATTTTGATGAATCAATTTTATCTGCAAGAATTGTTGCAGTTCCATCGGCAGCATCAGAAGCATCGGACAGTCCAGGTTTTAAGTCAGGTTTATGAGAATTTGTTAACCTAGCGATGGAAAGCCTATATGAAGGAAATTGCTTGGGTAAGCGAATACACCTCGAAATCATTGGTAAATCCAAAGGCACCTAATCTACTTATATATAGATTGAGGGGAACAAAGTCGTGTGAGGAAAATACGATCCTAAATAGTCCGGGATTGTTGAGGACAAAAGTCAAGAAGGACCGGGAAATCATAGTCTTTGGGGAATAATCGGAGCAGTGATGAAGTAGCCGTACCTTATAGCTTTGCAGCCAAAACTGTATATAGTATATGGATAAGCTTTCTAGCTATCATACAAGGTTGTCATCTTATACTTGTATATCAGTGTTGTTCTTGGCTCAGCTTCACTTCTTTTGCTTGGATGTTATTCCACGATGCTAACAAATGCAGGGTCTTTTGAGCTTATAGTGTTCATTGCTTATCTTACAATTTGTTGGTTGCCCAATATTTATGTACAGTATAGCCATACAAAGATTTTCCGGTGGAGGGGAGTGTTGGAGTAATAATAATGTTGTGGGGATGAAAAGAAGCTCAATCTAGAGCTCAGTCTCTATTGATTGGTAGATTGATCGGCCGGGATGGACTTGCTGGTAAAAGCTTTACTCTCGTTATCCATCGGATAAATTTTACAATATGTCGCATTACGAGTGTAGGATCAATGATTGTCGTTGAGAGCGTTTAAAGTAGGGATGTACTGATTCTGCGAATGCAACTGAAAATTCAACTTGATATCAGAAATGATTTGTTATACTTTGATCAATTACTTAGTATAGTCCGTTTGGTTTTATGAGCGATCCGTTGCTCCGTAAGTCAAATAGCATGTATGTAGGCTGCGATCTTTCGTCAGACTTACTGTTTCCAGATCTTGTCGACAAGGTCAAAACCACAAATCTGGATAAATCTACGTATAAAATCTTGACTGAAGGACTTCCTCAGTTCATAATTTCATACTGTACTCCATTGTTGAAATATAGAGCTTTCATGTAGACAAAATAATGTTTTTTTCAAACGATTGCAAAATTTGAAATAAACTAAGAATGAACGATGTGCAACTTTTTGGAGAATATGATCTTTACGAAGTCTTAATGTGAAATTATAATTTACAGTGTAATGTCATAATTCTTGCTCTCTTAGTTCCATCGAAAGAGGCTTTCCAGTGAAATACGTCGAGCTCGAAGGAATGAACAAACTTTCACTATATACAGAGATGGATGCAAATTTGCTTCAAGCATATAGAGTTGTTCAACACGAAATTTCAAGGTTTCAGAAAAAAGCAACCGGCAGTAAATCAAATTGCTTTGAGAACATGGACAGGATGTCAAAGAACTCATTTATTTATGGCTATCCAACACACAAATAATTCGATTCAACGCAACAAGACCACCACGCTAACGAGAAGCAAATACTCAGCCGCTATAATATATTTTACGCCTAGCTACATGCCACTTTTTATCTAACTCAACCTCGATGAACGCACTGGGTTGGAGTTTACTGCGAACGTGCCTGGTATGCGATATTGTCCCGGTGTTGCAACTCGAATTTGCGCGATGCAAGGAACGTTTGTGTCATGTCTCTGCTGTTCCGTTGATCTCTACCACTACACCATGGATTTGCATCAAGAGCACATTGAGCTTCTTGTAGTATCCATTCGTATTTCTTTATAATTGTTTTTATAACCTATGTTTTAGGTTTCAACTGTGGGGAATTCTAATAAGGCTACTCATATCATACCGAAAGCTGCTCGCCAAGTCCGAATTATCTTCACCGGTCGTGTCCTTATTGTTTTGCTCGACGTTCGGACATGTTCGGACATTGACCTCCGATCGTGTCTTTACCACGGTCAATACTCACCCGCCTACACCCATCACCTCTCTCAAACTTGTATTCTTCTTACAAACACCCAAAATGATCTCAATAACAAGAGCTGCTCGTTCCACCAGAGTAACCCCTAGACTCTTTAACCGTCTCAACTCCACAACCACATCATCAAAACAAATCACAGTTAGAGATGCTCTCAACTCAGCAATCGCTGAAGAATTAGATAATGATGATTCAGTCTTCCTCATGGGTGAAGAAGTTGCTCAATATAATGGTGCTTATAAGGTATCACGTGGATTATTAGATAGATTTGGTGAAAGACGTGTTATTGATACACCAATTACTGAAATGGGTTTTACTGGTTTAACAGTTGGTGCTTCATTAGCTGGTCTTAAACCAATTTGTGAGTTTATGACCTTCAATTTCGCTATGCAATCAATTGATCATATTATCAATTCTGCTGCTAAAACATTATATATGTCTGGTGGTACTCAACCATGTAATATTACATTCAGAGGACCTAATGGTGCAGCTGCCGGTGTTGGTGCTCAACATTCTCAATGTTATGCTGCATGGTATGGTAGTATTCCTGGTTTAAAAGTTCTTTCTCCTTATAGTGCAGAAGATTACAAGGGGCTCTTCAAGGCTGCAGTAAGAGATCCAAATCCGGTTGTCTTTTTAGAAAATGAAATTGCTTATGGTGAAAGTTTCGATATTTCCGAAGAAGCTTTATCTTCAGACTTTATTCTCCCAATTGGTAAAGCTAAGATTGAATTAGAAGGTACTGATTTAACCTTTGTCTCTCATTCAAGATCTGTAAAATTCTGTTTGGAAGCTGCTAAAACCCTTAAAGATCAATATGGTATTAATGCTGAAGTTGTTAACTTAAGATCTATCAAACCTTTAGATGTACCAACCATAGTTGAATCTGTCAAAAAGACTGGTCATTTAGTTACTGTTGAAGCTGGTTTCCCAGGTTTTGGTGTTGGTAGTGAAATCTGTGCTCAAATTATGGAATCTGAAGCTTTTGATTACTTAGACAGTCCAGCTGAAAGAGTTACTGGTTGTGAAGTCCCAACTCCTTATGCTAAGGAATTAGAAGATTTTGCATTCCCAGATCATGATGTTGTTGTTAGAGCAGCAAGAAAGGTTTTGGGATTATAAATATAAGGAGCTCAGCTCTTTGTCTAAAAACCGCTTGGATTTAGCTAATGAGGTATGTCTTCGCTTTTATGTTTAAAATGACATGATTGAAGCATGCTCCTTGACTTCCCTTTTGGCTAGTCTTCACCTGATAAATTTATTCGAAGGCTATAGGTTTTAAACACTACCCAATCGGCCAAACGTGGGGAATTTTTAATTTTATGAAGTCTTATCTAATTCAAATGTCCATTTGCTCATTTAGTCAAACTAATCTCTTTATTTATGTATCCAAACTTGTTCAAAGAGAATTATTGGCGGCTGCGGGAATCGAAGTTGGAAACTTTTTGATTATATGAGCAAAATCAAAAATTTATATACTTAGTTTATCATTAGAAAATAAAAAGTGATAGAGAGAATCTTGTAGGCTAGTTGATAGGTGTTTGGGTTATGATTGAGCTTGAAATTATAGTGTTAGCCGAAATGAGAAATACACGACTTTGCAACCATAAGTAGAGGAGCTTCGACCTTGAAGGTAAGGGGAGTCCAGAGAAGCCATCGGAGTCAAATTTAGAGCAGAAAAGTACGACGTGTTTTTGTTGAGTAAGGCGGTTTCTTTAGAGATCATGTAAGAAGTATTGGTAAAAAATTGCGTATGTAAGTGTTTGGGTGCAAAAGGACAAAAAAAGAAACCTACCATGATATCTAGAGGCAAGTGAAATTGGCATACGTCTAGAGTTGGGGGTTCACTAGTTGAATAATACCTCCCTTAGACAATGTACTATCCGGTCTAAGGGTATATATTCATAACAACTTAAACATATGTATTCTCAATCCAACTTTACGTAAGAAATTCACATTTTAGTAACAAAAGAAATCAATTGTTGATAACCTGTTAAATAACTCGAGAGATTTTCAAACTACTTTGGATTTCCACGTTGAACTCAACTAAGTTAGTCACCTTCAAATAATGATAAAGATTTGATGTCGCATAAATATCGTCTTTACGACATTTAAATCGCGACACGTCAAATTCCTCTAACAACACATTTAATCAACTGTAACACCAATCTCCCATAACTTCAATCTTTGTTGATAAAAAGGTTCAGCACGATTAAAAACTTGGTAAAATAATTGATACAAAGGTATCTTTTAGTTGTTTTTGTGTGATCTATAGATTTTTCTTTTTTAATTGAGAAAACTGTTAGAAGAGGAGATCAGAGTACGTGAAGCCGACAAAGCAAAATAACAGGCTAACCAGCATTCATAGTCTTGGATTATAAATACAAGCAGTCATTGCCAGCGTGCGGAAAGAAGTTGTCATAGATTCTATTCTTAGCCGTTAGAGCCAAGTGTTACAAAGCCGTCACCCATTAAAAGACTTAGACTTCGGAAGCAAACTTACTCTTCGAAAAAATTGCCACAAATAGCAAGCGATCAAGGAGTTTGATAGGGATACCCCGTTAGTATTTGACGACGCCTTTAATTTTATAGGCACCTCATCGATTCATTAAAATTTAGATAGACGCTTGCTTGATTTATCGATATAAGCGTCAAAATTTGCATTATCGTTAGCTTGCGGTACTCACTACACTGAGTCTACACTAACGACTACTAAAGTTTATTTGCTCGCAATCAACTAACTCACTTCGCTCGTTTTTTCAACAATGCATAAAAGATCATCTTCTCCCACCCTTCCAACCTTTCCACCTTCACGTCCTCCTACAACCCTTCATCCTAAAGACCACCTTGCTTTTGCCACCCTAATCATCCTTTACCTCCTTCAAGGTATTCCTGTTGGTCTTGCCAGTGGTTCTATACCATTCATCTTAAAATCAAAACTTTCCTACTCAGAGGTCGGAATATTTGGTATAGCAGCTTACCCTTACTCGTTAAAGTTACTATGGTCACCAATTGTTGACTCTTTTTACTCTCCTAAATTAGGAAGACGGAAGACTTGGATAATACCTATTCAAACAATTCTGGGCCTAACTCTCCTTTATCTTAGTAAATTCATAGATACTTTGATTATAGATCCACGTCGTGATCTTTTAAAGCTAACAATCTGCTTCTGCTTACTTGTCTTTTTTTGTGCTACTCAAGATATCGCCGTTGATGGTTGGGCATTAACCTGTCTCAGTAAACAAAGTCTTAGCTATGCAAGTACGGCACAAACTATTGGTATAAATTGTGGATATTTCATTTCTTTTACCATCTTCTTAGCTTTAAATGGTCCCGACTTTCCTAACAAATACCTTAGAAGTCTCCCTAGTCCTAACGGGATGTTTACCTTGGGTCAATACTTGAATTTTTGGGGTTGGGCATACTTATTTGTGACTTTACTTCTTTGGTTCATTCCTGAAGAACCTCGTCATTTAAGGGCACCACCATCAGAAATCAGCGAGAAACCTCCACTAGAGGGTCTTATTCATGTTTATAAATCAATGTTTGCTGTTTTACGTCTCCCTAATGTTCAAACTTTTGTGGTGATATTACTTCTCGCTAAACTTGGATTCCAAGCTAATGAAGCAGCAACAAATTTAAAATTGATTGAGAGAGGTTTAAGTAAGGAGGATCTCTCCCTAACGGTTCTAATCAATTTTCCCTTTGAGCTTATGTTTGGTTATTACGCTGGGAGATGGTCATCAGGTAAATCTCCTTTAAAACCATGGATTTTTGGTTTTGCTGGAAGATTAGTGGCCGCCTTTCTTGCCCATCTACTTGTTCTATTCTTCCCCAAAGATGGTGTTACGTCTCGCTATTTCTGGTTAATTGTCCTTCATCATCTTTACTCTTCATTTATGTCTACTGTCCAATTTGTCTCACTTTGTGCATTTCATACCAAAATCGCTGATCCAGCGATTGGTGGGACTTATATGACAACGCTCAATACTTTAAGTAATTATGGAGGTACTTGGCCAAGATTATTAATCTTTTATTTGATTGATAAATGGACGATAAGTGTTTGTAGAGGTGGTGGTAGTTTAGAGGGTTGTGATGATGTTGTGATATTAAGAGATGGTTGGTACTATGCTAACGCTGGTTGTATTTGTTGTGGGGTGGTGATATTGTTGTGGGTGAAGAAGAGGTTAGTACATTTGCAGAGTTTGCCAAGTGGAGCTTGGAGAGTTAAAAGGTGAGTGAGAGGGACATCAAGGTATAATTAGCCAAAACAACTTCACGTATTTTACAACAATTACACTTACGAAGTTATTAAGCTATTGAAGCTATCAATAAGCCACTTGGTGGGTGTTTCTCACATACATCTGTTCTGTTCATTAAGAGCGAAACATCTTTTGTGAACATGAGTTTGTTGCACTTCACCTACACTATATCTTATGACAATGCCATTTATTAAGTCTAAATACAATCTATGCTAAGTCATCTGAAATAGATGGCGATACTTTTATGAATACGAAAAATGCATGGTGGTGGTGGCGGTGGTAATAAAACCCCCGTCTTGAAGCGGTTACCCAGAAGGTTAAATGGGAATAATGATAGATAATGGATAGAATATTGAATGGATTTAGTTTAGCTTTCGGTCAAACTCACCTTCACTCTTACCTTTGATATTTCAGATTTCTACCTTCTCTCGTTACGCTCATGTAGGTTTTCCCTCTCCTCGAGATCCAAAAAGTCTATTGGCGATAAGGGCACTTTTGAACTCTTTCGACCCATCGATGAATACTTCCCTATTATCTGTGGTATCAATGCCGTTGCGTTCTCTCTATTCTGATACGAACTCGCAACTGAAGATGTCAACGTACCATACCTTGAAAATGAATTAGCTATTTGATTAAGGATATGTTGCTTTTGATAATCCTCTGAGTTGATTGAGTTGGAGTAGATATAATGAGATGGTGGTTGAGGGTAAGGGGAATTGTATGATGATGTTTTACCGTTGGGAGTTGTAGGAGCAGGAGGTCCATTTGAATTTTGGTAGATCGATCCATAGCCATGGGAATTATTGGGAGAGGTACCATGGCCAGTGGATTCATATTCTGCAAAATCAAAAGCCAGTGTATACCAATCTGGCTTTTTAAAGTGTTGAGGTTGTTCGCTGATTCTTGGTCTATACCGACGAATTTGAATCAAAATTACTAGATCGAACATTACTGTCCCAGCTGATCCCACTAGAAATGGCAATTGACTTACTAAAACGTCGTGGAAAAGTGAGGAATCATCACTAAGGTACAATAGATATAAATCAATTGATATTGAAATGGTATAAAAAGTATTTCCTAGCATAGCAAGAAGAAACAAGTAAGCTGATATTCCTTTAGTTGACTTTGAACGGTAATTTTTAATGATTTGTGGTGAACGTGCTGAAAGGTATAAAATTGAACAACACCAGGCTGAAATTTGACCAATAAATGTAGGGAGTGATGATTTTGGGATATGGAGATGTGGGAGATGAAATTGGGGTGGTGATTTAGTGGACACCGAGGATGAGACAACTGAAATGCCTTGGAGGATGACTGATGGGAGGGCAGTAGGAAATGTGCTATAATTGGAGCTAGTCGTTGAATTAGCTTGTGAAATTGAAGTGGTGACACTGGAGACTGTGGTGACTGCAATAGCGGCAGGCTCAGGTATAGTTTTTATAGTAGCTGAAGTTGAGTTCAGTGCGATACTCATGAGATTGAACTTGTTGGAGACCGACTTGACCAAGTTTGCGACTTTAGTGCTGACTTTTTCAAAGATTGTATTGAGAGCTTCAGAACTAGCTGTTGCACTGGCGCCTTCAGCTTTGATTTTAGTTCCGCTTGCATGACCTACTAAACTTCCCACTGCTAACTTCTTCATGAAACTTCCATCACCCAAAAGCCCCTCCCTATCCCCAAATCTATTTTCTCTAATTCCAGCCAAGCCTCCTCCGCTCCTTACCGGTCTTAACATATTTGGACTTTGTAACAAATTATGATGAACCTTTTGACGAGGATATACTGACGTATAGTACCACCACTGTAGTGACAAGATCGAATCTATAAAGCAATAATATACCGCTAGTAAGGTTTGAAATGGTAATGCTCTAGTGAGAATACACCCCAAAAGATTGGTGACGTCGCCCGCGACCCATAGTGATAAGAATAATGTTGATACTCCATCAACCAGATGATTTTGATGATTCTCAAGAATTTGTGGTAGTTGGGCAAAAAGCCATATAGTAAGTGAGAGAATCCCACTAATTTTACTAACGTGGTGAAGCATTTGATGGGTTGATGATGGTGAAATGTGTTGTAGTAATGAGTTGTTCTAGATAGCATCGATGCGATGAGAGCGCGACATTTGCGACATAATAGTATCGTGTGAGTTGATTCCAAAAACGCATGTGTCATGTGAATCGGCACGTTTGCATTTTGACATACTTGTACATTTTTTGAAATGTTTCATCACATGACTTCACTTTCGAGGGTAAACTTCATCACTCTACAATTGTGCCCTTTAGCTCTTTAAAATGATTGAAATTCAAGCTAATGATCGACTTGGAAAGAAAATTAGAGTAAAGTGTCTTCCTGAAGATACAATTGGTGATCTTAAGAAAATGATTTCGTTACAGACAGGAACTTCACATGATAAGTTAGTATTGAAGAAAGGTTATCAGGTTTATAAAGATCATATAAGTCTTGATGACTATGAGGTTCACGATGGGTTCAATTTTGAGTTATACTATGGTTAGTCGGTGAATGAGAGATGAGATTTGGCGAGAGAGAGAGCTGAGAATGTCAAGAGGTTTGGTTGATCAATGAATGGTGAGTATGAAATTTTCGAAAAATACTTAGAGACGAAACATGTCTCTTATCATAACAAACACTGGCTTAAAAATTCTTTTTGCGCCTGCTTTTCTAATCACAATTGCATAAAAAATCGAATTACAAACAAGAAGATTTATGAACTTACTTAGGCAAAACTGCATATATTACAAATATTGGTTTCTGATTTCAAAATCTAAATCAGTGGGGTTAGGTGTGAATTTTGTTAAAAGTCTCACCCGGTCATTGGTATGTATGAGAGAACCTGATAGGAAATCCCATTGTGGTATTAAAAATATTTCTGCTAACAATTTTTTATAAAGATTGTAGCGAAGGCTCGAATTAAGCTGGTCTAGTGGTCAGAGAAGCTTAGATAACGCTTAGGATGAAGTTTTTTATAGGAGCATTATCGATTAGTGCTGACATCAAAAACAAGTAATAAAGCTCAAATATCAAAATGGAACATATTTTAAATTGGACTTGGGCCGACTCTGATCCATATCGAACTTCACCTGATCGGAGGTGAGATATTCAACGCCATCAAATCAATTGAGCGACGCTATTCAAAAATTCCGAGTGTAGGCTTTCTGTAATTTAGATTCATTCCGTCGAAGTTACAGCTCCAGGGATGTTCAATTGAGCCTCATTCGTCAAGTTTCGTGTTATATATGTCCCCTATAACCTGAAGTTCTATCCTTATGATAATTTGAAGGACTTCTTCCTCTTATAATTAATGGTGGCGTTTCGATACTACTTAGTAATATCGGTTGTATTTGATTCTCTTCATCTTCAATTATCCCCAATAACTCAACATGTAATGTAAAATATTTTGTATTTATAGAGCTTGATTTAACTCTTATTGAACTCGTAAATTGTATTCTTTCGAACCTTGCAACTCTTGCAATACTATCACTTGGGTAATTTTTGAGTACTGAATCTTCTTTTCTATAATAATCCAGTCTATCAAAATAAAAAATCTTATTCATGTTTTCAATCTTATTACCATTTCTTTTATTACAACTTGCTCTGACAATATCATGAGGTGGTAGATCTCCAGGTACAGCAGGATAAATTGGCGGTGGGAATTGTGGTCCTTTATCTCTTTTAGCCGTATGTTGTACAAGACTTATAGCAACATCATCATCAGAACATTTGGCTACAAGTCTTATAGCAAAATAGCTTATCTCCACTTTTGATTCAGCTTGCTTTGTCTTTTCATAAGTATAAAATTTGGAATCAATGAATCGTTCAATACTGAAATTTTCAAGGTTAAAAGCTGCTACTAGAGTGAAATAATTACGTTTGTACCCTATCCAGGTACCGCCTTCACCAACTTCGAATCCACGGTCAATCCTAGCGATTAGTACAGGAATCACGTCTTGATCATTTTGCTTACAATAAATATCTTGATGATGTCTAGTCTCACTAAATTGTGGACCGATCTTGAATAAATCACTTGATCTAGGGGCAACTTTCCTATTCTGTTCGAGTAAGTCTTCGGGAAGAATTTCTATTGGTTGGTATGAATTTACATCTACCGCAGCTGCTGCTATATCCTGTGATTGATATTGATATTGTTGTAGTTGAGTTAATTGATCATCATTGAGTTCTGGTTGGTAGAGGTGTTTTGGTTTAGGGTGTTTGTCATAAATTAAAGGATAGAGTTGATCATGTTTTGAAGAAGCAGCGGCGGCAACAGCAGCTGCTTCATCTGGAGTGATGGGGTGATCATTTGGTAGACTCATTGGTTTTGTGGTGAGTTGTTTTGTGGAATGTGTGCAAGGACCAAGCCAACTACGAGCCACCAAGCTACAGGCGGTGAGGTTTTTGGCTAGTATGGGAATTACTACGAGTCTGTATATACAAAATTATAGAGAATCATTTATAAGTGAAAAGTGGTGCATATTGTGATTTTGACTGATGTGATATGAAATTTACGCTGATAACTCGTTTAGAGTTGTGAGTAGATATAGTAAAAGTATTTAATTTTCTACGCGCTATGAAGCCCAAGACACACATATTAATGCTTAAGAAATCAATACACCCATACAAAGATATAGATGTGTCGTCGTAGTGGTGACAGTAAGAAAACGCGGCTAGATCACGTCTTAAAGTTTCTTTCGTTTCAAGATAAGAGGAAGCTCGCTTATTATTGAGTGACATCAAACAATATCTATATTCACGCCTTAAACTTTTTAGTTTTTTGAATTTTTTACAAAAACTGCCAAATTATCTGTTTGTAGTTATCGGTAAATTTAACGAAAGTGGAATGTTATATGCAAAACATAGTAAAGCCTAATATCAAATCCAAAGATCGCAACCAGTGTATCGTTAGCTTATTTGTGTTTTGATGAAAGACAAGATTTAAACCACGGGTACTTAATATACAAATATTCTTCCTATACCAGTAACTTGTGCTTGTGAATGAGCATAGAAAAGTACTTCAATCTCCGTGAAGCCTGAATGAACAGATGAAGTCAATTTGTAACACAAATTCTGAATTTATCTCAAATTATATGATCTTACTTCACGATCGGTTCTATCCCATGCAGCTTTGTTTGTCTGGTTCTCTCTAACCTCTTCTTTTTTCTCTATCTACTTTGCAGCTATTCATACATACAATTGTATTTTGCAACCTCCTACATATAATTTCCTTTCCCATCGATTTCAAATTTTGCAACCATTCAGAAAACCACAAATGCAGACAACTCAACAAGATGGCATTCCACAATCAGATATACCACCAGAGCTCTCCAACCCTATTGACTTAGCTTACTTGCCAACTCAATCCATCCCCTCTGATTTCCACCTTTATGATTTTTGTCAAGATTATACTCAACCTTTGGAAACTCCATACAAAGCTTCACCTTTTCCCTCATGGTGTTATGAAAATGGAGCCCCATTACAAACACAAAGCATAAAGGGAATATTTCTAACATTAGGAATCCGTTTTGGATTCCAAACCGATAATGTTAACAATATGTTTGACTTATTTATGAGTCAACTTGACTCAAGATCAAGTCGAACTGATTGTTTAACCGCTCTTATGTCAATCCATGGTGATTATATTGGTGGTGATAGATCAAACTATAAAAAATGGTATTTCACTGCTCAATATGATATTGATAAAGGAATAAAAAGAAGTTATTGGGATACAAATTGTATAGTTAGCGAAGATTCACAAAGTCTTTGGAAGATGGAATATGAATGGAGAGAAGAAATGAGAACTTTATCACCAAGAGATTGTATTGGTCAAGTAGCCTTATATTTGTTGATATGGGGGGAATCAAATAATGTTAGATTTATGCCAGAATGTATCTGTTGGTTGTTTTGTATCATGTGGGGGAATTTAGAAATTGGAGAAAGGGGAGAATTTAAGTCTGAAGAGTTCTACTCAATAGAGAAGGAAGAAGAGAAAGATGGAGAGAAAGAACCGAAATCAGACCCAAAAGAAATTGATAATCATAAAGACTCGAGCCCAGAGTCATTGAAGTTCCTTACTACAATAATAAACCCAATTTATAACTTTATCAAATCTCAACAATATTATCAAAACCAACGTACTCACAAAGACCACAGTAAAATCATTGGTTATGATGATATAAATCAATTCTTTTGGTTAGAATCAAATTTGAAGAAAATCAAACTTAATGATAACTCCCTTTTGTACAATTTACCTCGTCAAAAACGGTATGATCATCTTCCCAATATCAATTGGTCAAAAGCTTTTCGAAAAACTTATAGAGAATCAAGATCATGGTTCCATTTAATACCAAACTTTAGTAGAATTTGGATAATTCATTTTACAACATTTTGGTATTATACATCATTGAATAGTCCATCATTATATACAAAAAATTATGTTCCTTTATTGAATAATGGACCTCCAGGTCAACTTCAATGGTCAATTATTGCATTCGGTGGAACAATCACCATCATTATCGTATTTTTAGCAACAATTACTGAATGGTGGTTTGTACCAAGAGGAGGTTTAGGGACAACTTCTCACTTGATTTGGAAACTTTTAATCATAATAATCATCTTACTTATAAACTTTGGACCATCTATTTATATATATCTTCTACCGTTTGATGCCCATTCCAAATCAGGCTATGTTTTATCAATTTGTCAATTCATAATCTCAATCATAACATTTTTTTACTTTGCAATCATTCCCCCTAATAAGCAATTTGGATTAGGAAGATCACCAGAATTTAAAAAGAGATTGGCGTTTGTACTGAACTTCCCAGTGCTAGAAAAAAGGAGTGCCATTTATTCATATGCACTTTGGACTTGTGTCTTTACAGCTAAATTCTTTGAACTGTACTTTTTTCTCACATTGTCACTTAAAGATCCCATAAGGGTATTAGGATCGGTGAATTTAAGGTGTAGTGGAGATATTTATCTAGGAAATTTACTTTGTCAGCATCAAGGAAAAATTACGTTGGTCTTACTTATCCTTACAAATTTCATACTATTCTTTCTCGATACCTACCTTTGGTATGCGATTTGTACAAGTTTATTCTCAGTGGCATTATCATTTACTTTAGGTGTTTCAATTTTTACACCATGGAAGAACATTTTCATGAGATTACCAGAACGTATTTATTCAAAGATCATCAAGACATCATCACAAGACACCATTCTTATTGTCTCACAAATTTGGAATAGCATCATCTTTTCAATGTATAAAGAGCATTTCCTCCTGATCGAACAAGTAGATGGTCTTATATATCTCAAAGGAGAATCACCATCACCTTTCGTGATTTCTCCAGCGTTTTTTATAAATCAAGATGATAAGAATTCTTTAAATTTAAATGAATTTTTCAAACCAATGAAGGATGGAGAAAGACGTATTCTATTCTTTGCTCAGTCATTATCAAGTCCAATACCAGAACCAACCCCAACGAAATCATTACCGGGATTTACCGTTTTGATCCCTCATTACTCCGAAAAGATTATCCTTGATCTTAAGGAGATCATAAAAGAGAACAAACATTCAAGATTATCATTATTAGAATACTTAAAGAAATTACATCCTCACGATTGGGATAATTTTGTTAAAGATACAAAGATTCTTTCATCAATATCAAATCCAGAATTATTACCCGATGTCTTAAAGAGTCAAGCTGATGATTTACCTTACTACTGTATTGGATTTAAAGATTCTTCACCAAAGTATACCCTTAGAACAAGAATATGGGCATCATTAAGATCTCAAACATTATATAGAACAATAAGTGGATTCATCAATTATAAAAAAGCCATTAGTCTTATGCAAAGATTGGAAGGTGGCGATGAAGATGTTGTAAGAAATAAATTCACTCTTATTGTGGCAATGCAAAGATTCGAAGAGTTCCTGGAGGATGAACTTGAAGACACAAATACCTTGTTTGAGATGTTCCCGTCATTGAAAGTGGCATACTTGGAAAAAGTCGAAACGGAAGAAGGACCTGAATACTACTCATGTCTTCTTGTTGGAGAGCCCAATGGTCCATTAAACTATAGTCTCAAGTATCGTATCAAACTTTCTGGGAACCCAATCCTTGGTGATGGTAAATCGGATAATCAAAATCATAGTCTCATTTTTTATCGGGGTGAATACATTCAAGCTATTGACGCCAATCAAGACAATTACTTTGAGGAATGCTTGAAGATTAAGTCAGTATTAGCAGAGTTTGAGGAGTATGAAATTGATACATCAAGTCAATATGTACCTGGAATCCCACCTGGGAATGATACTACAGTGGCAATCATAGGAGCTCGTGAATACATCTTTAGTGAAAATATTGGAATCTTGGGAGATATTGCCGCTGGGAAAGAGCAAACTTTCGGCACATTATCTGCTAGAACACTTGGTGCCACTGGTGGTAAACTTCATTATGGACATCCAGATTTTTTAAATGGTATATTTATGACAACAAGAGGAGGCATATCAAAAGCACAAAAGGGACTTCATCTCAATGAAGATATTTATGCTGGAATGACTGCGGTATGTCGTGGTGGTAAAATAAAACATTGTGATTATTTCCAGTGTGGTAAAGGCCGTGATCTTGGTTTTGGAACAATATTAAATTTCACTACAAAGATTGGTGCTGGAATGGGAGAACAAATCTTAAGTAGAGAGTATTTTTATTTGGGAACATCTCTACCCATCGACAGGTTTCTATCGTTTTATTATGCTCATCCTGGGTTCCATATCAATAATTTGTTCATCATGTTATCGATCGATTTGTTCATGATGTTGTTAGTAAACTTTGGATCATTATTTAGTGAGACAATTGAGTGTAAGGATTCACTTTTGACTGATATTAAGCAACCTCTTGGATGTTCAGATCTTGGTCCAGTATTCCGATGGATTCCGAAATTTGTCCTTAGTATCTTGATCTCGTTCTTTATTTCATTTTTACCGCTATTTATTCAAGAACTTAGCGAAAAAGGGATTCTTAAATCATGGTATAGAATTGCACTACACTTTGTTCTGATGGCACCAATATTTGAAGTGTTTGTTTGTCAAATATATTCCCAATCTTTAAGCTATAATATGAGCGTTGGAGGAGCTAAATATGTAGCAACAGGCCGTGGATTTGCTACTGCAAGAATCCCATTCTATCAATTGTATTTAAGATATTCATCAACAAGTATTAAAGGAGGGTTTAAGCTTTTATTAGTATGGATATTCTCTACACTTGCAATGTGGCAGGTATCTTTATTGTGGTTCCAAGTAACAACAATATCATTAACATTAGCTCCGTTCTTGTTCAATCCTCATCAATTTAGCTATATCGAATTTGTACTTGATTATCAGCGACTTTTAAATTGGTTATTTAGAGGGAATCGACGGTTAAAAAATTCCTGGAATGACTGGATAAAGACCGAAAGAATAAAACTCTTAGGGCGGAAGGGAAGGAAAAGGCCAGCTTTTGGTTTTGGATCAAGATTGGTGATACCAATAGTGGTAGTGATTGTAAACTTGATAGGTTATTTGTTTATTACAGCTCAAACTGGGGTAGAAAGTCCGGAAGAGGTTAATGTATTTGTGAGAATCGGAGTTCTTACTCTTCTACCTATCGTGGCAAATATAGTAGTATTAATGACAATGTTTGTTATATCGTGTTTCCTTGGACCTATTGTTAGCATGATGTTTCCCAGCTTTCCTAATATTCTCAGTATAATTGTCAAACTATTTTCAGTTCTATTTCATCTCCTTACTTTTCAAGTCTCATTACTTGGCCATGAAATGAACTTTACAAGGACAATCTGTGCTGCTATTGTCATCATTAGTATCCACCTGTTGATATACAATCTTCTGTTGATCTTCCTTACCAAAGAAATAAACACTGATAGTCCTAATCGTAGTTGGTGGTCGGGAAAATGGATCACTGGAGGGTTTGGATGGATGATACTAACTCAACCCTTAAGAGAGTTCGTGGTGAAATGTACTGAGATTAATCAATTTGCCTATGATTTCTTATTATGTCATGCTTTACTTTTGATGATGTCTCCAACGTTACTTATACCATTGGTGGATCGATGGCATTCATGGATTTTATTCTGGACTTTCCCCAAGTTTAGTAAAACAATTTTGTCACGGAGAAAAAAAAGAAGAAGAAACTGGCGAGTAGTAGGGTATACTTTTTTGTATCTAATGGTGATGGGAGTTTTGATAGGACTGATTGTGGTACCAATATATTTTGGTGGAGTTGAAATCAAAGGAAGATGGGATGTTGTAGATATATTGATCCAACCAAATCAACAGAACAACAATGATACCGGGGACAGAGCCCCAATAAATGTTAGGACAAGACCAGAAAGAATTAGCATGAGAACGGTATTTTAAAAGCTAGGCCGATGTCCAAGTATGATGTTATATCAAAATGGGAGTTATATATCCGGAGTAGACATGAAGTCGTACTTCTCGCACAAGCAAGTTGACCTCCATAATATAAGCACAAAGCTCAAAGTAAGGAGGGTAATCTTTGAGGGAGGCTTAACCATTATTATATAATTGACTATAGTTACACCATCAGAACCTCAAGTTTACCCCAGGTTCACATGAATTTAATCACATGATTACTTTCAGGTGATTCTCCAAATCAACTCAATTGTTTACAAACAACATGCGAGTTAATCGTAAGGTTAGCAAACAACTAGGGAGAAAGATCTCTCAAGCTAATCTTGGTAGTTTGACCCCGCCAGTTAAAACATCACGAGAGTTGCTCAGTAAGTTTCAAGATGATAATGAAGAAATTGATTTTGATCTAGAAGAAGATTTTATCGATGAATTAAGGACATTGAGAGTGGAAGAAGATACTTTAAAATCTCTGAGATTGCCACCTGGTAGTAGTAATTTTAGGGATCTTGGCGAACAAGAGGACTTATTTGGACCTGGTGATGATGACATGTTCAATATTCCACCCGGAAAAGTCAACTACGGAAAGCAATGGAAAGCACAACAAGACCGCTTCTCACCTTCTGGTAGCGGAGCTGATTTCAAAAGCACTGGTACCTCATCACCTCGTCGCAAATCTCTTTCCGAATATTCTGAAGATACCGATATCACCTCCAATTTTAATGATGATGATTTTGAAGATATTGAAAACATATTTGGTAATGAGGAGAGCGGTATTTACAAAGCTAGCGAAAGGCTTCTTAATAACAAACAGAAAATGTTAAAGAAATCACAAGAGGAAGAAATTGAACTTTCAAGACAAATTCAACGCCAGACTGATCAAGTGATTAAAATCAAAGATTTCAGTGAGATTGATCGTCTTGACAATGACAAAACAATTGATTATGAGATCAAAAGAGATGAAAAATTTGAGGAAGGATTTGATTTGAGTTCACCATTAAGATATGAAAAGATTGAACAATTTAAGACCCCAAAAAGAAAAGGATCCGTACCGGTGATGGGGAAAGGAAGAGGTGGTAAAGAAGTGAGAAGACTTAAGTCAAGCATCGAAGGATTGGGTAGTCATCCTTTTTTCAATGAAAATAACAAAATTATAAGAAAGTTGGAAAGAATACCGTCTTTTTATAGGGGAGGACCTGAGCAAATATCTGGATCTAACCATGATTCTAACACCGGTGCCTCCCTTTCCCAACAGAAGAAAGAACTTCTCGATAAGTACAGAGAGATATCACACCTTCAAAACCAGATAAAGAAGAAATCTCGTCCTCAAAGAAAGAACATTGGTCTTGTCCGTTACCTCAATGATACACCAAATTTGCCAATGTCTACTACTATGAAATATAATCCAATTGGTCATAAATGGGAAGGTAATGATATTGATTTGGTAAAGTTTGATAATATTGGTAAACAACTTCCAAAATTAATACGACGGGATGATTTCAAAACTCCAGAGATGAATAATATGATGTATGACAGCGAGAATTTACGCTGGGTTAATGAAGGCGAGGAGGATATAATTGACGTTCCTGATTTGGTCGAAGGAGGAAAAAGAGAAATCAGTGAAAAGAGAGTAGAGAGTCACGGTAGTAAGATGAAAGAGAATGATGAGAACGTTTTCTCTATAGAAACGGAGATGATAGATAGATTTATTAAAGAGGAATTAAGGTTGAAAAGAAAGATTGATGGCTGGTTTGGAGGAGGAAGCGGAGGTGGAAGTGATCATTATTGGGAGATTAGGAAGCTAGTTGTAGAGGAATAGGTTGAAGAACTAATTTCTGATGAAACAGCAGTGTCGAGTTGAATTTCCCTTAAACATAATATCAGCTGAGCTGATATCTTGTAGTATACCCCAATGATTAACTACTGACAAATATTTTGCTAAAACTAGAGGGCACATAAATACACAGATTAAATGCGATGACGTAATGATTCATTATATAATTGTAGATGCCCTTAGCATATTGAGAGTAGATAGTGTCTATCGATATTTGAAGACTTTTTGGCCAAACCTATAAAGACTTTGGAAGTGAATTACCGGATATCAAAGATTGCGTAGACTGATGGTAATGATCGAGGGTCAGATCATAATTAGATCCAAGCGAATATAAAGACTAAGATTATGCAGCGGGCCGGATGACAGAATTGACATTCTTAAAGGTGAGATGCACACTAGCAAGTCAATTACTTAAATAAAAAAGAGTCCAGCCCCAATAATTCCCCCAACGTATCCTAAAACCTTCATGATTGGACTTACACTATTGTTTACTCCACCAGCTTTTGAGGTTGAGCTACCACTAGATTTTGAACCTGAACTACTTCCAGTTGCACTGGCACCTGAACTTCCACCGCTAGTACCTGAAATTGTATTAGCTCCATTTGTACCAGCTGAGCTTAGAACACCAGCACAACCCGAAGCAGTAGCTGCTGATTTTAACAGACCCAGTCCACTGAAATTACAAGCAGAAGATTTAGATCCGGCTTGTTTATAATACAAATTCATAAGGAAAGCCAATTTCTCCTTTGGTGAACAAGGTGAATAACTACCATAACGACCAGAGGTACCATTAGCATTTACACCTGAACAATCAATAGAAGTACAGATAAAGTCAAACAAGTCACTATAGTTACTTTCCTTCACAGAGTCATCAACAACACAACTCAAGGAATCATACATACAATCACAAACCGATTTTTGTGGAGTTGGTGGGAGTAATGTAGCAGCAAACCAATTAGTTGTTGAACTTGGACATGAAGTTACAGTAGTTGATTTTGATGCAGCAGCAGCAGAAACTCCAGTTGGATTTATAGTTGCAATTGCTTTACTGTAGAAAGAGTAATCAGCTAAAGTTGAGATTGCACCATCCTTCTTAACGCTAACAAGTCCATAATTGTTCTCTTCTTCAAAATACATATACACAATACCACCTGACCAGACATCAATCATATCTGGACCATAAATAGTTGCAACCTCTGAAAATGGACGAGGTCTAACTTCATTACATCCATACTCGGAGAAAAAGAGTGGAATTCCAAGATTTTGATATTCTTTAGTAATAGTGGCATATCCTGAGGTTTTAAATGTAGAATTTCCACACCATTCATACATATTGATACCAAAAAAATCTGCTCTTTCTTCTTTGCTTCCACAAGCAAAATATTCAGCTAATGGGATCCTGATATCAATATCATCATTTGCAGAATATCCAACTGGTATTTCTCTATAATTCTTTTGCTTTATATAAGCCTTTGTATCACGTACTGCAGCTTTTACGAAGGCCGATGCATCAGTATTATTTTTAGCATTAGTTACTTCATTACCAGCGAAAAAACCAAGAATGTTAGTATAATTACTAAATTTATCGATAACTGAAGTATACCTATCATAAAGCTCAAGATCCCATTGTGGAGTATTTCTATTTATAGACTCATCAGGTTGTGATAAATCAGCAATTATGTAAATCCCTGCTTCATCTAACAACTGCATACAGACGGTATGATCTTCACTTGCATTTAATGCATAAACACGAATAACATTAGTACGTAATGCTTCTAAATATGGAACATCACGTTTACAAGCAGAAGCATTTGCTAATGGATCATGAAACAAAGTACCCGAAGTCCCTGGATTTTGTTGATAGGCGATACCCCTCATGAAAAACTGGGAACCATTATTAGTATAAAAGAACTTGTTACCGATAACTTCGATTGGAGGAAGGGTGGCTAGGACACTTGCTAAAAGAAAGAATAAAAGAAGCATTATGGATGATTTCAGAATAGTGGAGGGGACCTGGGGGATGGCTTAGTTTTATAGTTGAATAATTAGAGTTGTAGTGTATGATTCATGTATATAATTATATACAGGGCATAGTAGATATGTAGAGAAGGTCGAGTAGAGAGTAATGGGGGGAAAGGAACTTTACGGTATTTAGATTTAGATTTGGAAGGTAGTAGGGCAGGGAGAGGGCGCTTAGGCGGGAGGACAAAGAGAAACGACAGAGCCTCGTTGGTTCTGTTATTTTTAGAATTGAGTTATTGAAAGCGTGTGTTGAAAGCTTATTCTCGGCGCGATGTCTTGGATCAAAACAGTAAAACCATCAATAAAGATGTCAAAATTGCTCGAAAAGGAAACTTGTTGTAGATTCAATTTCAGGTAACCTGATACATGAAGCTTTTCCACCAACCAACTTCAAGAAGAGTTTGCCCCGTTTTGCATCTCTTTTCTCACTAGCTTTGTCTTTTCTCCCCCATCTATAATATTCATACTTCTATATGCAAACCAAAACATTTGATTTCTTGGTAGTGGCTTGGTTAATCTACGCTAAATATCGTTTAGCTAGAAGATACAGGCGCCAAGGGTTCACTGAGACACCGTGGGATTGAAAACACGCTAACCGCGAGAGACTCGTGTGACCTTGGCAGTCGAGACGCCGAATAGTTTTAAGTCAGGATATGCTCAATAACTAATAATAAGTGAAAATCGTTGAATGGGTATCCAGCTTTTGTAAAATTAGCCAATCCTTGTATTTGCTATTACGCAACAAGTCGTTTAAAAAAACGACGTGAAAAGCACATCTAGTGTTATTCAATATCAATCAAATGGTCCTACTTTCAATCAGTGATAGGGCTTGAATCGATATAATCAATTAATTACTTATATAAGCAATTACATAAGCTGCTTAAAAAGTTATCAATAACCTGTACACAACTAGTCGTGCGCTACCACCCCCACAACTCAACACAGTCTCATCTCATCAACGTTCATCACAATTCTTTTACGCAATGTCCCAAGAAGAGAAAATTCTTAACGACGTTAGCGAAGCTGAAGAGACAGGATCTACTGAAGTTTATATCCGTTTCAACAATGACCTTGAGAAAGATTATTGCTTTCAAGTCAAAGCTAATCAAACCTTTAGGGATCTTCTTGTGATCTTTAAAACTTTACCAATTTCTCTTAGACCAAATGTTTTCCACAATAGAATGCCAGTTGGTTTTGTGGTAAGTACCGCCCCAGGTTACCTTACAAATGATGGTGGTCTTCTCTTCTCATATGAAACTGATCAACCCCGGTTTAGAAAATCGGTGGCAATGTCCGACAAGATTCTGGAGTGTATATGGCCAGGACAATTGATTTTACCAATTTGGGAGAAAAATGATTTTGCGTTCTATAGTTTTGTGTCATTTTTAATCTGTTGGTTGTATACAGATTTACCTGATTTCGTTTCACCAACTCCAGGTATTTGTTTGACCAATTTTGCTAGTATCTATTTGGCCAAAGTAGCCACTTATTTTAATGTACCTAGATTAGCGAAGGCTTTGATTGATGATCTTTACACAGAAACTTCAATCACTGCCCAAGTTTGTTTCTTTGTCTTTCATCTTTTTAAAACAATGGCTATTTTTTTCATATTTCAATTAGGAGCCTTTAACCCGATTAAGGTCTTCAGATTTAGTTCAGCTTCAATTCCAAAAGAAGTTGATAGAGATCAATTGGTTGCAATTGGTTGGACTGGTTCAAGAAAAGCAACAATTGATGATTATAAAGAAGCTTATAGAGAATTTAAGATCAAAGAACATGGTGGACTTGTTCAAGCTCATCAAAAGGGTTTATTCAAAACTTTAGAAAATTTGGGTTGTTACTTAGGTCTTGAAGAAGGTTTCAATACTCCTTTGGGTAAGAAAAGTACATTCCAACAATTGTCTCAAGAAGATAATGAGAAATTTTATCTCAATTATGAATACTTTGTTGAATTGACTGAATGTTTGACTGAATATATTAGTAATGGTAAAGAGAATGATTTAGGAGCTGTTGTGAAACAATTTAGAAGATATGGATTGATGTGGAGTAATGAGAAAATAAGATCAGTCGTTGATCAAAGGAGAAGATTTGGGGATGCAAAGATTTAATTCTCTTTGCTTAATGTTATTCAAATAGACTTGAGCTGCCCTTAGCTGCACAATTTAGACCTCATAAGCCTTAAGGCTTCAGGCTCATCTATGACGTCATTATTATGAAGTGAGATGAGCCTTGTAAAATCAATATATGTACATATATTTCGTTGAAAGTAGAGCCTTGTAAGCATCTGTTGTAACGAGAGTGACTTGTAATTTACACACATTTACTCATTACTTGTTTAGCTATCACGTATCTCAAGTAGTGTAGACAAGATCAAATTTACGCAGGTCCAATAGATCTTCTTCAAAGTTGTAGCAAAATAACTGCCGAGTTGAAGGGGTATGTAAAGAGTATGGTGGAGTATGAGCGATCAACGGTTTTCAGGAGTTGTGTCTGAGGTCAATTTCGATCTAATTTTTCCTTGTAAAGACGGGAAAGTTTTTCACCTTGTTAGATCGCACGGCGCTCAATCACGTGCTATTTACATAGTCGTTCCATCACCAACTCGTGGGATTTGACTATTTTGTTTGTTGCATTGTACAGGTGTCTTTTAATCAGCTACGCTTACATAATCAAAATGTATCAGCAAATTGAAAAGATGTATTAACCTAGAGTTTCCTTAGCCCTTTAAAAACTTTCTTTACCCCAAACCACCAACAAAAGGCAACTACCACCTTTCAATTAGTCTTTTGAATGCTGGCTATTTCACAATACGTGTTTTATCGTTTACCGTATTATAGTTGGCCGATTAAATAGATACAGGAGCTATTGACTCGGATCAGTGAGTCATGTCAAATAGACTCAATTGATGAGAAAAGGAATCTCCTTAGCACCAAAAGCTTTCTATGTAGAGAACATTATTACCATCAATTTCAACCCTAAGCTTTTTTTCATCAATTCTGTCTATTCTACCAAATTAGTTAATTTTTCACTCTCCTGTAATCTCACGTGCCCCCACGTACCAAATTCCACATCCAATCACCCGATCAAACAATCTCCTATATAAATACGTTCAAATCCACATCAACCTAATTATCAAAACGTCGACATGGTATCATCATCAATTTTGGGATTCCCACGTATTGGAGCAAACAGAGAATTAAAGAAAATCACTGAGTCTTACTGGCAAGGAAAAGTTTCTACTGAAGATCTTTTAGCCAAAGGTAAAGAACTTCGTCAATTGAACTGGAAATTGCAAAAAGATGCAGGTGTTGATGTTATTCCATCAAATGATTTCTCCTTTTACGATCACGTTTTAGACTTATCTCTTCTTTTCAACGTTATCCCACAAAGATACACTAAATATGATTTAGCACCAATCGATGTACTCTTTGCAATGGGTCGTGGTTTACAACGTAAGTCAGGTGACTCAGTTATCGATGTTACTGCCCTTGAAATGGTTAAATGGTTTGATTCAAATTATCATTATGTTAGACCAACTTTCTCAAACTCTACTGAATTCAAATTGAACGGTAGCAAACCAATTGATGAATATCTTGAAGCTAAAGAACTTGGTATTGAAACCCGTCCAGTTGTTTTAGGTCCAATTTCTTATCTTTACTTGGGTAAAGCTGATAAAGATTCACTTGATCTTGATCCAATTAGTCTTTTAGATCAATTCTTACCAGTTTATAAGCAATTGTTGGAAAAATTAGTTGAAGCAGGTGCTAAAGAAATTCAAATTGATGAACCTATTTTAGTATTAGATCTTCCTGAAGAAGTTAAGAATTTGTATAAAGATACTTATGCTAAATTGGCTGGTTCCGCTAAAATTGTTTTATCTACTTATTTTGGTGATGTTAGACCAAATCTTTCTGCTATCAAGGATCTTAGTGTCTCTGGTTTCCATTTTGATTTTGTCAGAGTTCCTGAACAATTTGATGAAGTTACTTCCATTCTTTCATCTACTCAAACTCTTTCTGTTGGTATTGTTGATGGTAGAAATATCTGGAAAACTGATTTAACCAAAGCTGGTCAATTTGTTAAGAAAGCTGTTGATGCTGTTGGATCTGATCGTGTTGTTGTTTCAACTTCTTCATCTCTTTTACATACTCCAGTTGACTTAAACAATGAAAAGAAGTTGGATTCTCAAATCAAGGATTGGTTCTCATTTGCCACTCAAAAATTGGATGAAGTTGTTGTCTTGGCTAAACAAGCTAATGGTGAAGATGTCTCTGAAGCTATCTCCAGCAATGCTGCATCTATCAAATCAAGAAGTGAATCTTCAATTACTAACAATCCAAAAGTTCAAGAAAGATTAGCTACTATCAATGAATCTCTTTCAACTAGAAAAGCTCCTTTCGAAGAAAGACTCAAATCTCAACAATCAAAATACAACTTGCCATTATTCCCAACTACCACTATTGGTTCATTCCCACAAACAAAAGATATTCGTATCAACAGAAACAAGTTTGCTAAAGGTGAAATCTCTGCTGAGGCTTACGAAGAATTCATCAACAAGGAAATTGAAACCGTTGTTCGTTTCCAAGAAGAAGTTGGTCTTGATGTTTTAGTCCATGGTGAACCAGAAAGAAACGATATGGTTCAATACTTTGGTGAACAATTAGATGGTTTTGCATTTACCACAAATGGTTGGGTTCAATCTTATGGTTCAAGATACGTTAGACCACCAATCGTTGTTGGTGATGTTTCTAGACCAAAAGCTATGACAGTTAAAGAATCTGTTTACGCTCAATCTATTACTGACAAACCAATGAAAGGTATGTTGACTGGTCCAGTTACTTGTCTTAGATGGTCATTCCCAAGAGATGATGTCTCACAAAAAGTTCAAGCTTTACAATTGGGTTTGGCTCTTAGAGATGAAGTCAATGACTTGGAAGCTGCTGGTATTACCGTTATCCAAGTTGATGAACCTGCTATCAGAGAAGGTTTACCATTGAGAGCAGGTAAAGAAAGATCAGACTATCTTAATTGGGCAGCTCAATCTTTCAGAGTTGCAACTTCAGGTGTTGAAAATGATACTCAAATTCACTCTCATTTTTGTTACTCTGATTTGGATCCAAACCACATCAAGGCATTAGATGCCGATGTTGTTTCTATTGAATTCTCTAAGAAGGATGATCCAAACTACATCCAAGAATTCTCAAACTACCCTAACCATATTGGTTTAGGTTTGTTTGATATCCACTCTCCAAGAATTCCATCAACTCAAGAATTCGTTTCTAGAATTGAAGAAATCTTGAAGGTTTACCCAGCACATAAATTCTGGGTTAACCCAGATTGTGGTTTAAAGACTAGAGGTTGGCCTGAGGTCAAGGAGTCTTTAAGCCATATGGTTGAAGCAGCAAAGAACTTCCGTGCCAAGTACTAAGTTCTTCTGTTTGACAAAATTGCATTATTCATTTCTTTAATGTTAATGCTGGATTACATTTATTCAACATTAATGTGATTATTTTACTGTTTATACTTTGTTTTTGTATTTAGTGAGGTCAAAGGGATTTCAACATCGGTGAATATAATCGTGACCATTTATGGGAGCGTCAAAAAAAATTTTGTAGGGGCCTTTGCCTGATGTAGATTGCGATATATTTAAGTTAATGAACTGTCAAATGTAATGATGAATGTTCTTGTGATTAATTGTTCTCGGAGATGAATAGTTTTGCATAGCGCTTTCTCAAAGTCGATTCTAAGTTAGAGATGGTTGACTGAGCCGCCTTTAGTAGCGACATTTAGTTGCAACCAACCACAAGTGACATTATCCTTAGTTGAGGTTACTGCCAAAATTGTAGAGACCGTCAAACGAGTTTTATCCACGATGTAAGTCACAACTGTGAAACCATCAAGTTTCCATCTGAGGGGTATGCGATCTAATTATTTGTATTGGGAGGCCGATGTTTCGACTACCTCTGTGGTTATGAAGTATTTAAATCTTCAAGTCGTGCGAGAAAAGAGCACTTGAACTACTTTTAAGTAGAAACGAATCGACTGGGAGCTTTCTTTTGTTTATTTATGTCACAAACAAGTCAGTCTCTAACAACATAGTAATAATTTCCATGGTACGAGGTGTCTCATCCCAGTCCAGAAATAAATTCTCTTCATAATTAGCTTCAACCTTTTACGCCGCAAGAGTTATCACGCTGAGCTTAATAGCAGTCCAGCTCTAAACTCTCCTCTCTAAACTCTCCTTGACTAGGACAGAAAAGTAGAATTCATCTTTTGAATTTGGTTGCAAAATTATTGAAATGACACAAAATTGAAATTTACCTTTCCACTACTTCTATCCCCAGATTTTAAATGGCAAAATCTCATCATAGTAACTATGTCACAAATTGATCAATTCGTACAAATAACAGGAGCATCCGCTAGTTTAGCAGAGCAATTCCTCGCCAGAAATGGAAATAATCTTATTAATGCAATTGACGACTATAATCAAAATATTCCTAAATCCATCCCTAAAACAAAATCAAAAAGAAAGACAGGTTTAAGAACTTTGGGAGATTATGGTGGGCAATCTGATGATTCTGATGACGAAAAGACAAATAACTTTTTCACTGGAGGTGAAAAATCTGGTTTGGAAGTTGAGGATCCAAATAAGAAGAAAGATCAACTGATTATAGATCAAATTTTTAAACGAGCACAAGAACAAATGAACTCACCAGATGATAGACCACTGGCAATCGAAGAAACATCAGGACCAAAATTTAGTGGGACAGGATTCAAATTGGGTGACGGAGAAACACCATCAACTGAAATTCAGGACAATAGTAAACCAAAAGCTCTGAAAGTAACAAGAGAGATTACGTTTTGGAAACAAGGCTTTACTGTAGGAGAAAATGGGATTTTGCATCGATATGACGATCCAAATAACGAATTGGTTTTACAAGAGTTAGATCGTGGTAGAGTACCAATTTCAATCTTAGATGTTGAATTTGGACAAGATGTTGATGTAAACGTATTTAAAAAGACTGATGAAGATTGGGTTCCACCAAAAAGAAGAGTTGGAGGATTTGGGGGTGAGGGTTATAGACTAGGACTGCCAGTACCAGGAGAGTTACCAGGGGAATTACTAGAGAAAAAAGAAGTAGCTATAGAGACCAAAGCTCCTGAGACAAAAGAAGAAAGTTCCGGAGATTCACTTGTTCAGATTAGATTTGCAAATGGTAAACGTACAAGTCATAAATTCAATTCGAATGATCTGATCAAAGTTGTTTATGAATATGTTAGGAATCATGAATTTAATGATGGTAGAGATTTTTTATTATCGCATGCATTTCCCGTGAAAGAGATCGAAGAGGGAGATACAAGTGTGAAAGAAGCTGGGTTAAAGAATTCTGTTGTTGTTCAGAGGTGGAAATGAGTCGAGGTGAGAGTCAAAATAGAATTATATAGTGAGAAGGAGAATGAAGATAGGCAATGAGAAATAACAATCCAAAGTAGTCAATTTGTAGTTACTCGAGAGTGAGCTCATCATATAATAAATGTATACAATCAAAGTAACTCTTTAGTAATCGTGAGACGTTTTGGATGCGAATTGGAGTAGAGAATTGAAAACCCTGGAGAACTGTCCGTTGGTGGCTCACAGGGCTATCATCAATAGTTATTTTCGAGGACAAGAGATTTCACTATGTCGCTTGATCTTGAGCTCATGAGCTCTCTCGCGACTCTCCCGCGATGCTCATCTCTCTATATACACTATATACATCTAACAGTACACTAAAAGTCGACTTGAAGAGATCAGAGAAACGAGTCTTTCCTACCATATACGTAGAGATGAGTACAAATGGAACATTTCTACGAAGAATGAAGCAAGAATTGAAGGTAGAATTTAAAAGAGGACGAAAGAGATTTACAAGACTACCTTCGATGCTGTCTCAATGTAGGTATCAAAGTGTGCTTCCATTGATAAATGGAAATTCTCCTAAACTACGCTATCCTCTGCTATTTCGTTACTATACCACTAATATTTCTGATACTGCCAATACCACCAATGTCACTGATTCCGCAGATACTTACAATACCACACATACCACTGATACTACTAAAACCATACCCAACCTAAAAGATTATGAACCTTATGTTGATCTACCTCAAAGAAAACTTCGACGTTTTCTTCAAATTCGTAAAAGATTTTCAGATCCATGTAAAGATCTTAGGAAATATGTTGATGAAACTGAATATGATTTTGAAGATGTTGAACTTGAACAAACTTATGAAGAAATTGTTAAAGAAGGAGAAAATACCCCACCAAATAGTGGTAGTATTGTTATATTCAAACATCCAAAGACTCATAAAAGTTACTTTGGGATTGTCATAAAAGAAGCTACTAAAAGATATGACAAACTGGAGAATGAAAACTTGATCTTGACTATTTCGAATGAGATTCATTTAGTGAGGTCAATTGATATCAATTTTCATATAGGGGGTGGGATTTTAAAGAGAGCGTTGGATTTAGAGGAAATTGGGGTGGCGGTAGATGAATTGGAGGTGGAAGAAATGAAGAAACAGGCATTGGAAATGAATAATGAATTTGAGAATGGAGGGGAGGAAACAAAGGAGGAGGAGGAAACCAATGACCACAAGCAGAGAAAGATTGAAGAATTAGTATCAAAGAATCAAAGAGCTGAAACAAGTTCGACCTTCCCCTCTATAATAATTGACATAAATCTCCTACCTATTTACCTTACAAGACCACAGACCCATCGTCACGAACTCATAAACTTCATCAAATTCTTACTACAAACATCATATTTACTTCAACCAAATCACCTATTAAGTCATGCTCAATATTCATTACCAAATCATATGGTAAATTTGACATTACCTCAAATCATCTATTCATTTGAAGAAGATATATCAACCACATATATAGAAAAGGTAACAACTCTCATCTCATTACATTTAAATCTTGCAAATGATCCAGTCAGATGGATTGTATCATCAAGTTTACCAATTAGAGAGTCAAATGTAATTGGTTATAATTGTTCAAATAATCTTATACAACCATCAAAATACTTTACAAACTCCATAGTTAATTCTACAGCTATTGAAAGTGTTTTGGAACTGAATCTTGTAAAATATAAACCAATTTTTGAAGAATTAATTAAAAATCCAAAATCTCATGATGATCTTTGTCTTTATTTTAACATTTGGGAAGGTAAACCAATAAAGCCTTTAATCGATGTCATCAAGTTTACTTTAATATATCCACATACAAAAATTGCTTCTAAATTGGAACAGATTGATATGGGGACACCATCCAAAATATATGAGTTTTTGAACAGATCAAACTTATATACCGACAAAACTGATCTATTCTTCTCTTGTAATATCTACGGAAGCTTAAAGAAGGAACATCTAAGTGCAACTAATTTGAATCAATTAGAATTACCTTTAGTATCGAGAAGGTTTGGGATTTTTGCTGATAAGTTAAAAAAGTTACGACACAAACCACCAAGATCATTAGTAATCTATTCATTATCAGAAGAACTTGCGGTATCAATTCAAGATGGACCTAGACCAAGGCTAAATATTCATTTACCTGATTTAATGTCAAGAGTTGTTGTAAGTGATAAAGAATTTGATAAAATGTTAGAATCAACTTCATATTTAACAAATTTATTCCCATTCAATGATGAAGTTTTAAGGAATTCATTCTTACTGGCTAGACAACTAATGCCTTCAAGAAAACCTGCGAATCTTGAGAGAACTTGTATAACTATAAGTTTTGAACTAGGTATTGAACATCAAGGATTTGATATTGGTGATGTTTTTGTGTCATTTGATAATATAAAGGATAATAATATCAAGGACGTGCGTAAATCACATTTACAACAGTTACTAAAGAAAAAAGGTTTAAATCCGTTTGGATTGAAGACTACCTATATCAAAGATTTAGATGAAAAAGATAAAGAGAATCTACTCAAGATAGAAAGTTTACTTCGACTTCATTTTATGTATAGGAAAAAATTAGGTGATTCAGATATACCAAGATCAGCTGATTCATTTTTTATAAAAGAATGTGAAGAAGTTGCAAATACATTGATAAGGGAATTTTGCTTACGTAATGAAATCCCAATTATTACAAATAAACAAGATTTAATCACATTAGATAAAGAAGAATCAGATGAGATAACAATTGAACATGATAATTTATTATTACCAAAATATGAAGCAAATTCGTATTCATCAACTTTGTTTTCGAGAGATGAAAATGGATTTGTTTCTTTATCTGCTTGGATAATTGGTAGAATGTATCTTGGTAGGAATTATTTAACCGTATCAGATGGGAGATCAAAATCAACAAAGCCATTTTTTCATTATGAGAGTATACTCAATCAGATTCAATTGATCAATTGGGTTTGTCATTTAAATCCAGATACTTTTTATTTAGGATTAGGATATAGATTAAGTGGACCAATGGATGTAACTGTAATGAGAAGAGAAATCGAAAAAATAGAAAATTCAAAAGAATTACCAAGATTTTTAGCAGAAAGAAGGAAAAGAAGAGATATGATCGAGGAGGCAGAAATTGGATTAAGGGAAGGAATTACTTATACCTGTATTATGAGTAGTTATGGCTATAAATGGGATAGAGGATCGATAGTTTTGGCTTGGTGTAAAGAACTTGAGGGGGAAGTTGAAGTTTATGTTGATTTTGAAGCTGGGTTGGGGGAGGTTTTAAAGTGTGAGGTTTTCATTTTAGATTGGGATGAGTTGATGATGAGGGTGAAAGTGAAGGAAATGAAATGATAATCACTAGAATCTTTTTTTACCATGATGTAGTGGATATTAAGAAATTGTCTCTATTGAAAATATTACCTGAGCTTATTGGGAACCAATTTGACTTGAGGTTGCAAAAGATAATAATAAGAGGACATGAAAAAAAAGTATTACCGCTTGAAACAAGACTTGAAACATCTTAAACATCAATTAATGTCTCCAAATTTATCTTTCATTTATGGGACTTGGTTTAAAAGCGTATCTCTTCCTTTGTACTTTTATCTGAAGTTGTTGATTGTCTATCACGTGACCTACATCGGAATTTCTCTTTTATTATCACTGTCTTATGAATGCTATGGTATTAAAAATTATGTTATTGTGAAGATATCCTCTTGTATATATACATATCTGATGCAATTCAACTCGCAGTATTAATGTCTGTTGAAAATTCCATTAGAGTTGTCGTTTACTTTCAATAGTAACCAAACGACTGAACATTTATTTTCACCGTTTGTAAAAAGTGCTGCTTAATTCCGAGGGTAGTCACCTGACAGTTAAATTCCAATTATAAAGCTATAAAACATTTGGATAGTGATAAAAGAGTCAAAGGTGGGATTTAAAATTGAACTAGTAGTCTCTATAGTTTCAACCGACACAATTTATTTTTTTTATAAATTGCAATTTCCACTTTTTTATGGCTAAAACATTGACAGCTTTTGAATCAGAATCAAAAAATCAAGCAGCTTAATCGCTTATCTCATCGTAAGCTAGTAGCGCAATTGTAACAAAAATGACATTCAATCTTTGTCTTGACACCGTAACTCACAATGAATTAATCCTCATGCCCTATTAACATTACCACAATCGCACTCACTTATATTTGATGGTTCGTATGGGCGTGAAACAACTTTAGACCTTCGCGCACGTTATCGTAATGTCGCTGGCGCGACATCATACAACGACATTAAGATGAGCTTCTCACAATTCATACTTCTGACTCATGTTTAAAGAAATTCAACCATCCCTTCAAACGCTCTCCCAGCTTGTACAAACTCAAAAGTCACTTCCCAACCCAGCCAATTTATTCCCCGTATTCAAATATCTTTCTACAGATGACTTATCAATTCATCAAGCATATCTTCGTTTAGCAAAATTAAACCAGCCTAATAGATCATCATCATTCCTATTAGAAAGTAGTGTTCATGGTGATACCGTTGATAGATATTCATTCATTGGAATCAATCCAAAGAAGATTATTAAAACCGGTGACTCCAGTGACTTCCCAGAGCATCTTCGTAATGTTGATCCGTTGGTGATTTTGGAGAAGGAATTGTCTAAATATAATCAATTACAATTAGCAGGCTTACCCAAACTAAGTGGTGGTGCAATTGGATATATCTCATATGATTGTATAAAGTATTTTGAACCAAAGACAAAGAGAGATCTTAAAGATGTTTTAAAGTTACCGGAGGCCTGTTTGATGATATGTGATAGTATAGTAGCTTATGATCATGTGTATCAAAGATTTCAATTGATTTATAACGTTGAAATTGATGTAGAGAAGGTAACTGAAGAAGAATTAGAAGAAATGTTCAAAAATGCCAATGAAAAATTATCAACCATTGAAACCATTTTGAGAGAAGATTCCACAGACTTACCTATTCAAGGTCCAATAGTAGAGGATCAAACATTCACATCAAATGTTGGTAAAGAAGGATATGAATCTCATGTTACAAAACTTAAAAATCATATACTTCGTGGTGATATCATTCAAGCTGTACCATCACAAAGAGTTGCAAGACCAACATCACTTCATCCTTTCAACATATATAAACATCTTCGTACTGTTAATCCATCACCATACCTTTTTTATATTGATTTAATTGATTTTCAAATTATAGGTGCTTCACCAGAATTACTTGTTAAATCTGATGAGAATGGTAAAGTTGTTACTCATCCAATTGCCGGGACCATTGTCCGTGGCAAAACTAATGAAGAAGATGAGAAAAATGCTGAGATTTTACGTTCAAGTCTCAAAGATAGAGCTGAACATATTATGTTAGTTGATTTGGCTCGTAATGATATCAATAGAATTTGTACTCCCGAAAGTAATAGTGTTGATAGGTTATTAACAATTGAAAGATTCAGTCATGTTATGCATTTAGTATCTGAAGTAAGTGGGACACTTAGAAATGATAAAACCAGATTCGATGCTTTTAGATCTATATTCCCAGCTGGAACTGTTAGTGGAGCTCCAAAAGTTAAAGCAATGGAATTGATTGGAGAATTGGAAGGAGAAAAGAGAGGTGTATATGCTGGTGCAGTTGGCCATTGGGGATTTGATGGTAAAACAATGGATACTTGTATTGCATTAAGAACTATGGTTTTCAAAGATGGTGTGGCATATTTACAAGCTGGTGGTGGGATTGTTTTTGATAGTGATGAAGTTGAAGAATATGAAGAGACGATGAATAAGATGAGAGCAAATAATAGAACAATCGTGGAAGCAGAGACTTTGTGGAAGGAAAAGCTTACTTTGAAGTAATGAGAGCTTTGAGTATTAGAGATATCACTGATAGGATAGAAACTTCTTTGTAATTTAATAGAAATGAATTTTATCGGCTGATATATGAATGTATCGACCTACGAGTTGAGATACAGGGATGTCAGCTTAGCTAAGCTAAGCTAATTTCATTCCGAACTCTCATTCGTAGTATCAAAACCCATTAGGTTGAGTCATATAACGAAACTAATCTGTTTAGGTTACCTTACAGGAAAAGTGCAAGCAATAGCTATGACTAAAAGTTTCAAGTGAAAACGCACGCTTAGTCAACATTGGCCGTCCCAAAACTCAATTTTTATTTACAATGTACCCTTGTAACCAAACTCATCGATCTCAGTAACTAGTTTTATTCTGTTGTCTCCACATTCTCTATCTTATCTCAATAAATCTCGATGCTCATCGCATGAGATGAGCTACCTGTATATAAATTGAGATGCCGATGAGATGGAGATAATTAAGATGGTGGAGATGGTGGGGAATAGTGGAGATAGTAATTATAGTCAGGTAGTAAAAATAGGGCGATAGGTAGATAGGCAAAAATTTGAATAACAAAATTAACTTCGAGCTTTAATCTGACGTAGAAGTTTAATGAGAAAGATGATAGCTATGAGGATAGAAGATGAAGAAAAAACAGCATTTTGTAGATTAAAAGTAGAAGGATTTTTTCGACTCAGATTTCAATTGGCCTCTGAAGCGTCTGATCTAAATGTATTATTAAGAATTGATCATTTTTGAAGTTTCCAACCCTTTTTGGAGTGCGTATTTCGGTATATATATAGATAACAGTGCGACATAATCTTAAATATAGTTTGAGACATTTTTCGTAACTCGAATAATGTCGCATACAACACATTTCGCTTCGCGAAGTATATCAATCAACATCATGAACATCCCCAAAGAAGACGATAAATCTTTCTCACGAACTCCAACATCATGGGATACACAAGATGATATCCTTCTAATGCATCTCAAAGATCAACAAAAACTTGGTTGGAAAGAGATTGCACTGCATTTTAATAATCGTACACCAAATGCTTGTCAATTCAGATGGAGAAGACTTAAACTGGGTAATTTGAAGAATCCTCCCAAGAGTGTCAAGGAAGGAGGTAGCAATAGAGAAGAAGTTTCAGAACCTTCTAGAAAGAAAAAACAATTTACACCAATATCAATACCAACAGAAGGATCAAGTCCTTTCCCTTCAGCGTTTTCACCAATTAGTAATACAACATTCACAAGTTATGATAATAATGTTAGTAATGCTTTAGCAGGATTAAATGCATTATCAGGAACACCACAAAGACAATCTCAAGATCAATCATTACCAGGACTGCCAGTATCAAGAGAAAATTCACCATCATTCGTATCGTTAGATCCACAAAGTCATAATGGAAATGGCACTGGGGGTGGATATTATGCAGATATTTCAATTGATCCAACAATGAATCTACCACATAACTTACCAACTTTAAGAGGAGGAAGAAATTCTGTTAGTGGTAGTGGTAGTGGTGGTGGTGAAGGGGGTCATAGAACTAGAGAGGGTTCAATAATAGGATTACCAAATCCATTACATAATAATTCAATTATACAAATTGATAAAGATAAACATGAATTTGGATCATTTAGTAGAGCATCAATAAGTTCATTACCATCAAAAAGTATGAATATTCCTCATCATTCTCATAATACTTTAACTCATTTACCAATATTATTTGGAGGTAATAGCGTTAGTAGTGCTCCAGGAATTGGTACAACAAGTAGATCAACAAGTATAAGTGGTGTCACATCATCAAATTTAAATAGTATACGTAGAGTTAGTGTTGTTGGTACAACTGGATATTTCCTGAGGAGTGGGAGTGTTGTAATACCATTCAATGCTGGAGGTGAGAAGGATGGAGGTGAAAAAGATGATAGAGAAGAAGAAAAGGGAGAAAAGGATGGAAGTAAAGATAAAAATCAAGAGGGAGGAAAATCTCCCGAGAAATCTGATAAGGGATTTGACTTTAAAAAGAAAGAAAAGCTAAAGAAGAAAGAAAAGGTTAATACTACTAGTACAGGGACCACTCCACGTAAGAAAAAAGGAACACCACCAATCTTCAAAATACCATGGACAATGGAAGAAGATGAATTACTTATAAATCGTCGTAATAGAGAACTTTCATTTGCTGAATTATCAATTCTATTACCACAAAGAACTGAAGGTGAAATTTGGTCAAGAATAGATCAGTTGGAGAAATTAAGAAATGGTCATAGACAAAGGAAAAGACGTAGACAATCAAGTATTGGTCTTGATGATGTTGATGATTTTTATGATGATGTTGATGATGTTATTGATATGGATAGTGATGATGAAGATGAAAATGTTTTAGTAGAAGTTGATGATACTTTAGAAGCAAGGAGGAGAATAAGGAGGAGGGCAAGTAGTGCTGTTAATCCATTGAGTGTTGGGGAGAGTATAAGAAAGAGATTTCGCTGACGATAATGAGTTTTGTTTGAGTCTACTCAAAGAGTTTATTCTACGAGTCTATCCAACGGGTTTATCCAACAAATGAGATTTTCATTTTGTTCTAGATTGCGCTTTTGCGCTATCGAAGATCACTATACAATCTCAGGTTTTGTAAAACCAGAATTACTTTCAAGTGGAGAACCAGTCAAGTTGCTAAAGAAATGGAGTCTTCTTATACCATAAACCTAGCTTCTTGATCAGTTCTTTCGCTTCTTCAATTCCAAAACCCAGCATCATCATTTCAATAATACACACCGGAGAATGCATTTTGCCCATTACCAATTTTCAAACCAGCTAATACGAGTTAGGGATATTCAATCCAACCATCAACTGGCTACCTATCATCTATCAGCCACCAACTAAGATTTGATGTTACGAACTCACCACTTCATTTGAGAATTCCTTTTCTTTGAAAGTCATTTGTAGCCAAATTTGACCCAAGACACTTACAGGCACTAAGGTCATCAAATCTTCTTTTTGTTTCTTGTTGAGTTTCGCCCCAATCCAGATACCTCTTTGTGAAATATCATTCCAGTTACACAACTTTTGACGAACCATGTTGCTTCGTTTTCATAATGCGAGAACTCCCCATTCCAGCATGACCATCTCTTGCCGTGCTAGAGATAAAAATCACTCGAATCATTCCATCTCCACAAGCTACCCAACCTCTCGCTAAGCTTGAGGTTACAGCTCACAAAATGTAATTTAGACATCCTCATTGAAAAATATAGATAAGTGAGTTTTGTATAATAAATGTAATTGTAATAGAAATAATGCTAATATATTGATAGTGGTAACTTAGAGATTACTATGTAGATGGTTTGTGATCCAAACATCATTTTCGAGAGTACTTAGGTCCTAGCTCTACAAATGTAGACGACAAAGTATTCTTAGGTAAGTTCAACCACTCCTCCTTACGACTAATACAATTTTAAACCTCCCGTTATCTCATCCATTACAAGCTTTGGGGCTGGCCCCAACCCTAATACTGTTGCACTTCCAGCTTCAACTTGTGTCCTACCAGCATCATGAACTATATAACAATTCACTCCCATTGACATTGCTCGAGCAAATAAAACATCCATATCCTCTTGATTCGGTACCTGTAAAGTGATTTTAGCTTGTCCATTACCTTCCCATCTCCCTACCATTAATGGATTATATGCATCGGAATTTTGATTTGTTATCTTTTTATAAAGCGCAATTGTAGCATGAGAACATTGAGCTGCAGCCTTTCCCTTTCCCATTTTTAGATCTTGACGAACGATCAAAGTCATTCGAACTTCACCGGGTATATCATTTAGTTCAGTTGAATTGATGTCAATATCGTATTCATCATCAGATTCATAATCTGAAATTGAAGTATCCGAGACTGGAACATTAGATACACTAAGTATTTTATGAGTATAAAATCCTGTAATGAATGCTGCTATAGCTATGAGATATTTCATGAGGATGGTAATGAGAAGGTGATGATGTGATGAATTAAAGATGTCGTCATGTCGTATTTATCACTTCGATCGAATAAGACACGACATAATTTCGCAGCCAAATCAAGTCTAGAAGAAGTTAGGAGGAAGAAGAGACCAGGATAAGGAACAATATCCGAACGCACTCATTTATGAGGACACAACTTCTTCTTATAGCCTAGGCTAATTTGTTTTCTTCCTTCTTCTTTTTCTTTTTACCACCACTCCACTTCCTCCAATTCTCTACCCTTTTATCTCTTTGATCCTCCCATTCTTCATCCCTTTTTCTTTTTACCTCCCTTTCCTTTCTTACCTCCTTCATTCTTTTCTCCTTCCTCTCTTCTTCATATCGTAGCCAATCCTCTTCAACTTTAATCTCTTTTTCTTCTTTATCTATGTACTGACTTACAAGATTGCGAATCTTGCTTAGCATGATTGGATCGGGGAGATTCTCATTATCAGTATTCTCTCTTCCTACTTCTGGTTCTTTCGCATCAATCAGTTTAATCAACTCCACTTCAGCAAATTCATACATCTTCTCTAAATTTTCCACGCCTTCACTTAGCTTACTTTCAGCCTTTTTCAACAAATCAAAAGCTTTCGAAGAATCTTTATTGGTAGTCTTATCTGGATGTATCATTAATGATTTCTTTCGAAATGTCTTTTTCATGGCTGTTTTCCAGTCAGAATTTCCTGGAAAAAGGTCCAAAATAGCAAAATAATCCCTTGTATTACATTGTAGAATTCTTTCTATTTCCTTATCGCTATTTAATGAAGTTTCCGTGGATTGTAAGATGTTCATAACGCGTACTAAGCGAGCTCAATGTGATTTGAACTTCAATGATGTAATAAGATGAGATAAATGTAGGATATCGCGTACACGTGACCTTGAGACAACACTATCTCATCTATCAAATATTCGAAGTAGAATTCAGACTTACATAGAACATCCCATTCCTCCCTTCTATCCTTTCTCTAGAAACTTCTTAAGATCCCCTTAAAGATTTTTATTTTCCCAAAAAATCACATTGCTCAAACGAATAATTACCAAATCATCCATGACCAAAATGTCACTGATTCCATTTCATCGTCCTCAATATTTCGATATCGGTGTCAACTTTGGTGATTCAATGTTTCATGGATTATACAATCAGTCTACAACTATAAAACATCCCAGTGATATCAATCAAGTTATTAATCGTGCTAAGATCTTTGGAGTTAATAAAATCTTAATCACAGCTTCAAACTTGGCTGAAACTGAAAGTCACCTTTCATTATGTAATCAAAATCTTTACTCCACAGCAGGTGTGCATCCATGTTGTGTTGGAGATGAGTTTTATAATGGTGAAATAGGAAAGGAAAGTGTTGGTGAAACACTCGAAAAGTTAGAAAGATTGATCTTAGATAATCCGGACAGCATAAAGGCATTTGGTGAAATCGGTCTCGATTATGATAGACTTCATTATTCGACCAAAACTCAGCAATTAGAAATGTTCAAACGTCAATTACAGCTTCATTCTTCCTTAAAAGCCAAAGGGGTTGATTTACCTTTGTTTCTTCATATGAGATCAGCTTGCGATGATTTTATAAGTATATTGAAACCATTTTTACCAGTTCGTGGAGTAGTACATTCATTTACTGGTTCTAAACACGACCTTGAGAACTTGTTAGATCTTGACTTGCATATAGGAGTAAATGGATGTTCTTTAAAAACGGAAGAGAATTTAGAAGTTGCAAAATGTATACCACGTGATCGCTTGATGATTGAAACTGATGCTCCATGGTGTGAGATAAGAAAGTCACACGCAGGTTATAAGTATTTAACAAAGTATCCGAATGAGTTTTATAGAGAAATTGAGGAAGTGGACGATTCAATCGAGCATGAAGATATCATTAAAGGAGTCAATGCAGTAAAAATTGAAGAAGGAAAAGATGCTCAGTCTGCCACTCCCTCTTTAGGAGTCAAACTTCATGATCATCTTCCCTTCCCCCTTATTAATAAAGACCAATTTTACAAACATCAAACTAAAGTAGAATCAGTTGGGATGACTATTGGTTCGAATTCCATAGGAGAGTTTGCTTATCCTTTGATCAAATCACGGGCAGAACCAGTTTATGTTGGATTTGTTGCTGAAATCATGACAGAATTATATGAATTAGAAGGGGAAGAAGTTGGGGAATTTCTTGATTTAGTCTACAAAACCAGTTGTGATATGTTCATTCCAAAATCAGAGTAAAAGGCTGATAATGGTAAACATTGAAATGAAGCTACCTACATATAAATAGCCGTATTATACAGTATAGAGATGAAATCGGATAGTCTATGTATTTAATTAGTCTGGCGATAGTGTAGCTCTAAAGAATGTTGAGTAGTCTCCTACAGACTTGGTTTATACCAAACAAGAACAGACCACAAAAGCTAGTGGCTACTTAATAAAAATATGAGGTGATAAAGCGAGACAGGTTCTCATAAACAGTATTTTTGACCCTGAGGTCGTCCATATTCATCAAATAAAATTCAAACATGCCTAACAAAACCGCATCAAAACTCTTTTAAGACCTATTCTCCCCTATATCTATCAATTTCAAATAATTCTGGTTCTAATACTTCCAGACTAACTTCTTTTATTGGAAAGAACGAACGCCTACTTATTCTTATGACATCTTCTTCATCATCATCAAGTTCATCATCATCATTCGAATTATGTTGAAATGAATCACTCTCTTCTGCATCTTCAACCTCATCGCTTACTCCACATTTCGAGTATTGTGCAGGATCAGAATCATCTTTCTCATCGCTATTCATCAACTCAATCTCTTTCATAGCTTCTTCTTCAAAACTATAAGGGTTGTTTATATCGTCCTTTAAAAAGTTCTTCAACATCAGTATACTATTATAATGAATCATATTACCTGAATTTATACCACCACTTGGTCCAAATAATATTGGTTTCCATAATAGATTTTTATTGTCCAATTCAATATATCCTTTTGATTTCCACTTATTCGAAGTTTCTTTTATCATTCCTTTATTTATACAAATTGCAAATTCATCACCTTTTCTAAGCAAACTTTGATTTTCTTCCAAACCAATTATTACATCTGATGACGTCATACCAGTTAATTTTGAGATCACCTGTATAGAGAGTGATGAACTGTCAATCCCATCAAGAACTTTTGCAACAGTAATCTTCCAATAATTTCTATAACTAAGTAAGCCCAAGTCGCTCAATGGCTTTTCTGGAGTGCCGAACTTAAATTCACTTCGGCTCAATAAATAACTGAAGTCAATTAACAAATTACCATATCCTTTTCGTTGATATATTGGTAATGTCAATATACATGATACATTATAATCACAACTATTTAATTTCTCTTTAGAAAAGTACCCCACAAAATGGAACTTCCCCCCAGAATATTCTGTTAATACATAGAAAACAAAAGGTTCAACGTCATAATATAATGTCTTTGAATTGAGGAATAACTTTGCTAGTAGACACAAATTTTGACAATATCCATAATTTTTTCTACCATCAACCTCCCAAATAGAGATCTGATTCTGTCTATCTCTATAGATTTCTCTCCCTGGAGGATGCTTGAAATTACAATTTTTAAGTTTGTGTCTTTTGAAAGAAGTCTTTGAATTTGTATAACGTAGACAAAATTCACATATATGTAGAAGAGATGATTTTGTATATTCCTGTGGATAAGGTGAGGTATACCAAGTATTGATTATATAATCCGAAAATTGAATTTGTGATATACCAATTTCATCCCCATTCGATTGTTCTAGACTTTTGAATAGATCTCTATCGTATTTATTAGGTTCTGTCTCATTAATTGTACAGTTTGGAAATTCAATTAGACCGAAATATGGTAATTCTCGAGATATATCATCACTTCTTCGTAGTCTAATTGTAACGAAAAACAGATCGGGTTTCCGATTACGAAACTTCGATTGTTCCATTGGACAGTTTGGGTTTGTTAGGTCTTCATATATCTTGTTATTCGTTATTTGAAGAGATTTGAGGATTTTTGGTATCATCAACAAGATGGCTGTGGTGATAATGTTTACGCGTTGGTGAGTTGAAAGTGCACGTGATGAAAGTTTTGAGAAGTTGATTTATATATAGAAACTACGAATACAGAGACTTAAAGAGACATCGGTTTAGAATTGCATAAGTCAATTACCTTTTGCATACAGCTTTCTCGCTATTAATTGTATTGAAAGTTGTTTAGTTAATCTAAATTAAGAGATTCCTTGAAACTAGGAAGTCAAGGTTCGTTCAAGTCATTAAAATATATCCGTCTTCAAGACCTAGGCAGATGATCTCAAAGAAATCATGTTCTGGTAATTTCAGATTGTACAAGCTCGAGAAATGAATCCCGCTAGAGAAAATTGTGATTCTATAACCCATGCATCCCTCGTCCGGTAAGCTCCAAGAGTAACCATACATCGCTTGATTACACTAAGCTATAACTTGTAAAAGAATGGTAGTTGATTAAATTCTAGCAATATACATTTGAAATTTGTAACTAGAACGAACAAGGGACGCAAATGTCTATAAGTTAAGCGAGACAAGCTTATTTTTGTACTGAGGGCCCTGACAATTACTCGCTTGCGAGCTACTGTTATCCAAAGCAAACAATTAAAATTAGAGTCCCAATTTCTAAGATTAAATCACCAAAGATCACCTGGTTTCGAAATCAGCTTGCTTATCAGCTATTTAGCGATCGAGTTCGTAGATATACACTCTTTGCTAGTTGAAAGCACTTTCTCGCTAAGCTCGCTTAGCTCAATTATTCGCTAACTTCCTCTATATGATTCAGCGACAATTCTTCCTCCTCCTCATTCTGCACTCCAAAATGTGCTAGTAAACTCTGAGCTGAACTTGTATCTAAATAAATAACACCATTCTCATTTGTTATTGCATTACTTGCTAATAATTTCTGTAAACTGATGGCACCATTTTCTGTATCTAATTTAGGTGAATTCTCCCCTTCTTCTTCTTCTTCATCATCATCATCTCTATCATCATCCCCTCCTTTATTCGATCTCATATCTAAGTAAGTATTGTACATCTCTTGATAAATTGTATTATAAGGTTGACTAATTTTACCAAACGTTTCATCATCGTCTTTTGACTTATCAATTCTAGCAATAATTTTATCATACCATTGATCAAGAGTTTCGCCATTTTCATAATCCAAAAGGGCAACTATAACAATTGACATGTTATCACAACCAATACCACTACCATCAGTTGATGGAGCACAACATAATTCCATAATTTCTTCGCAAATTGTAGTTAATGATTTCCTTTCATAAATTCCTCTTCTAACACATTCAACACACAATTGACTTGTCAAACAATCCCAAATCCCATCACAAGCAAGTACAACAAATTCATCTTTTTGAAAATTTATTGGATGCTGTATGACATCCGGGTAACATGTAACAATTTGTTCTTCAGCTGGTAAATCAAAGCTCTTTTTAAATTCAAAATCACCAATACCTCTTGATAAAGCTAAATTTCCATTAACTCTACCCATATCTACATAACCACCGGCTGCCATTATTCTTGCCTTTTCACCTTCATTTGAAGGTTTATGATCAAAACTTAAAGCTTTTGCATAACCATTTATAGACATGATACTACGAGAATCTCCAGCATTTCCACATATAATTTGATCTTTTGTTACAAAACATGAAGTTGCTGCACAACCACTATCATCATTTGACATTGAATCATCATTTAATATAGCTTGATCACATGCTAAAAACCCATCTTTAAGTGTATTAACATAATCACGTTTTTTAAAACTACTGGTTGATTTTAGAATTTCATGTATCTTTTCTCCTGTGAATATAGCAGCTTTTTCACCACCATGACCGTCGAAAACTCCAAAAAATCCAATATGTTCTTCTTTATCTCCTATATTTAAATGAATCAGATGACTGTCTTCCATATTAATTCTCCATCCTTGCATACAAGAAAGTCCATAGCTTAAATATTTGTCTTGTCCTGATTCTGAATGTTTTTCTGTTATTGGTTGTGAAAGTATTTGTCCCATGGTGAAGTAGTGATGAAGTTGTGTTTAGTTGTGTGAGGTTGTTGATGAGAAAATTTTGTAGCGTGTTTGGTGAATTGGAGGGGGACGACCACTGATGAAGCGATGGCGTAACACAGCGCGCATCCAGTGATATATCTAGTCGTAAGTCTAAATTGCCTTATAACTTCGATTTGAAGCGATTTTATCATCACACTTTCATTGATAGTTTATGAATTAGAAAACTTTGTTCTTTTGACTTCTTTATTCTAATTCTCTTTCCACTTTTCTATCTCTCTTTCCCCCACCTCTCTCCCCACGACTTTCCTATGTAATTCCATCACACTAGTTGATAAGAGGATGAAGTGTATATAAGAGGGTGTGAAAAATTAGAATTTGCATCTGGGTTTAGACCCTGAACTATTAGGAAAGTATAGAGGATTACGCTTCGGAGAGATAAATAGAGAGAGTCGCTGCTGTCTAGGAATATGAATACTGACGGGAGTCATTGGCAATTTAACTTTGATGCCTTTGAACAAGTTCATAATCCCAGAAGATACAAAATCAAGTTTGGCCTCTTTAACTCACCAATTGATATCCTTAACCTGATTGAAGTTCACAACCTCTACATTGTAAACCAACAAATTTGCAAAAATTAAGACTTCAATATTGAATCTTAGTCTCTGCAGACCTCATCCCTCACCACTCTCATCCTCACCACTCTTATACGCTCTCCTACTCACTACAAAAATCTTACACTGTGTCGCTCCTTTCAACACCTATCATTATTGTCTTACATCGTATTCAATTTTGTCTTATCTTCTGTCTCTTCTCTTACAAGTTCAAACACCAAATAGAGATCATCTCTCTATTGGTCTCCTTTTCGTAAAACAATAAACAGATTCATTCTATATACAAAAACATGTATCATTCATATCATTATTCATTAACATTACATTTAATCATTAGTTTATGACTTTGCTGGCAATTGCCTTTGTACTCTTTTATTTTTTTTTGATTCATTTGGTCTTTTCATTACTTGGGTCCCCAAATTCCTCCACCGACAGGCTTTTCAAATGCTAAATTACTAAATTTCCCACTCATTTCTCCATCAACAAAGCCTTCATTAAAAGGAGCAAATCTTGAATTAATGTCATTAGGTGTACCTGGGTGACTTATACCAATAGGCGGTTCTTGGAAATGGCTTGGTAAACTTGTTAAAGGTGGACTTGTTCCATTATATTTTGTATTTCTCAAGAATGAAGTTGTATTACCAAGTATTGGAGCTGAATGTTGAGGCTGTGGTTGCACTGGTGATGAATATGGATAATTTCTATTTGATGAATTAGTTGGTGTTGATGGGGACTGATAATGGTTTTGAATTGGTGTTGAAGTTTGTCTTGATCTTGGTAATGGTAACGCAGATTGCAGTTGTGATCTTAATAATTCGGGATGGTTTGATGTTGTAGTTGGTGTTTGATTTGGAAATAACTGATTAAGATTCATCATTGATGACAGGTGAATGGCTGATTGGGAAGAATTTTGAGTCTGAGCTTGTTGTGACAGTGATTGTTGCAGTTGTTGTAGAGTTTGCGGCTGCAGTTGCAGTTGCAGTGGTTGTACTGCCGGTTGAACCAGAGGTTGACTAATTTGTTGTTGGAAATAATTTTGATATCCTGGTTTCCTCCTAATTATTATAAGTCCATTATCATACAATTCCAAAAGATTTAAATAATTTGCTAAACTTCCTAAAGCTTTCCTTTGATTTGTTGAGATACCTGGGAAAGCTAATTCATATATCAATTTAGTTGGATCATCTCTATAACTAACCAACTTTGTATAAAGTTGTAAGATCTCTGGATCATTAAAATTTATATCTGATGGGAGTATAGAATTTGTTGATAAGCTTAACATAAAAAATCTTTCAGTTTGACTTTGATTATTTATGATTGAATGTTTTGTTGCTGCTGTTGTAGATGCACCACTCATCAATGAAGCTAAACTTGCATCTGAATTGGATCTATGTTGTTCTTCTAATTGTCCTCTTTTTTCTCTTTTTTCTCTCTCTATACGCTCTCTTTCTTGAACTGGTAACATTTTCTTATATTCAACTCGAAGTTTTCTACCACCAATTTCTCTTGAGTTCATTGAATTTACAACCATACTTGTCTCATCTGATGAAGTAAAATTTGCAAAGGCTAAACCTCTGAAAACTCCATTATCAAAATGATAGTTGAAAGCGTATGGTAATGGTAAGTTTAACTTTGACATAACATCAAGCAATTGTTCTTTCTTTATAGCAAATGGAATGTTTTTTATTACAATTGCTGTTGGTATCAAATCTTCATCAACATCCTCATTATCAACATCATCATCATCTTTTAAACCTTGTCTTTTCTCATCAAAATTCAATGCTTGTTTTTGTTGAGCAATCCAAGGTCCAACGTCTTTTTGTGATCCTTCATTAAAATAAGCTGATTGAAATGACAGTATATCTTGACGGTGATCATTGATAGGTTGTTGATTCATTTGTGTTTATGGTGTCGAATGGATGCGAAGTAGTTGAGGGAGGTGTTTGGGTGAGGGTCGTGTGTGAGATGATAAGATTTTGATTTTAATGTCGTGTTAATCTTATGTCGTGATGTCGTATCGCGATCTAATTTTTCACTCGACATAACGAACAAGTATCACTAAGTATGGTAAGTAAACCTCGTCAGATAAAATTCTAAACTCCATTTACTAACTTTAGTCATCATCAGTTCAAGCCCCAGGTGGTTTAAGAAATGCTGCTAAAAGAAAAAATGTTGCTGATAAGAAAGCTCAATCAAAAAATGCTTTACCATTATCAACTAGATCTGCTGGTGCAGGTGGTTCTTCTGCCACAATGATGAAATTATTTACAGATGAAGCTCAAGGTTTAAGAGTTGATCCTTTAGTTGTTTTATTCTTAGCTGTCGGTTTTATCTTTTCTGTAATTATTTTACATGTATTTGCAAAGATTACTGGTAAGTTTACTGCTTAAAGAAGGGAGAATACGAAGTTAATGTGTATCTTAGATAATTAATGTCTATAAAAAAGAAAACTGTAGATACATGGATTTGAGGTTGGAGACGAACTAATGCAGTTGAAGTATTTGAAGTAGGGACATGAATTCGGGGCGATTACTTAATTTCAGCGGAGTTTACTGAACAGTGGTTCACCCAAGTACATTCAGCAACTCTTGTGTTTTGTTTCTATTTTTGGTCCATAATGTTTGCCAACCTTATTGTTTTTGCTTGTTGAGGTCAGCTTTTGCGCTTTTGGCGCAAAAGTAATAATGATATATTGTAATACTTTTCATTGCAACATCCCTAACAACTTTTCAACAACCTCTTTCACTCTACCCCTTTCAACCATTACTTTCCCTTTCTCTATCTTAATTTCATCATCTACCTTTATGTCGTCTCTCAATTTTCCTCTAATTTCAATCTCAGCTAACTCATTTTTCCCATTTATTAAAACTAATGGAACTCCAATAGCATTACTTTGTTTAATCTTTCTACCAAGACCAATTCCTTTCCTATCGTCAACCTTATAATCAAGTCCTTCTAAATCCATTTCTTCACCACCTAATTCTATCAAAGTGACATTCCATGGTGCTATACTTATTGGCCATCTGAATCCTTCTGAGTCTCTTGTAATTTCACCTATTGCTGCTATTATTCTACTAAGTCCAATACCATAACATCCCATCATCAAGTGCTGGGCTTTGGTATCAACTTTGATATCACAATTAAATATCTTTGTGTACTTATCACCAAGAAAGAAGGTATGTCCTATCTCAATAGCTTTCGTTGATTTCAAAGTTCCTTTATCACATTCTCCGCAAATATCACCATCAATAGCCTCAACTATTGGTATATCAGTTAATGTCGTAATCATTGATTTATTGACATAAGGAAGTGGAAAATCTGGAAAATTCGATCTTGAAGATAACCTTGAATCCATTATTCTAATGAATCTTGATGATATGCTTGTTTGGTACTTATCTGGAGTTGTTGGTACAATAGGTCCAACTTCATTTTCGATAAACTTTTGCACAGGGATTCTTCCCTTTGGATAATAAACACATACTAAGGAATCATCACAAAGATAATAAGATACTTCAACTTCTTCTATAGCTTTCGGTTCATTAAAACTTAAAGTCTTCTCAACATTCAGTATTTGCTTACAATTTGAACATTCAAATAAAGTGTCTTCTCCATTCTCATTTAAATAATGCCATTCATGACTCAAATCTCCACCAATGTCACCTGTATCGGCCAAAGCCTTGGTATATGGAACTCCAAGTCTACTAAATATTTTATGATAAGCTTCAACAACCAGTTCATAAGTTACCATTGCACTTTTTTCATTTAAATCAAAAGAATAAGCATCTTTCATTAAAAATTCTCTACCTCTTAATAATCCCAGTCTTGGACGTTTTTCATCTCTAAATTTCTCTTGGATTTGATAATAAAGTAATGGAAGCTGTTTTGAAGATGTGATAGAACTTTTAACTAGTTCTGTTATTTCTTCCTCGCATGTTGGTACAAGACAATAATTTGAATTTGTAGAGTCTTTAAGTTTGAACAATTCGGTATTATTCCATCTTTTTGATTTCTCCCAAACACTTGAATTAGATAGAATAGATAATGAAACTTGTTCACCACCAACCGCTTTCAACTCTTTATGGACGATTTTTTTGAGTTTTTCTATCATAAGGGTACCAATTGGTAGCCAATGAACAAGACCAGGTTTTGGGTGATGAATAAATTGAAATTGTGTTAGAAGTTCATGAGTTGGGATCTTTGGGATGTTAATTGTTAGAAGATTCGTTAGTGAAAAGTATAATTTTGGAATTTTCATTGGGGAGGAAGTGATAAGGGTGTGTTAAATGGATGTTTTGTGACGTTGGGTATAGAAGTTTTGTTAGTACGATGGTCAGGTAAGTATTCAAATTACCCTTATAAAAGCTTTATGTTTCAGTTGTAGTAAATAGAGACTGAAACAGACAGACTATGACAGTGATCCAACACCTTTGAACTTAAAGAAAGGTACGGGTCGCTAACTAGTAATTAGTAACAGCTGAAGTGCTAGCAGTGACTATAAAAATGTAGCAAATCAGATAAGTGTAGAATAAACAGCGTAGCCTTCAGTTTCAGTGTTCAATCCACGCCTTCAGTTGAAAACAATCTCTTTTATCACGATGAATTGAAGTGTTTATAACACCTTTAGAGAGTTGTTCCCAGAGGTTTTTGCGACCATTGGAACAGAAAAGCGACTTTAAAAACGACATTCATGTCGCTATGAGAGAACAAGTTTGAGGATTTAAAACTGACATAATTATGCGACATTTCAAATGTCGTCAATCATAATATCAAGCACTCAACTACATCACTATCGATAGTTTTTATGTATTCAACGTTACCTACATTATGAACATGGCAATTACTTTGACCAAGGAAAGTTCACATCAACTTCGTTCAGAACATCCTTACCATACTTTTTCAAATTATTGAAAGCACTCTTAAAGTCGTTACTTGCAGCTTCTAATCTTCTATTAGCATCTAATGAATCATGTTTGAAGAACTCACTTGTCTTATCACTCAAGTGATTATATAAATCATTCAAATTCTTCTTAGAATCATTATATGCTTGAACAGCTTGTTTCTTTTCAGTTTGATAAGTTGAGCTTAATTGATTTGCGGTTTGATTAGCAGAATGACTTGCTTCATCAGCTTTTTCACTTCCCCAACTTGAGAATTCATTTTTAGATTGTTCAACTTGTTTTAAAAGTTCATCTTTCTTTTGACTTCCCCAATTTAACCAAGAGTTTGCTGCTTGATCGGCTTCATCTTTCTTTGATGAACCCCAGTTTGCCCATGAATTATATGTTGAGTCAGCATTGTTTTTAGCTTTATTTACTTCATGTTTCGCATTATCAGCTTTTTTTGATCCCCAATTGAACCATGAGTTCTTTTCAGATTCAACTTTTTGTGATAAAGTGTCACCTCTTAATTCTTTACCAAATTGATTCCATTCTTTTTCGTTTTCAAGTTTTGCATCTACAGCATTATCTGCTTTATCTTGTGACCATTTACTCCACAGTTTCTTTTCTGCTTTTGCTTTTGATTCAATTTCATCAGCTTTTGAATTACCCCAACTTAACCATGAATTCTTTTGATGTTTTGCTTCTTTTTCAACTTCATCAGCTTTTTTGGATCCCCAATTGAACCATGAGTTTTTTTCTTTTTCTAATTCATCAGCTTTTTGATTACCCCATTTTTTCCATTCTTTCTTTTGTCTTTCAGCTGGTGTTCTACCAGTCAATTCATTAAACTTGATGGTAGTGGTTTCACCAATATCATTAACAAGATCAATGTACTTGTCACCTAATCTAACAAAAGGATTTTTATCTTGCTCAATTACATGAGCATCAAGTTTATGTTGTGCAATATCACCTTGTTTTGAAAGTTTATTATAAAGTGGAGTTGCTTTAACTTGCTCCTTAATGTGATTGATTTCTTTTGGGATTTCTTTCTTTAGTTCTTCTGCTTTCTTTTCTGCTCTACTTAATTGATAATTAACATTACGATTAACTTTATCAGTTGAGGTAATTGGTTCAAGATCCTTTTGTCTTGGGAAGATCTTTTCAACATTTTGATCATAATAGATGGCTGCACCACCTGCAATAAGTAAACCTGTAAGAATTTTCTTTGCCATTTTTGGTTTTGTTGAGATTTATGGAGATGGTTAGGGGGGTTTATATATAGTTGAAACTTAGTTTGCTGTTGGGGCACATGACAGCAATTCAATTTTGTGTCACATTATTTTTCAAGTGGAAAATATATAAAGGTAAATTCTTTTAATTGTTAAAGCTATGAACTTATTCTCCAGACTCAATTGACCTTGTATCATCTTTTCACTCCATCAAATTCTCCTTTTATTCATATCTCTCCCTCTAGTACAGCAATCTATACAAACCATGACGTTGATGCAATCCTGTATATAAACGGTTGCAAAATGTGGCTAATTTAAAACTCTTTTTCGGTTATTTTTGCAAAATCTCCTTTTTTGCTTACATAATATGTCACATGACATAATGACCTATCAAGTAATCATTCATGAAACGAGAGATTAACAATCACTTGAAGATTAACGGTAAATTGTTGATCAAATTACCATCTTTTTAATGGATTTTACATTCAATTTTAACCCCAAAAATTCAACATCTTCCCTTTTAAAATTATGGAAATTAACAAATTTAGATTTATCAAATCAATCATTATCATCAAAACGACTTAATAATCGATCTTGGAGGTTATTACATAAACAAAAACAAAAACCTTTTGATGATTTATTAACAGCAAGACCTCAAAGGGAAAGAATTTTTTATTTAGAAAATTCAAGTGGGTCTAATAATCAATCACCAAATTATTCTCCAGTCGATGTTACTACAAATCATCTTAAACAAACATCATCCTCAACATCAATACAACAGTCCCCTACATCATTAGATGCTTCTAAATCTTTGAAAATTTCCCCCACACCTCTTATAAAAAGACAAGGTTCTTTATTTGAAAATTTCCATCCATTACCTCAAGATGGTTGTTCTTCAACAGATATAAGTGAAGATGAAAATTCCGATAGTGAATGGCTATCGGTATCCTCAGAAGAAACCAGTGAACCACCTCAAAAACAACAAAGTCTAGAATTTAAAAAAATGGATGAATCTATCCCACCATCAATAACAAGACAAAAATCTTTACTTTCAGGTCTACTATTAAATGAAGGTAGTAATAAACCTCCTTTAACAAGATCTTCTACAACAGGTGTCTTTACCATCGATCAAGAGACAAATAGACCTTCTTTACTATTTTCAAAAACTTTTACTTCAATGACTGACGTTAAAGATGCAAAAGTGAAACAACGTTCAATAGTTGGAATATCTGAATTCAATGCAACTTCTAATAGTCCAATACAAAGTTCTAGTTCTTTTAAAGATGTTTTATCAAATTCTTCTTCTAATCTTTCACATTTCTTTAGAAGAGAGAAACTGGATAAGTTGATATTCCCTAGAAGTTTATCAGGAGCTAGAAGATCACAAAGTGATGAATTTAGATTAGAGAAAGCTAAAAGTGATTTAAGTAATTCAAGACCAAAATCGGTTGTTATAAAGCAACCAAAAAGTACAAGTTCATTGAATGATGGGGAGATTTGTTTAGATTTTCCAAGTTCTTTAAAAGATTCTATACTAAAAGACAATAGATTGGGGAAGATTCTGTTACCGTTAAAGGTTATAAGTAGGGATTTTGTTGATGATTTTGAGGAGGGAGGTGATGATTATCATCTGAAGGGATGGTGACACTTTGACCAATTGCACAAATAGTGGCTGAGAAGAGCTGATGACCGGGGATGAATATTTGAATCTCTTCTAGAGTGAAGTAACAACTGATCTGTTACTTGAAGCTAAATAATTTATATTTAAGATACTTTATGTGTCTAGTGAGAACATCTAGAGCTAATGAATCCTGGTGACCTCACTGAGGACGAGACCAACGAATCCCAAAAACTCAAACGCACCATCGCTACGGTTTATTCACAATGATCGACAACTGGAATCCTCACAGTTTCCTTACCTTCACCTCGACCTCATCATTACAACTCCATCAACACAGAATAATCAACCTCAACGCCTACCCAGATACTATCCACCTCCATTTTCCCAGTAAATATTAAGTAAATAAGCTAATTATTAGCTCGGGTATCAGAGATACCTTATAATGTACATTTCCATTCACTTCATTGAGCTTATATCTTGTTACACAAAATCAAAGTTTGCAGCCAATTTGCCATTACAATTTGAATTTGCAAACCTTCCTCAATCCTTAACTATAAATACACCCAATCCCCCAAACTCTTTCTCAAGTCAATTTTGATAGACTTGTGCCTGTATATAAACTCATCTACAAGTATAGATCTTCAGATTGGCTTCGTTTAATGAAAACATGTTATTATGATTTACTTCAAGTGTCGACTGATGCTACAGATATAGAATTAAAAAAAGCTTATAGACGACTTGCACTTCAACTTCATCCTGATAAAAATCCCGATGATATTGAAGGAGCAACTGCAAAATTCTCTCTAGTTCGTGGAGCTTATGAAATCCTTTCAGATCCACAAGAAAGGTCATGGTATGATAGTCATAAGTCACAAATCCTTAGGGAAGATGAACTTGATGAAGAAGACGATTATATAATACCATCTATATCAACTGAGGAAATTTATAAATACTTCAATCCATCTTTATATATGAGGGTTGATGACACAATCTATGGATTTTATAAAGTTATTAGTCTTTTGTTCGAAAGACTAGCTAAAGAAGAAGTTATTCATGGAAAGTATCAAAATCTTGATATCGATTATGAGGATGATTCACCAAATATTGATGTGATTGATCCATCAAGACTAATGTATCCAAGATTTGGAAATAGTAAGATGGATTACTCAAAAGTAAGAGATTTTTATAATAAATGGGGTAATTTTTCTACTATAAAAACTTTCAATTGGAAAGATCAATATAGGTATTCCCTGGCTCCAGATAGAAGAACTAAGAGATTGATGGAAAAAGAAAATAAAAAGCTTAGAGATCTGGAGAAAAAGGAGTTTAATGAAAGTATAAGAAAATTTGTCCTTTTCATAAAGAAGAGGGATCCAAGAGTGAAAATTGGAGTCAAACAAGTTGAACTAGAAAAGAAAAAAAAACATGAAAGAGAATTGGAAAATCAGATTAAAGAAAATCGTAAAGAGGAATTAAAAAAATTAGCAGAACAAGCAAACTATACGGTACAAGATTGGCAAAGACTTGATGATGATGAACTTAAAGAGCTCGAGGATTTGTTGGCGGATGAGTATGATACTGATAGTGATTTTGATGAATTTGAAGATGTGGAGGAGAATGAAGTTTTTGAATGTGTAGTGTGTGATAAGATATTCAAGACCGAAAACCAATTTGATATACACGAGAGATCAAATAAACATAAGAAAGCGGTTAAAAAACTTCAATGGGAAATGAAAAAGGAAGGAATCGAGCTAGGATTAGATGAAGAAGAGCTGGATTTTGAAACTGCTGATGAGGTAGAAAGTATAGTGGAAATGAATAGCGAACATGATAACAAAGATATAGATGATATCAAGTCAGAGGTGGATGAAGATGAGCCTATTTTAAATAATTTTCTGGATAAGGAATATTTCAACAAGGATTCGAAAGATTCCACCTCCACTGTTCCCAATGACCCAATACAATTTCAAGATTATACAGTTGACAATGAGCTTGAATCAGAAGATGAACTTTCGAAAATATCTCGCAATATTGCAAATGGAATTAAAATAGATGATGATGATGATGATTGGGATGTGAAGAAACCAAAAAAGAAATCATCAACTCCACAACCAACCAAAAAACCAGTCAAATCAACTGAAGAATTGTGTTCAACATGTAATGAAGTATTTCAATCAAGGAATAAACTATTTCAACATATTGAAGTAACAGGACATGGAGTTAAGAAGGGCAAAAAGGGGAAAAAAAGAAGGTAGACTATAAATATTTATTAACTGTAAAGAGAAACTCAAGCATCTTGATAGAATAACAGTATGAAGCAAGAAATTTCCATCACGTTGTCTATAATATAACGAATGTCACTGCCACGAAACTCAATATTCATTCCTATTTCCCAATCCCGTTTTTGATTTTTTAACCCTAGCCATAACTGGTTCACTAATCCCCTTATTTCCAATCGCCCCTAGACCTTCACCCTTTACCCAGCCCAATTTTTCCAATAATAATCTACCGATGTTGTCTTTTGCAATTTCAGGTGCCTCAGCACCAACAATTTCACCCTCTTTTACATTTGCTTTACCCTTACTAACCTTATTTATTTCAATTACATCAGTTCTTTTGAAAATCGGCCTTTGTCTAAGATAGTGATTGATCTTTAGATAATCAGGCTTATACCTAAAAGTCCTTTTTGACTTTGACACTTTAACATAACGATGGGTCTTACTTACCTTTTGACATTTCATATTATAAGAGTCTGCTATTTTGATTAAAGTCCTTGTGCCATGAGGATCAAGTGGAGGGAATGATAACGTTTCTCTAGAAGGATCATGAAGAAATAACTCAAACTCCATTTTGATATCATTTATATGAATATCAAATGCGTATTTGGCTCTCAAATCATGATTTTCAAGAGCAAGTTGATCAGAGCGATTTTTCAGCTTTGTTTTACGATCTCGTTTAGCTTGACGATGTAATTGATAACTCTCCTGTAGATTATCAAACATCTCAGCCGTTAAATCAATATGATCCAAGTTTAGTTTCTTTTTTTTACCTTTACCGGTATAAGTTGCTGATCTTGTTGGAATATCTAGTTCACCAAAACGTTTTTGAGTACTAGCAAATTCAATAAGAGAATCAAGACCATCTTCATCAAGAGATTCTTCTTCATATTCAGAAGATGACGATACATAAACGTCCTCTTCATCATCTTCAAGTTCATAATCCTCGAATAACCTACCCTGAGTGATTTGCCACAAGAATGGCTTAATTCGATGTTCTCCAACTCCACCCAGTAAAGCAAGTTCAACAACATCGTTTTGATCCATCCAATCATATTCACCTGTGTCATCAAAATGATTAATTCGAACTTCAAGCTGATTTTGTATACCAAAACGTATATCTCGAACATGAATTTGTTGAGATTCAAATTCATCATCTTCAGAAAGTTCACCATAAGCCGGGAGAAATGGATTTATTGACTCGTTTGGTTTTGATGACTCGGTTGTTTCAATTGAATCAGCTGATTCATCACTATCGCTTCCCAGATAATCTAATTCTGAATCAGTATCAGTCGTTTTTGAAAATTTTTTGAGTATTTGTTGATTGTAATCATTAAATGCTTCAGCCATATCGGCATCATTACTTGTGGCTAAATCTTCATGATAGTCTTCCTCTTCAAATCCAACTGTAACCATTTTGTTAAGTTGGTTTATTGGCATGAGACTAGCTGTGGTTTCACCGTTTGATCTTTTGGTATCCAAAACGACGTTACCTATGGTGATTTGAGGATTGTATTCAATATTGGGTGGTGGTGATTTTGAAATTTTCATATCATTGAATGGTTGGATGATATTTGGATTGGTCAAAAGTTCGGAATCGCCTTCAGTATCGATGATGAAATCAAGTGATTGTGAAGGTTTAGTTGATTTTAGATCAGGAGTTGATGCGATGGACTGATGAGCTGACGAGGCCGAATCAGCATTTGGAGCATTAAGTGCTGAAGAGGTCAGCTCATCATTAGATGGCAGTTCTGATATATTTGCTTCCCTTGACAAATCTGTAGGTCGTGACTCGACTTGTGATTGTCCCTCTAGCTCTTCCTTTACTTCTTGCGGTTCTTTTGCCTCGAGCGTCTCCATTACCTTTGGCTCTTCCTTTATCTCTTTTACTTCCACCTTCTTTCTAGTTAACATTTCATTTAATTTAGATGGGTCATAAACTTCCTTTGCCTTGACAAATTCAATTGGCTTATTTCTTAATGGCAATTTGATCGTATTCTCTCGGTTACGTTCCGTATATTCGATCTCGTCGAAAAGACTGTGACCACCACCTCTACCACCTCTACCTCTTCTATTCCCGCCTCTTCCACCACCACGACCTGGTCTTTGTGATAATCTCGCCATTGAATTCTCTTCAGTGTCATAAATATCAAGATATGAATTATCATTAGGTTGTCTAGGGATTCTACCACCACGAATACCACCTCTACTTCGACCTCTACCTCCTCTAGAACCACCTCTACCACCTCTACTTCCACCTCTACCCCCTCTTCCGCTATTTCTATGTTTAGCAGGCATTTATATTGATGGCAATTGAATATAATTGTCCTAGAGTATTTAGTGAGACAATTAAACTTTAGCGAGAAAATACATCGCTCTCAGGCCAAATTCTCGAACATTGGCGACATCTCTCGCTAAACCTCATTGCTTTCGCATGTTTTATCTCAACCCCATACAATCTCTTATCAACTACATCTCATTATGACATCAACACCACCACCAATCCCACCATATCATATAAAAGGAGAACTCTATACTCCGAGTACAATTTCATCAGTTATTTCCAAACTTATTTATATCACTTATAGAGTTGGATTTGAACCAATACCTAAAGAAGATGATGGTCCGACTCCATTAACCTTCATTCCTTCTATGATATTTCATCGTAATTTACTTTCTACTGTTAATGGTATCAGCTTTGATAATGATAATTTTCATAGTGATGTTGGATGGGGTTGTATGATTAGAACAAGTCAAATGGTTTTGGCGAATGCTCTAGAACAAGGTACAACTGAATTCAAAGATCTTACTAGTGCAAAGTTTTCTCTTCAAAACTTTGTAAAAATTGCTTCGGAGCTGCCATTGAAAGTAAAAGTTGGTGAATGGTTTGGTCCAAATGCTGCCTCCCTTTCTATCCAGAAATTATGTGAAAACACAGATATAAATGTAGTGATTAGTGATAGTGGTGATATATATAAAGACGATCTCAAATTTGGAAAGCCAATTCTACTTCTTCTAGCTGTAAGACTAGGAATTGAAAACACAAACAACTTGTATCATGAAAGTATATTTCAACTATTGAATCTCAAACAATCTGTTGGTATAGCTGGTGGTAAGCCAGGTTCAAGTTTTTATTTCTTTGGATATCAAGGAAGAGATTTACTTTACTTAGATCCCCATTTTCCTCAATTAGTTGGTGAAGCTGATAGCTATCATACTGAAGATTTCCAAAGATTATGTATCGATAATTTGGATCCTTCAATGATGGCGGGTGTGTTATTAAAAGACGAGGATGATTTTCTAGAATTCAAAGAAAATTGTGAAAATAATGGTAACAAAATTGTTCATTTCCACGAAGAGAGAGATTTAGAAGGATTTGTTGATGTTAAAGATGGTGAAGGAGACGATAAAACGGAAGAATTAGTGGAAGTTGAAGGTGATGATCTGAGTGAGTATGAATTGGTATAGTTGTTGAAAATCGCTAACTAAGACAAGAGAAATGGGGTTTGACTTTAATTTGTTGCAACTTAAAACCAACAATGTTGTCCAACCCACTTACCATAGTAACAATCTTCCAAAGGTCGTCTACAATCCTCACGAGTCGGTTCGCCACCAAAGTTGCAGCCATATCTCAAAACTCGTGTAGTTACCAAACCTATATCTCAATCACCTCCAGACTCCATCACCATCACTAACTACACCACCATGAAAATATGTACAGTTTGTGCATCCAATAATAATAGATCAATGGAATCACATAAACAGCTTCAGGAAGCTGGATTTGATGTGAAATCATTTGGTACAGGTTCAGCTGTTAGATTACCTGGACCATCAATTGACAAACCAAATGTTTATGAATTTGGTACACCATACGAAGAAATATACCAAGATTTAACAACACAAGAATGTCGTAAAATGTATGAATCAAATGGTTTAATACATATGATAAAAAGAAATAAAGATATAAAAAAAGCACCAGAAAAATGGCATTCAAATAGTTATGCTGGGAAGTTTGACCTTGTTATAACTTGTGAAGAAAGATGTTTTGATAGCGTTGTTGATGATTTAATGACAAGAATGAATAATGATGATGAAGTTAAACAAGTTGTTCATATAATAAATATTGATATAAAAGATGATAATGAAAATGCTATAATTGGTGGAAAGGGGATCTTAAATTTAGTTAAAAGAATTGAAGAGAGGAAAGGGGATTTAGAAGATGAGATGATGGGGATATTGGCAGAATGGCAATCGGATCATACTCATTTACCAAGTTTGTATGCTGTAGGGTACTATTAGTATCGGGGGAAATGGCCAATATTCATTAACTTAAGAAAGTGTTGTTAACTCATCTCATCTCAGTTGTACTTCTCCATGCATCTTATATTTATACACCTATATTTAACGTAAATAAATCATATGTCCATATAAATTTGCACCCAAAAATGCAACCACAATACAAATCAATATATGAAGAGGAAGTGTAGGGAAAGTTGCTAGATGTCAGATATGATTTGAGAGCAGTTCAGGAGAAGTTGGCGGATTTGTATTGAAAAGAGTCGCTAGTCCAATGTACAAATACTAAATGATTCAAGAGTTTGAAGTGTGCTTGGATATTGAAAGGAGATTGGAGTGGTGAGAAGAGATTGTGCTTCTTTTGGTCAAAATTAAAAATCTTATATGAGTAGTCATAGAAATACAAACATATATCAAAACAAACTTCATTGTCTATTTCATTCGTGTGCCTTGAGCGAGGAGCCAACTCTTAGCGAGAACTAGCCAATGGGTAAAGGAAAAAAAGACAACTTGTTACTTCTCGTACAATCTAAACTCTTCAGTCTAATATAACTCTATATAAACGTTCTCAACCCCTCTTGTCCATCCATGAGTATTTTCTTCCTACACTCATCTCTCGCTTCTCAATAAACATCTCGCGATCGCACTTCTCTCATAGCTCATCGATACTCGATGCCACCTAAAAACATCAAATTGTATAACAGTAGAAAGATCTTTTCTGAATCTGTTAACCCTGATATAAAAGATGGAAAACTATCGGTACCAGATTTTTTAAAATCTCGATCCTATGAAATAAAATCATTTGAATTATCACAATTAAAGCTGAAGTATGCCTCTAAAACTCGTATATTCCAATCTTTACCAAGAGTTTTGAGAAGAAGAACAGCATCTCACAATGTAAAACGAATTCCTAAAAGATTAAGACAAAAAGCTCTAAATGAAACAATGGCATCCGTGAGAGGAATGGATGAGATGAGTAGAAGAAAGAAGCTAAAGAAGCGAGGTTTTATAAGTAATTATTTAAGAAAGATACTTTACAAATTGGTTAAGAGATGTAAACAACAGGGACAACTTCCTCCTAAAGAAATCTTTGATAAAATAAGCATAGGTAAAAAGATTGATATAATGAGGTCACAACCATCTCATCGCATTAATAATATCAATGGATCTTGTGATCAAACTGGTATTGATAACTTAGCTTTGAAGCCAACTGGATCAATTCGATATTATAAACGTCAAACTGATTTTGTTTGGTTACCAAGTCATATCTATCATGCTAAACGATTCCATATGATAAAGAAATGGGGATGGCAAATTCCTTTAACACCAACTCAAAAATGTTTTAAATTAGTAAATAGAGTCTCCAAGAGTGATTGCATAGTGCATGATCTGAGTTATATGGGGAATATGATTGTAAAGGGAGATTTTAAAAGTGTATTGGAAGAGTTAGTGGGAGGAAGACTTCAAGATGCTATACTACAAGGTCGTAGAGCTTATAATGGAATGATATATATAAAGGGTGTTATTGTTTGTAATGGATCTATAATTTGTCATCCAGATTCAAATCAACTTTTATTAACCATACCACCAAGTTGTTTTACTGAAATTTTTGATCATCTAAAAACTTTCGATATTAGTCTTCAGGATTGTAGTTATTCCCTTGGTACTATTAATCTTATAGGTCCAAATTCATTAGCATGTCTTGGTAAAGTTATTCATCCTATTGAATTTATCAATGATTGGCTTAATTTAGTGCAACATAGAGATACAAACATACCAAATGGTACAATTATATCATTTGAAATGAGCGATCCAAGGCTATACAACATCACCAAACCACCTCCACCGACCATTCTAACTTCATATATTGATTTGATTATAAAACTTCGAACAGATGGTCTCATCAACCCGAAATCATTAGATAAACTTTTAAATCCAAAAGAACGTCAGTTATCTTATGAAAACCAATTATCAACAAAACAACTAGGTAAGCCAAATGATAAATCAAAACAAAACTCAATTCCTATACTATTGGTGAAATCCAACAACAATTGGAGAATGATATTGCCATGGTATTGGTTACTTCCATTTTGGTTAAAGCTTGTTAAAGTCAAAGGAGTTTATTTAGGAGGTATTAAACAAGTACATCAAGTGAACTTTGAGAATAAAATCCCAACTTACCCAACAGACTATCCATTTTTAAGAGATGGTTGGGTTGAGAGTGAATTGAAGAAAGGAATACTAAATTCAAAATTTGAAGGGGAATTGCTAACTGGATGTGATTGGAATGGTTTATACAAATTGAAATTTGGAAATGAATGCAATGGTTTTTGTCTTTCTTATCTCCCTGAATCAAATAAACTAATAGTCAAACAAATTTATATCATTTTGGATGGGAAAGGTCATATATCTGATAATGCAAGGATTTATAAAGAAGGTACGGATGAATTGATTGGTTTTATTACAAGTGGTGGAATGAATTTAAGTCTAGGGAAAGGTTGTGGTATTGGATGTGTTACTGAAGTTTATGATAAGGTGACAGTGAGAAATAGTGGATGTAGTGAGAAGTATATAGGAAGGGTTGAACTCATCAGATGAGTATAGCTTAACTAAAATCAAAACTTGAGAAAGCTAAGGAAGCGTCTTGATACTATTGTAGGGAGATTTCTCCTCAGCATTCTTTAGAATCTCCCTCTTTTCGCATCCAAACCTTCATACATCAATTCTCTGATTACCCGCCCATAACTATATAAGAACCCTCATCCCCATAACAAATCTTCATACTTACCTCGAGACATTGTGAGAGATCAAGAAGTTTCACAATCAGGGATTTTTATTTGCATTGCACAGCGCTGTAATTATTTCTGCCAACTTCTCATTAAGGGTACTTGATGATTTGATTGATATAAGGTTTACTTTATTGACATTGGGTTGTTGAGTATCTGAGAAGTGTGGGTCTTTTAATTTTTGATTTCATTTTTGAATTTTAAATCTTTGATTGAAGTTCAGCGTATAGTGAGCAAAGCGAACATGAAAGCCCAGCAGATATGTTCTTGCGTTCGTTAAAATAGAAATTGAGTTTACATTTGAGCGCACCTAAGTTTTCAGGTATAACGTACCGCGTATTATCTAAGGAACGTCTACAATTTTCCCCAAGTCTCTGACTAACGCTAGTTGACAAAATTCGATCTCTACAAGTTAATTTCTATTGACATTGATTCCTCTTATTTAAGTCGATGCAAAAAACTCACGCTTGCGCGAGTTTCGATTGAGGTATTGGTTTAAAGAATGATTTGTTTGATTGTTGTATGACTATTACCTCTCTCCTTTAAGCTTCGGTGCAAATATGATTGTACTATATCTTGAAAAGTATTTGATAACAATCAAGCATTAGTAACAATTGTCTGAAAACTACTTCTCAATGTTATAATTTGATTTCGTGGTGACTGTGATTGGTTCCTTACCAACTTCTGTAACCAATCTCAATTTGACCTCATCGCAGCTTTCACCTCAATTCACTTTCTCATACCACAATAAATAAGCACTCTTCAACCTATCATCCCCCTCTTCCATAACATCCTCATCTTCTAATCCCTTAATATAAACATCATCAATCCTTATCCAACCACCTTTTTCACCAATGTCAACCTCTCCATTCTTTTCAACATCACAGGTATAATGACCACCTTCAGCATTGGTACCATGATGATAAACAACTCCAATCAATTTATAATTACCTCCTTGTTTACATAAGCATTCCTCTGGTATATTTAATTCATGATTATAATGTATCTTCTTCCGTATCTTCCCCGGTCTTTTCTCTTCACTATATGAAAATCTCTTTAACTGTATTATCAAGACATTTGGTAATTTATCTATAAATGTTTGTTTCTTGGCTATAACATCTTTTGCAACTGATTTAAATTGAATCTTCTCTGGTTGATTCATTTCTTTAAATGCATCTTCTATTGATGTTATTGTATCATGTGATATATCTAATTGTATACATTGAAATGGATCAAGAGTTATTGAATTTTCCTTTTTTGGTATGGTTAAAACTGATTTGAATTGTCCACCAAATATTTGCGTAATAGGTGATGGTTCAATTTCATTTGTACGTTTTTGTATTTTTCTAGTTGTAACTTCTGACCAATCATTTGTACCATTAAGTATATGTAAACAAGATTGAGAAAGACTTGCAACGTTATTAGACAAATTCGATAAATCTTCTTCCTTTACCGTTTTCATAGCTCCAATGAATTCATCATGTAATCCATGAAGATAAAATCCTAGAAACTCTTCAGCATCTTCTTGTTGACCCCAAATCAAATGCGAGAATTTTTCATTTTGAGTTATCTTTGTATAAAAAGTCTCTGGTGACATGAAAGAAGTATTACATCCAATTAATTGGTTGAAAAATTCAATTGTTGTATTGATTAGTGATGTCAGGTCATCTAGTTTAGCATTATCATTTATGAATTTGAATAGTTGATTAAAAGGTTTACAATACATTAAAATTTGTAAGATTGAATTCATATAACAGATATTCCCAGTATTTGTAAGTCCTTTTGGTTTGAGTTTAAAAGTGGATAATTCATTTTGGTCAAACATGAATTTTAAGATTATTAGACCAATAGATTGTTTAGAAGGAGAGACATGTTCCACCTTTTTTTCTATTGATTTTTCTTCTGATTTCTTATCTGGTGCTGATAATAAACTTGCCCAATTCACTTTATCCTTTTGTTTGAATGATTCATTTTCATTTATATGAGATGTTTGGTTTTTATTAAGGTCGATTAATTGGATTTGATTGTTTAGTATTAGGAGTGGAGTTTTGGATGAATGAGTTGACTGCGGGGTTGAATTAGTTGATATGACTTTTGATGCTTCTTGATGAGTTATGTTAAATAGAATTGGATAATTAGGGTGAGTATTTTTGAAATCCGCCTCATTGTTATTAGCTAATAGATCAGTAGTAACGCTTGAGTCTATATTTTTGATTGAGTCGTTAGTTGTAATGTCTTCTAATTCTTTGGTTATCTCTTTATCTTTCTCTTTATCATTGATCTCAATTGAATTAACTGGACTATTTGTCTCCCTTTCTATGTTCTTTATCTCATTATTGACTTCAGTTTCTACTGATTTAGATTTGTATTCCAATGAATTTTCACCTTCATCTTTATCTTCTTCTTCCTTGTCTGTCCCATTCAGATCTAATGAATTATTTAAATGCTTTGTCGGTACATAATTATACTTATCCATCTTCTTTTTATCAAACTTCTTCCTCCTCATTGGATAAAATGGCATTGGTTGTACTGGTACAAATTGATTATAATAATAATCAGGATATCCTGGTACCATATAAGGATTTGGTGATGTCATATAGTTTTGATTATAATAATAATTATTTGGTATGAATTGTTGGCCATAATATTGTGGATAAATCATTGGTTGATATTGATTTGGTGGTGGTGGTTGAATTGGTTGATTTGGTTGATTATATGGTAACATTGGTGATGATTGTTGTGGTGAAAAACTAGTTGCATCACTTCTAAAACGTGATGATCCATTTGATTTTGAATTTGTAATTGAAGTCATTTCATGAGGTTATTTTGGAGATTAGATGATTTTTTTTGGTGGCCAATCAGGTAGTGAACTTTTCTAAAACTTTCTTGATTTTAAAGTCAAAAACTCTCAGGTTTAGACAAGTTGTTGAATTCTACTAGTTAAACAAGTTTGAATTATCAGGTTTGGATTGTTAAACCTTTAAAAGAAGGTCTTTAAGTTTGACCTTTGTTGTGGTAGGACAAATTGCTTGTGATTCAATTGAGAAAATTTTTCGGTTAGGTCGTGGGTAGGAGAATATTGTTAGGCAAGCATAGTTAAAATAAAGAGAGCCATGATAATGAGTATACAGATGAAGTAGACTATAAGACTTGTGGTAGATTATATAGATGTGGTTTCTGTTTTGGTTTGATACTTCCTAATAGGTACAATTCAATTGGCTGCAAAATAAGGAGTGTATGGTGATTGTTGCAACGGAATGTATATATAAAAGTTTATTAAACCAGAGGGAAGGAGATGATAGGCTATGATAGATTTTGTATGGACTTTGGGTCAATGGGAGGTAAATCTTGATTTTTAATTTGTATTATCAATTTTGTTCTTTCTCTTCAAACCTTTCTTCACCCAATTGTGTCTGTCTATTCTCAATATCTATATCACCAATATCAAGACAACTAACTTCTATCTTCTGATTTTCACCATGTTCTACCATTTCTCCCTTCTCTGATTCGATTCTCTCGTGCTTTCCTTCTCCTTCCTTCTCCTCCTCTTTCTTTTCACATCTTCCCTCTACAACCTCAAAATCACCATTACTTCTTGCCATCATGACACATAATAAATGACAACAAATCAAATTACTATCTCCTTGTAGAAATCCTTCATGATACTCCTCACAAGAACAATACCAAGTGATCCAATCAACCATTACTTCCTTTACATCTATTTGACCCTTTACAATCTCACCATCAACTATCTTTACTCCACTCTTTGCTAGTAACATATCTAAAGTTGTATCATACTCTTTGACTATACAAAAAGCAATCGAGTCAGAGAATTCCTCATCTAGATACTTAGATACATCCTGAATATCTCCCCATATTTTAACTATACATTGCAGTCGTAGTGCTCTTAATAGCTTTGATCCAAGTGCATAACTGAGTAAAGTAAAACAATTAGAATTGATCTGTGAAATGGAAAAATCCTGAAGATCTAGCTCAAAACTAAGTTCATTTTCAATTATAATGCTACTAAGTACATCTATATAAGACCGTTGTATAAAAAGGTTAGGTAGTAATGAAGTAAAGAGATGTAACGAATCCATAAAGTGTTGATAAAATTTTATTATGTAAGCTTTTGTAAATATACATTTATACTAAACATATTCAATAATACAGTGTCGGTCTTAGACTAAGGATTTGGTCGATAGCGTCCGGATCTATAAAGAACGATATTTGGTGATTATTAGGTGGGTGGTAGTGAGGTGGTAGTGAGGTGAGCGTCGCGAGGGTGGAAGTATATACCATGTAAGTTTATGAAGTTTACGAGATTAACGGAGCTCAGCAATAAGAAGCCTTCTTGTCGGTTCTTGAAACTGCTAGAATTGTCATTTTATCTCGATAACTGATATAAATTAATTCGAGAATCATATAGCTCTCCACGTTCCTTCCAATTCATCCAATCTCCTTCTATTCTGTATTGCCCTTCTCTTAATACCAAATTCATCAACCACCCTTGAATTCTCTCTTTTCAATCTTCTAACATTTCTTTCTCTTTCAATCTCTCTCTTTTCAATCTCCCAAGGAGTCAAAATCTCTACAATTGGTTCCCAAATATCATTTCCATTATGTAAACTCGTCTCAGTAGTAATCCTAATACCGCTTTCAAATAGTAACCCACTACGTTGTTGATATTTTTGTAGCTCATAATTATAACTACCATCACAAATTTCCTTTTTCAATCTCAATATAACTTCATGTAATGAATGACTTATTGCTGGTTTGAATTCTAAAGATAAACCTAGATCTGAAACAACGGTTTCTGCAAACATTTCAGGTGTAACTTCCTTTTGATTTAAATCCCACTCAAATTTATCTTGGTATAATCTTTTATCTAAATTCACTTGTAAGTCTATAACAACATGATATTCTTGTGGAGGTAAAGTTAAGTTCAAGGCAAAATTATATTCTTCAATCTGTTTATGGATTGAATCTGCAATTTCAGATTGTAATGAAGCTGGTAATTCCAAATCATTACAAAATACACTTGCAAATTCTTCTGGTGTAAGTAAAGTTTCATTAGCATTCCACATAAAGAAATCATTTAGTTTGGACATTCCTGAGTTATAATCAAAATTAAGTCGAATTGGTATAAGTATATCATTCTTTTTGTTGATTAAATCATGAATCTTTGTCTCATTATCGATATCGATTGGATATGGAGTTTTTCTTGCTGGTTTAAGTAAATATTTTGGTACTGAATTTTGTTCTTTTATGACATTTGAGGTTGTAACTGTTGGAGTTGTACCGAATTCTTCATCAAAATCTTCATTTGGATTATCAAATTCAGCATAATTGATTTGTTGTGCTGCTCTTTTAGCTGTACGACCTTGTGGGATCACAGTTACTAGAAGGGCATTATTTGGATCCTTCGTAATACGAGAATGTATCCCTGTTGCTGATGCTTGTGGAAAGTATGCTTTATTGTTTGTTGTTAGCATAACGTTACTGAGCGAAGAGAAGTGTCGCGAGAGAGTTTAGATGTTATAAGTAGTGTCTCAAGAGAATGTCTCATTAAGAGACATTTTTATTGATTACCTATGCGACATGGTGCGTCTTACTCTGTCTCATTTTTCAATTTCCTGCACTTTAACAAACGCGTCTCCACAACTCATCTCTATACTGATCTAAATAGCACTGATCATAACATACATTCGTATATAACAATTCTGACACTAGACATACCTAGCACCACATACCTTACCTAATATATATTGAAATATTTTCATGGATTCACTTGAAATTTTAAACGACTTTTTAACAACCCAATCAACTTTACAAGCTATTCTACCATTTTCTCAATTCATAAAACTCTTTCCAAAATCTACAAATAAAGAACAACTCAATCTAATATATCTTGAGTTATGTAATCAAAGAGAGGAAGGTGTGATCCTACCATTAAAACAAAATATTCTGGACTTAGAAATACCAGTTGATACAACTTCAACTAAAGGTATTGAGAAAAGGTCGATAAAAGAGTTGATAGAAAGATTGAAAAGACTTAAGGAAGTTTTGACGATAGAGTCAATCCAACTAGATACCAAAAATACCGAAGAAGTAGCAAAACTCAAACAGATGATTATAAATTTTGGATCAATTGACCAAAGTAATGAGAGTAACGATGAAGTCATAAAAGGAATGAATGAAAGTCTAGATAAAATTGAAGAGCGGTTGATAGGAGAATTTAAAGGAGATTATGTTGATGTTTTGTAAGACCTTGAGCAGGGCTCATGAAGATAGATATTTGTTTTTGGAGGTGAACAAGTGAGTTTTAAAAGTTAGTCTGATGCTTCAATCAAAAGCTTTCGGGTCTTGGAATTAAATTATTGTGCTATAGAGAAGCTTCAACCTTTTCCAAATCTTGAGTCCGTTTCAATCTAAATTGCTTTTACAAATCATTGAACATAAGGATGAGATGACAAAGTCCCCGAAAGAACTGTTCCGAACGGAATGTCCCGAGGTTCTTGGTCTTCATTACAAACTCGCCGTATTTCATAATCCAAAATGTATTTCTATCTATAAATGCAATTAAAATCTGAGACATGTCTGTCTTCCTGTTTATATTATATATCAGTTCCTATGATTGCAACTTACATTACGAGTTGCAATTAATGAATCCCAGCAAATTCACGCTAGCTCTGCTAGCATGAACTCACGTATTTAATCCTACTTTTCTCCAATTTTGTCATTTCCTTCACTTGTACCCAACCACTTCCATACTTCGAAACTCCAATTCAATCCACCTCTATCTCCCAATTGATAATTGCTTTCAAAGCCTCCACCTTCCAGAGGTTCTAAATATAAAACTCTTTTCACCCTTGAATGTACTAATGCCATACAGCACATAACACATGGTTCATGAGATGTATAGACATATAAATCATTACAAAGATATTGCTTTGGTGTATCGTTTGTTGAGGAGAGTTTTCTTCTATTTCTCTCTTGTTCAGCCACATCTTCAATAGCATTCATTACACTATGACCCAATGGGTGATTATCGGCTTGCTTGATAGTAACAATTTCGGGTCCATTGGTTGTTTTCTTTACAATTATCGTCACCATCTGATCATACAGACGAAGTTTTGCAACCATTTCCTTTTCAAAGATTAAATCGAATTCGCAATTCATTAAAAACTGATGGTTTGGATTTCCTTTCCAGTTTATCGGCCAATAAAGATCTGACCATTCCATAGCAATTTCTCTTGAAGGTGGTGGAGTAATTGGAACCTTTTGACGATAAAATTCAAGATTCAAAGAAGATAAATGTGGTGACAATGAAAATATTGACTTGAGTTCAGATTGAGATAGGTAGGTTGAGCATAAAAGTGTTCGTAGGAGAGGTGACGTCTCATTGACGGAAGAACTTGGTTTTGTGGAAGGTAATTGAGGAGATGTATTCGATTGGGGAAGGGTTTGTATAATCGGCTCTTCATTTGTAGTTTTTTTATGGTCATTGGACTCAATTGTAGGAAGTACAGTAGAAGAACTTGACCCAGAATTGGACACCTCTTCTTTCTCACTTAGAGAAACGTGTCGCTTAGCCTTCGCTCTTTCAGTAACTTTCTCAAACCTCTTCAACCCTCCTAATTCAAGTGGATCTCTAGGAACTAAAAACTCCTTTATCAACTCTAATACTGTCTTGGTGTTTTTAACCGGGACATTGCAATACCAAATTTCAGCGAATTCTGGATTTTTGTAATTGACTCTTACATCTTGGAATCGTATCTGCTTGAGTAAGCCATGGATCACCTGATTATCAAAATCAATATGTTCAAAACTCTGTGATTTCCTCTTCTTCATTGGCTTTAGAAGCTTAAAAAGAGTCGCGATGGTTTTCATGGTGGGTGCACTGGATGTAACGAATGTCGTTGTTTTGAAAATCTGGGGTAATGCGACCAGCTAAATGAAAAATAGTATACTCTATCACCAAACCACCTCTCTCACCAATACTATCACTTTTATATTTCTTCAATCAAAAATATTGAGGTGATCTGGGTAAAACACGCTTAGTCTGAGATCTTCAACTTTATTTAATATTTAAAATTTGGGGGAAGTTCACCCGAAATCCCCGGGATTACTAATTTTGGAGTCGTATCAAGACATCGCGACATTATTGTAAAGGTGAGTTGAATTTGAGGAAAAGCTAGCCAAAGTGTTGCAATTGCTCTGCAATTGCAATTGGATCAGAAGATTTGTAAATAAAATTTGACCTGTTACTGAACTGTGTTGATTTTGTTTACCTGCCTCGTGAATTTTTTTCAATTTCCTAGCATAGATGACAAGAACAAAGAGGCTAAGAAATTCAACATTAGAAAAAAATGGCCGGGATTTGACCTCAAATATCTATTTCAATTCAAATGAGCAAATTGGGACTGGTCCAAAATCTGAGGGAACTCCAAAGACTCTTACAGAGTATATCTTTGTCGTAAGTAATGTACCACCTCACCTCTCGAAGTATACTTCAACAGTTTTCCTACGACCTAATGCTATACAACAAAAGGGATCTTTCTATCTGACTGAATTTCTCTTTTTAGTTGATGAGATCATTGAATTCTTAATTCCACATCGAAATGTATTAGCTAATGGCTACTATCAAAACCGTCCTGATGATCCTCCTTACAATCCTACAGTAAGTTTCACAGTAAATCATATAAAGACTCAATGGCAAGAAATTTTTGTTCTTTTAGGAAAAGAATCTTTTGTGGACTTGTTGCTTAACTATACTGCTACCATATCTATAAAAGGGAAATCAATTGTATTATTTGGCGAGCAGAGAAAGTTAATTAGTAATGGCGCAGCATTGTCTAGAAGAAAAATGTTGTACAAGACTAGAAGAAGTCAAATGCTGGATGAACAAGTAATGGGAGAAGTGATGTCGGAGTTTGAAGAGGCATTGGGGTTTAAAGTGAAGATTGACGATTTGATTCATGAGAAGACCGTGATGAGGGCTAACGAAACATCTGAATCTGAAAATTGTAATTATACTAAACGAATACTAACAACTTCCCATTCTATTCCCCTTCATCAAATTTTTCAACAGCTTGTCCCAAAGTTCGTCCCTAACCTTACCAACTCTGAATATGCAACTCCATTTCAACAAATTCTCAACTTCTGCTTCATCGTCACGAGTAAGATCTTTCCAAATTCATTTTGGGGGCTGAATAAGTCTAAGATTTTCCATTTCATATCTTTATTCCTAAAAGCTGATACCATAGCTACGGATCAAATAGTCAACAGCTTAAGTAAAGACATTCCATGGATCACTGATTTTCCAGACCATCTTCCTCATTTTGTCGATTGGTTCTTTGAACATTTTATATCCTCATTAGTTTCACTGTTTTGGTATGTTGTAGAAGCAATACCTCATGCTAAATCATATAAACCGGGAGACTTCCTTCAGTATTTTCCTTATACTTCATGGCCATCCATGACGAGTCAATGGGTTGAAAATTATGTAGCTCGGTATTTAATGAAACTGATGCCAACAATAGGAATGGGTAGAATGAGATTGATACCCAAGAAAGAAGGATTTAGATTTTTGAGTGTTGGTGGAGGGATAATGACCAAGAAAAGTACGCTGTCTAGTTATGGCTTTTCCAAAAGTCTTGTTAAACCGACACAAGACATACTTACTCATCTTCTCTCTCAACTTTACATGCCCACAACCACTCCAAGATGTTCCAGTACTAACGATGTTGGTTATTATCTTCTCAAATATAGAAATCAACTTCTTTCCAAGTATCAAGATCTACCTAAGCTTCATATTCTTAAGTTTGATATTGAGAACTGTTATGACAATTTAGACCAGCTGATGATATTACAGGGACTTAAAGAGCTAATAGGGAAAGATAGGGTATGGTTTGTACGACAATATCAACAAAATGGTCGAAGAGTTGTAGTGAAGGATGAGCTAACAATAAAGGAATTGAATCTATTGGATAATGATGTTGGAATACTGGGATCTGTTCCTATTATTGACCGTTCTATCACTCATTCCATCACCAATTCACAACTTCTTAATACAGTCTCACAAACTGTTGACGCTTCGATTTATATCCCATTGATGAATTCAGCATTTCAACGGTCGGTTGGAATTTTTCAGGGTCTTCCGCTACTGGCTACTTTATGTGACATTGTTTACACAAGATTAGTTAAAAATGAGTTCAAATTGAGAGAGGATCTGTTATTGTTGAGGTTGGTAGATGATTTTTTGATTTTATGTGTAGATGGAGAAGAGTTCGAAAAAGTTAAGGGAGTGGTTGGTCTTGATTATCAAAGGAATTGCCAATTCGAGAATGGATTCAAAGAAACTACTGTTGGTTCACCTTTACCCTCATATGGTGCCATTATCAACACCAAAAAAACACAAATCATCTCATCTCTGAAATTTGACTTTGTTGGTCTTACAATTCATCCAGACCTCACAATCACTAGAGAAAATTCTAACTGCATCAATCTATCACGATTTACAAATTTTGGTGAGCTTTATTCATTTTTAGTTGGTCTTTATGATCTGAGATTAGCGATGTTTCTCGTTGATTTAGCGATGGGTTGTGAGGTTGTAGAGAAGAATGTAATAAATACCCTAGAGGGAATTTTAGTGGCATTTTATGGGAAGTTTAAGATTTTATTGAAAGATGGCTTGGTTTGGAATGACGACGAGGTTATCAGATGTATTGAATTTATTGAGAAGTTGATGGAAGTGACGGAGAATAAAGTAAAGGGTGAAGTTGAAATTCTGGGAACAGAGAAGTCATTTGAATTGTCTAAGGACAAAAAAAAACGGAAGCTTGATTCGAAGACTATTTCTCGACATTCTTCAAATAAAGTCATTAAGGCTATGAAAGAGTTGATGCATACAGTACTAAGGAAACACAGAAAGCTTGATGAAGTCAGGATGGCATTTGTTTGAAGACGAAAGATGTGTGTCCAGTTTAGAGACATAAAGCATCACTTGAAGGCCGAACCTACCTCGCAGATACTAGACAACAAAGGTTACATTGCTTGGTGAGTTTTCCGATAGCAGCCCTTCTGCATTCTGTTTCTGATATCATCACCACTACATTACAATTTATGTTAAATTCGTCTATTAGTATTACAAATAATCCAAGAACACCATAGTATGGTTCTTGTAACTAAAGAGAGTATTCTCTTTGGGTTTGCATAAAATTACATCATAATGATCGTTGTTTGTGGAAATGTGAACAGCTCGTGGATTGGAAATTGGGAATTCTATTTGAGCATATGAGTGGTATCAACTTGGAAGTTGTGGTACAGAAACGGAGTTGTTTTCTTTTGACAGAGTATGGGAATGATCGAAAAATATAGTGAGCTTAATTAGCCCGAAATAACTACATTACTTTCAAATTCTCCTCATCCCTCTCCCTCCTAACCCTATCAATCTCCTCGATTCCAACTTTCCTTAACTTTCCATCCTCAACAAACTCTCCCAACTCTTCTTGAAATTTCGTTCCTCCCATCATTTCTCTCTCCCTCTCTCTAATCTTTTCAGCCTTTGCGATGGCTTCTAATCTCCCCTCATGATCAACTCTTAAAGCAACAACTTCATTTAAAACCGCTTCTTTCAAGTCAAACAAACTTTCTCCTGGTTCAATTGGTACTGGTAAATGTCTCCTCTTACCACGCTTACCTTGTTCTCTTGAGCATTGTTCGATAAGTTTAAAAGTTTCTTCGATTCTTGATAAATCTTCTTCCAAATCTTGTGTCAAATCATCTTGAAGATTAAAGAATTGTTGTTCTTCACAAACTTTATCAAGCTCAGCTTCCCAAATCTTCTTCCAAGTCTTTCTTTCTCTTTGTATATATGAATTCATATCACTCAAAGTTTCTTTAGCACTACCAATATCTTTCTTTGTAAGAGTGAGTTGTTTTTCTGATATTCTAACACCACGATTTGCAACATCTTTTCTTAAAGCTTCAAGTAAATCTTGTAAATCATCAACTCTAGTAAGAAGACTATCACTTTCTTCACTAAGTTTTGTATGACAGCTTTCCATATACTGACGATTTGTTGATTCTGATGATGATATACCTAATTGACGGAATTCATCTACAAGAACCAAAAGTTCTTTTATATCATTTTTAAATGCCAATTTGGAAGTAGATTGAACTTGTTGTATAGATTTGATTTCATGATGTAACGATGAAATCTCATTCAATGATGATTTTGGTAACTTTGCTGACGTTTGAGTTGATTTCTTCAAAGAGATTTGGCCTATTTCTTCTTTGATTTGTGCTAAAATCTCACTATTTTGTTTCTGAACTTCTTTATTTTCTTTACTTATCTCATCAATTCTCTTGATCAATTCTTCATTAGGAAGTTTTTCTTCTTTGAGAATCAATAAACTCCCATTTATTACCTCCTGAGGGTCTTCAATTTCATAAGTAATGCCAGTTTTATTATCTTTTATATAAATCTCAGGAAATGAGGCTTCACCAGGACTATAAGCAAACTTCTCAACAAATAACAATCTTAATGATGGGATAGTGATTGGAAGACTTATATTGACTTTCTTTATCCTCTCATTGATTTGTAAGAAGATATAAGGTGAAGTTTCAATAATTGATTTGTCTTCCAGTATCTCTTCGTTATAACTAATATCATTATGATTTTCAATATCAGGAACTTTGGGTACTGGGGAGTAATTGGCAAGTTTAGCATATTGATAAGCACTAAATCTTTTTGAAGCTCTTCTTTGCATTGATTTCCCTTTCTGAAGTTTGGAAAGCGCATCATGAGGTGTAAGTAGATTTGATTTTGGAGTAGAGCCTTCTATGTGTTCGTCCAGCTTTTTTGTTGTTCCATTTTCATGCTTTATCAGTTTATCATCTTCAATATCATCATTTACAATTCTGATTTCAAGAGGATTTCTTTCTGATGAATTCGTTGATCTTGATGAAGATTTATTTGGTGATTCTACTCTAAACACTTTTTCATTATTTTCTTTATTTGTCTCTTTTAATTCGTTTACTCTTGTTCCTCTTTCAAGTCTTTCTTTAACTTCTTCCTTCCCTATAGGTGAACTACTCATACTTCTTGGTTGTATAGTACTATAAGTTGAGAATTTCTTCAGTCTACCCATTGGAACTTCAGTTAATTCAGTTAATGAACTAGTCTCACTAGAAGTTTCTGGTCGATCATAAGAATAGTGACCTTTATCATTATTTGGCTTTTCTAGACCTTTTTCCCTTAAATTTCTTGCTTTGACTTGTTTAGTCTTGAGATTTTGTAATAAAGTAACGATGATATTACGAATATTTGGTAGAAACTTATCAAGATTCTCTTGACTTGGGATTTCACTTAGAGCAGCTTCTAGAATGATTCGAAGAGCTTGTGGTACATCACCCAAATCAGAGATATCAACCCCGGCATTTGTAAAAGATCTTGTTGCTAATCTGAAATCATTACCTAATTTAACATACGCATCAGATACAAACTTATCATCTGCTTGTTTATGAGCCCAAGAAGTAAGAGATTCAAGGAGATGTTTTGTAGATACTAATAATCTTGTAACGCTTGATTCAATTGTATTTAGTGAAGTTCTTTTTGACATAAGGGTTGGTTAGGATGATTGTGGGAAGTTGTGTTAGTAAGAGATTATAGGTCGCACTTTTGAAAGGTAGTCCGAGTGATCTGGGACATGTGACTTACTAGAGATCGCTGGAAGAGCTATTCTCAAGGTCGCGCTGTGTCTGATGTCTCCAACTTCTCTTCTTCGCTTCTACAGTTTTCTTGTATGAAACATTAAATTAAGAACATTTTAGTGATATCTAACGACATACTACTTAAATATTTGATTCTTGACGAAAACGTCAAAATAAATTGAAGTTATAAGGCATTCAGGCCATGATGGTTGTATTGTCTATGGGTAATGGAGTCTATCTGATGGGTGTAAGCAATTGGATGTTGTAGTCTTGAAGGTGTTTTGGTTTAGCAGTAATGATTTTTGAATTCAATACTCTATTTGTTTGAGGGAGTTGTATTGGAGGTGTCAAAGGTGGTTGGAATTTGAAGTGGAGGTTCCGTCAAGGTTTGGAGATTGAAAGCTTCATTATGATTGAGGATACGAAACTTGAAATATCATATTCAGGTGACTGGAGTATTTATCTTCAGCTGCACTATTGAAAATACCTTTTTACAACTTCCTCCGGTGCCCTTTGTAACAACCCCATCGCATCATCCCTATTCATTCCTCCCAACAACTTCTTTGCTCCCTCAACACTTCTAACCGCAGTTTGACCACCAATACTACCATGACTCAATGCCTGTAAAATAGAATCAATAACCTTTGGTACTTGACTACCAATTGCAGGATGTTCATTATTAATCAAATCAACAAGAAACATATAAGCAAATGGAGCAGCTTCTTCATCAACAATAACAGGTAATAAACCAATCCATTGTTGTATAACAAGATCCAAATTTGGTACTATAGTACCAAAACTTTTACAGATTTTGGAAATTGCAACAATCCCATTTTCACTAGCACTAACATTTTCATCAGCTTTTGCATCGGGTACGGTTAACATTTTGAAAATTGGTTCTAAGCAAGCCAAACAAAATGAAGAGTAAACCTCACCACCATATTGAGCAGAAATACCAACACTATAACTTGCAGCTTGTCTTATACCTGCATGACTTGAAGTTAAGGAATCGCCAATTATATTAACAAACATATCTTTATAATGATAAGAATCAGGACCACAATTTTCAATCACATCACAAATTATGCATAACCCACAAAGCTTTATATTTGAGTTATCATCATTAAGAAAACTTGCAACTGTTGGTACAAGAGTTTCAAACCCTGGAAGAAAATTCAGTTTTGAACTCTTAAAGATACAACTTATAGCCTTATTAATTTCATCTAACAATTCTTCATCAGTATATTCTTCATCATTCTCATTGACATCTTCAGTATATTCATCGTCTTCATTATCTCTTTCCTTTATTCTTTCATAAATCTCAACCAAATTTGTATTTATAGACAAAGATAATGAGGTAAGTTGATCACCAGATAAACAATTTGGACCTAATAGGTTTATACAATCAACTAATGAATTATAATAATCCACTAACATTTCAGGTACTGGTTCATTTGTCAAGACTTCTACTAATTTATTTGAAATTTGTGACCACATTTCAATGGTTTCATTGGATGATGAACCAGTAGCACTAACAATACAACTTAATAAACTTGCCAAAGCCAAAGCAGCTGATCTTCTAACACCATCATGTAAATAGAAATCTAATGCTGGGATCCCAATTTCTAATATAATCTCTTTGACATAAGGATAGAAATCACCTTTAAGTTGCATAGCATAAGTTCTTAAAAGATCAATAGAATCAACTTTTTCATCTAAAGCAGATGAATGAACCGCTATCAACTTACCTGAAAGATTGATAACATCCCATTCTTCATTAGAATTAAATTGATCTGCTTCTTCTTCCTCCAATAAAGTTATATCTTGAGTTGCTTTACCTGATTTCATTAAAGTTGGTAATACCACTGGTAAATAAGGCAAGAATTCTTTACCTATAATCCTACAAATTCTACCCCAACCATGTTCCAAATAAGATTTTATAGGATCATCATCATTAATCAGTTCTTGGATTTTACCAAATAACTGAATTAAATCCATACAATGAGGTTGAAATTTCTCTTTACCAACAGCCAAGGCAATCAATGTTGAACACTCAATACATTTTGCTTTTAACATTTGATTATCATGATCACCATTTAAAACATTCATTAACATTGGCATCAATGTATCATAATATTTTATGAATTTTGTTTCAGCTGCATCTGCTATAACAGCTATAGTTGTAAGGACTTGTTCTTGAACATAATTCTTTGAAGATTGAAGTAAAACAACCAAATTTGTTAACAAATCATCTAAGAATGGTTCCAAGACTTCCTTTGTTGAAGCTTCACTAAAGTTAACCAAAGCAGCAGCTGCATGAGTTTGAACTCTTGGTACATGTTTATTTGTTAACATTGAGATTAAACCAGGTAAAATTCTTTTACCAAACGATTTTTGGATTATATTTGCAAAATCAGTTGAAATCTGTCCAATAGAATTACAACAAGCATATTGAACTCTTGGATGAGGATCTTGTAAACAAGGTAATATTAAATCCAAAATTTTGTCAATCTCACTAATTAAAACATCAGAACATCCTTCAGCACTTGAACTTAATGCCATTAACCCAGCTTGACGTTCTCTCCATGAACCATTTTGGATCATTTGTGGTATAAATTGAAATAAAGGACCTGCTAATGCTCCACCATTTAATTTTAAACAAACTCTATCTAATGATTGTCTTGCAGCTTCATATTCTGGTTCATCATCATCATCTTCAGTATCATCATTATTATTCCATTCCATAGCATCATCATCATCTTTACATACTTCTGTTAACATTTCTAATGTTATTAATACAATTGATGTTGTATAACTACTTGTTCTTTTACACATTCCTGGTGAAACTTCAGCAAATGTCGTTAATAATTCTAATCCTGCCATTCTAATACTACCATCTAACTCTTTATTTTTTGTTAATACTGAACAAAATTCTATTATGGTTGGGAACATGTCTTTGAATATCTTTGGCGCTAATTCAACTAAATCTATCAAATTTTCTAAGATAAGGGTTAAGGATTCATCTTGTTGATTTTGTAGAAATCTTGGTAAAGAGTTTAATAAATTTGGTAATAAAGGTGATAATATTGGCCATGAATCTTTTGATAATCCTTTGAAAAATGAAACAAATGCCGTACAAGAAGATATAAGTACATCATCATTTGGATCATTAAAACTTGATTCAAAGATTGGTAAAATCTCTTTTATTAATCCCTTGTCAATTAATTCGGGTGTTGAAGCAAACACTCTAAAAGCTGATTGTTTAAAGCTAACATCATTTGATTGAGCTGCTTGAAATAAACAAGGAATTAATTCATTCCATGATCCCTTTGGTGATGCATCTTCTTTTGCAACTTCTGATATAGCATCAGCAATTTTGTTTCTTAATTGGTTGGAGATATCTGATATAAAACCTTTGAGTAATAGATTACGGATTTCTTGACGAATTCTTTCATTTATAACACCAATTGTTCTATCAACAACGGAATTCATATTTTTTGGAGTTTTGATAGCAACACGGCGGAATAAAACTATACAAAAGGTTTTAATGGTTTCATTTTGTGAAGAATTACATGACTGGTTGATTAAGAAGAGGAGTAAAATTTCAATACGTTCAAGTGAAGACCATTCAGTTTCAAGTTGATGTTCTGATGTTGAACGGATTGAGTTATTTGATGATGATAATCCTTGGATTAGGGATTCAAGGGCAGTTGTTATGGGGGGTGGGATTGATGACATGGTGAAAATTTTTATTGAGCTGTAAGAGATAATCGAGCCTAGTAATCGAGCGCTGCGAGTTTACTAGTAGTGAGATTACCCCGGGCGAGATTATCGAGTCTAGCGAGATTATCGAGCCTAATAATCGACCACGGTGAGATTACTTGTTCGCACTAGTGTGCAGAGGAGATGATCTTTGAAGCCAGATCATGAGCCTAAATCGAACACAGGGAGATTACGACGATGCAACAAAGATGATAAGCGATAATTTGCACAAAGAGAACAATGCAATAGTAAGATTATCGTAACTAGTAATACAGAAGTAGAAATAATCGACCTTAGAATTTACCGACCTTAGAAATTACCGACCTTAGAAATTATCGACCTCAGAAATTTCATACTAGTGCGCATCAATACCAGGTATACAGGAGAGATGATCTAGCTTCGCTAAATCATAAAATTCACTGAGACAATACAGCTCATTAAGATCATAAGGTTCACCAGAACCCTTAACAAAAATGATCATAGTGCATAAAGCCTGAGTATGATGACTACATTAGAAAATAAGACCCGTTGCGGAACTTTCAATGCAATAAAAAAATTGAACTTGACTCAATTGGCTGCAATATTCAAAAACTTGAGTCAAGTGTGTAAACACCTCGTTATAAACACCTTGTCATAAACACCTCGTTATAAACACCTCGTTATAAACCTGCTTTCCCACCCAATAATCACCACCTCCTACTTATCACTTGATATAATTATTCGCTACTATTAGCAGAACAAGCCATGTAGTAAATTGCTATCAACTTTCGAACTCCTTTATCTCTTCTGTCTTTCTGTTACACCCTTGAAGAAACTCGCTCTTAGTCTTTGTTAGCACCTCCCTTCACTTTTTTCAAATTTAACATTTTCATCTCGTAGACTCATGGCCCAAGTCTTCTACTCTTTCGCTCTTTAACCTTACATAATTGCAAAATGTCAAAACTTTTACACCTATTTAACTTCTATAAACAACGACTTCAATCTATATCTCCTTCTTCTCTATAAACATGTAATGGTACATAATGTATAATCTTCATGATGATCCAAAAATTATTTCATACCGTTGAACTCTCCCAAAGAAAGGGCTAACGCTGCTCACGCTATCACACCGTACACCATCCTCACTTCTTCAATATAGTTATAACATCCTCATCCTCTAATTCATGTCCTAATCCACAAACTTGTGGTTGATGTTTAACACTTCTACCAAAGACTAAAGCATTTCTAAAATCTGTGACTAAACTTTTATGAATTGAATTACAGAAATCCTCAACGGTACATCTATCATTTCTCAAAACAACTGGTTCATTGAAATCAGGTAATTTACCCTTTGGCTTGGTATAGACTCTAACCAATTTTAATCTCTCCCACATCAATTCTAACAAGTCATCAAGATTCCAACCATTACCAGAAGAAATTGGGATCGCATTTGGTATCTTATACATCAAATCTAATTCTTGAATTGAAAATGAATCAATTTTATTAAGAACATAAATCGCCGGTATGTATCTTCTTGTTTTTGCTTCAATTGCATCGATTAAATCATCAACTGTTGCATCGCATCTAAATGCAATATTTGCAGAATTGATCTTATATTCTGACATAACAGCTCTAACCTCATCATTATCCATTCTTGTAAGTGGACTTGTTGTTGTTATATTTATTCCACCACGTTCCTTTTTGGTAATGACAATATTTGGAGGTTCTTTATTGATTCTAATACCAACACCTTCTAATTCCTTCTCAATGATTTGTTTATGATGTAATGGTTTATTTACATCTAAAACTAAAAACAAAAGATTAACACTTCTCGCCACTGCAATAACTTGTTTACCTCTACCTTTACCATCTTTTGCACCTTCAATAATCCCAGGTAAATCCAACATTTGAATTTTGGCACCTTTATACTTGATTGTACCTGGTACAGTTGTTAAAGTTGTAAATTCATAAGCAGCAGCTTCAGAATGAGTACCAGTTAATTTTGATAAAAGAGTTGATTTACCAACAGACGGGAATCCAACGAATCCTACTGTAGCAACACCTGTTCTTGCAACATCAAACCCAACTCCAGCACCACCACCACCACCTGATGCTCCATCAGTTAGTAATTCTCTTCTTAATTTTGCCAATTTTGCTTTTAATTGACCTAAATGAAAAGATGTGGCTTTATTTTTTTGAGTTTTAGCCATCTCATCTTCGATGGCTTTAATTTTTTCTACTGTTGTCATGATGAAAGGTTGATGAGTTGGTGATGATTAATAGAGTTTTAGTGATGAGGTGGTCGTGTGAGGAGAGAAGAGAGATCGAGTGAGAGCGAGCGAGCGCTAGCGAGAGAGTGTGCGAAAGTGCCAAAAGGTTTAATGAGTAACATAAAGAAAAAGAGAAGTTGGTGAAGAGGAAGGTTACTGAAACTTCCCAAATAATCTTAAAAGTATCTCCTACATCTTCCATTCTCAATCTTTTAACACTTAACACTTGACACGACTTCACCTCGGTCAATTGATAAACTCACCAATTAAGTTATTCTTGGTACTACCAATTTCATTTCTACCTCGCTTCAAACGACTCTCTTCCACTTGATAACTTCATCGTATTCGAATTTTGATCCTCGGCTAAGTCGTCCATTTATCAAAGTACTGGGTGCAAAAAGCAGCATATTGTCAATTTATGAAGGAAGAAGTTGACATAAGCTTACGAACTTCGTTAGGGGTAAAATTTGACCAAGTACAATAAATTTTAAATTTGGTTTAAGTTTAAATTTATTGACACAAAATTGAGAGGTCATTATGATTACTAAGTAGAATGGAGTTGAGAATGTCATGTCGATGTTGTATTGAGTATTGTTGACTCAAGCAAGTAATAACAACTCAGGATATATAATCTCTATCTCAAACATCTTTTACTCTTTTTCCACCTCTACCTAAACCTCCTTCTTCTAAAATCCACACTATCAACACCTTTACATCAACTCCCTAAATCCAACTAAATATCCACGTTCACCCCGCCAAATTCAAAGTCAAAAGCTAATATAACCAAAGTCTAATTTACTTCAAATGATCATTCTTGAAGATACAAATCTCAAATGTATATAAATACCCCGGTTTCCCTCTTCAACCTCATCCCTAATGAAATTCATTATCCATTTACTTGAAGGTTCAAGAGCAGAAAGAATTGTTTGGTTGGCTAAAGAATTGAAACTTAATTATGAAGTAAGATCTTATAAAGATATCTTTCAATTAAAGAAAGCAGAAAATGTACACTTTTTAGGTAAATCACCAACAGTTGAAATGATTGACGAAGAAACAAATGAAACAAAGATTCTTTGTGAAAGTTCTTATATTGTTACATATTTGATTAGAAAATTTGATTCTGAAGGTAAATTTACACCAAAAGATCAAAAACAGCGTGATTTAGCTGAATATTTAGTTCATTATATAGAAGGAACTTTATCACCATTGATTTTTTCTTTCTTATTACCAGAGATCATGATTTGGGCAAAATATGTCAAAGACGATGATGAAGAATTCAAGAGAGTTATTGGATTATATAAAAGTTTCTATCAAAAGGAGAATTTGATTAGGAACTTGAAATATTTGGAGGGTATACTTAAAGAAAATGGTACCAAATATTTAGCTGCTGATACATTGACAGCACCAGATTTCTTATTATATTTCCCATTAAATCTGATTATGTTAAGGAGAAATCAAGATTATGTCTCTAAACATACTGATGGTGAAAGTAAAAATGAAGACTTCCCATTATTGATGAAATGGGCAAAAGATACTAAAGAGAGGTATGGGAAGTTTTATGGGGATCTGGGTAGTGAAAAAGAAATGAAATGTCAAATGGGTGAAACTGAGGGTGGATCATGTAGTCATGATCATTTATAATTGTTGATATTTATATGAATTTATGAAGTTAAACGATTGGATGTAGAGGGGGTAACGAGTTGTAGTTGGGCAATTGTGTTGAGATGAGTGAAAGAAAGTTCAGAAATAGAAGCTGTGATGTAATTTATTTGAGAAACTCGAAATTGCTTCAAGGTTTGACTGAATACCACTAGTTGAATTAGTCCAAACTTCTTGTAAGGGAACGATCGAGCAGGGTTTATGACTCCAGTGGTCTAAAACTACATATTTAGGACTTTCACTAATTTCTAAAACTTTGGGAATACTCAGCTAGACCATATTCGACTTTTGAGCTTTATTGTGACTCCCACTGGTTTGAAATATTTTGCAACTTTGCAACTTGTTATATGCAGTATACTTATAATAGGGTGTCTTCACTTATTCAAATTCAATCAGAAAGGATTACAAAAAACTTTCAACTCAAAGATAAGATGGGCTCAGAGTCGATCGCTAAGTGTTGAGAGAATTGGCGCTAGTCTTAATGAATAGTTGGCTTGTTAATTTATGTGCACTACTTTTAACTACTTGATCGTGCTAAAGAATAGCGAGAATAGGTAGCGATTAAGATTTTGAATTTAATAGCAGATTTTGCCCTTGATAAATTGAGTATTTTCACAGTGATCGAGCGTAATTTTGTTGACAAAAACTGATAGATAGGATTTTACTCTCTCTTCAATAGCGTTTTATTGGTAATGTCTCAGTTACTGTCGCTATCTTTAACTTCACTGTAGACATAATTTGCAATCTCTTTCTCGCATCTCTCCTCAGCTTTCTTGCATCTCTCCTCTGCTTTCTCGCTAACTTCGCTAAAGAATACCGCGACACTCTCAATTCGTAGACACACTAATCGAACTTGAACCATTCGCAAATTTTTCACTCATCACCAATATGGCCAAAAAGAAAGGAGGTAAAGCAGGAGGAGATTTCTGGGATGAAGAACCAGAGATTGAATCAAATAATGAACAAGAATTAAATGATGAACAAACAAATGAATCAGGTGAATCAACACCACCAGTTGATGATTTTTTAAGTTCAATTAGATCATCAAAAGAGAAGAAAGCAGCAAAAGAAGAAGAAGAAAAATCAAAGAAAGATGGTCCAAAGATTCTTTCAAAGAAGGAAAAGGAAAAATTAAAGAAAGAAGCTGAAAAATTGAAAAAGAAGGAATTAGCAAATAAGAAGAAATTATTACAAGCTGAAAAGAAGGAAGAGATTAAAGAAGCAAATAAAAAGAATGCAGCTGCTGCTGCTGCCGCCGCTTCAAGTCCAGAACCAGAATCAGCTACAAAATCCAAAAAAGCTAGTGGTGGAAAGAAAGTCCCAGCAGGTATTGCAGCTCTTAAACGTCAATTAGAATTGAAAAAACAATTAGAAGAAGAACAAAGAAAAGCTGAAGAGGAAGAAGAAAATGAAAGATTAGCAAGTGAAGCAGCAGCAAAAGAAGAAGAATTAAAGAAAGAAGAAGCAAAAGCTGCTAAAAAAGAAAGAGAAAGATTGAAGAAAGAACAACTTAAAGCCGAAGGTAAACTTTTAACAAAGAAACAAAAAGAAGAAAAGAAACTTCAAGAACGTCGTCGTGAAATGTTATTACAATCATCAAATGTTTCAGTTGCTGGATTACAACAATCACAAGAAGAGAATAAGCCAAAGAAGATTGTTTATTCCAAAAAGAAATCCACAAAGAAGTTTGTACCAAAAGTTAAAGAAGAGAAGAAAGAAAGTAAAGAAAAGTCAGATGATGGAAATGATGATGAAGAAGTTATTGATGACTGGGAAAAAATGCTTGACGATGAAGAAGTAACAGAGAGTTGGGATAATGAGGAAGAGAAGGAGGAGGTTGAGGAAGAGGAAGTAGAAAAGAAGGAAGAAAAGGAGGAAGAAAAAGAAATAAAAGCAAGAGAAGCAAAAGAAGCAAAAGAAAGAGAAGAAAAAGAAGCTAAAGAAGCTGCTGCTGCTGCTGCTGCTGCTGAAAAAGAAATTGCTGCTGCCGAACTCAAATCAAAGGATACCTCTACTCCAGATAAAGACCTTCGTTCACCAATTTGCTGTATTCTTGGTCATGTTGATACTGGTAAAACCAAATTACTTGATAAAATCCGTCAAACAAATGTTCAAGGAGGTGAAGCTGGTGGTATTACACAACAAATTGGTGCAACATATTTCCCAATCGAATCTATTAAACAAAAGACAAAAGTTATGACAAAATACGAAAAACAATCTTTTGAAGTCCCAGGTCTTTTGATCATTGATACGCCAGGTCACGAGTCTTTTACAAATTTAAGATCAAGAGGTTCATCTTTATGTAACATTGCAATTCTTGTTATTGATATTATGCATGGTTTAGAACAACAAACAATCGAATCCATCAAACTCTTAAGAGATAGGAAAGCTCCTTTTATAGTTGCTTTAAATAAGATTGATAGGTTATATGACTGGAAGACTATACCAAATAACTCATTCCGTGGATCCTTTGACCAACAAAACAAATCAGTTCAAGGTGAATTCTGGAATAGATTTGAACAAATTAAAGTTGCTTTAGCAGAACAAGGATTGAATTCAGAATTATATTACGAAAACAAAAATGTCGCTAAATATGTGAATATTGTACCAACATCAGCAGTAACTGGTGAAGGTGTACCAGATTTATTATGGTTATTACTTGAGTTAACTCAAAAGAGAATGTCAAAACAATTGATGTATTTAACCAAAGTTGAAGCAACTATACTTGAAGTCAAAGTTGTTGAAGGTTTTGGTTATACAATCGATGTTATCCTTGTTAATGGTGTGCTTAGAGAAGGTGATAGAATTGTACTTTGTGGTTTGAATGGACCAATTGCCACAAATATTAGAGCTTTATTAACTCCACCACCATCAAGAGAGTTAAGAATTAAGAGTGAATATGTTCATAACAAAGAAGTCAAAGCAGCTCTTGGTATTAAGATTGCAGCAAATGATTTAGAAAAAGCAGTTGCTGGTTCAAGATTAATTGTTATTGGTGAGGATGATGATGAAGAAGAAGTCATGGAAGAAGTTATGGATGATTTGACCGGTTTATTAGATTCTGTAGATAAATCTGGTAAAGGTGTTGTTGTTCAAGCTAGTACCTTAGGTTCTTTAGAAGCGTTACTTGATTTCCTTAAAGATATGAAAATCCCAGTTATGTCAGTTGGTTTAGGTCCAGTTTATAAAAGAGATGTTATAAAAGCAACAACAATGTTAGATAAAGCACCAGAATATGCTGTGATGTTATGTTTTGATGTCAAAGTTGATAAAGAAGCAGAAACTTATGCTGAAGAGAACAAAATTAAGATCTTTAATGCTGATATTATCTATCACCTTTTTGATGCTTTTACTGAATATCAAAAGAAGTTGATGGAAGTTAGAAGACGTGATTTTATGGAATTTGCTGTTTTACCATGTGTTCTTAAAACAGTTCAAATTATTAATAAACGTAATCCAATGATAATTGGTGTTGATGTTGTTGAAGGTGCTGTTAGAATTGGTACACCAATTTGTGCTGTTAGACAAGATCCGGTTACAAAATCACCAAATATTATGATACTTGGTAAGGTAACTTCATTAGAGGTAAATCATAAATCAAGTGATATTGTTAAGAAGGGACAAACAAGTGCTGGGGTTGCAATGAGATTAGATAATCCAAGTGCTGCTCAACCAGTTTGGGGTAGACATGTTGATGAAAATGATAATTTGTATAGTTTGGTTACAAGAAAAAGTATTGATACATTGAAGGATCCTGCTTTTAGAGATACGGTTAGTAGGGATGATTGGGTTTTATTGAAGAAGTTGAAACCGGTGTTTGATATTAAGTAAGCGAAAGCTGGCTGAACGTGGCGAAGTTTGAGTAAATCAAACCAGGTCTGTCTGAATTTGGTGCTGGTCAAAGTGAGAACATCGACTACCATGGCTCCATTCAAAGCTTCACATCTCAACCTACTTTGCATTCACAATTCACTTTGTGATGACAGCTTTGGAAATGACTATATCAAGCTAAGCGAACCCACACCCTTGCTATAACTAAACGACACATCCATAATGATATCTCTTCAATGTCATTATAGATGTAATAAAGTTAATCTGTATAAATATTGTTTCAACTTTGGTGATGTAAAGAGCGTGTTCTACAGCTTTTTCACATGATAAAGACATCATTAAAGTGGTTACTAAATCTATAAATAAACACTTAAGTAATGAAAATGTAGACGATGACTGGCAATGCTACGATCTCACTTCTCACAACTTTTGTCCCCAGCACCTCACTCAACATTTCACTTCCTTCCTAATTAGGAAATCGACATCTACCAATAATCTCAATTTTAATATCATCAACTAAATCACTACAATGCAAGATTTACCACCGATAGAAGGGTATCAACCAGTTCAATGGAAAAGAAATGTACCATCTCGTGGATTCAGACCCACCGTATATTTTTGGGGTATCTCAGCCATAATTGGTTTTGGTTTTTATAGACTTTATAAAGGAGCTGATGAACAAAGAGAATTAACTAGAGAAAAAAGATGGGCAAGATTCTATTTGGAGCCTTTATTATTAGCAGAAGAAGACAGAAATTTAGCCAGAAGATATTTTAGTGAACTTCGTAGACAAGAATTGGTTAAGGAGACAATGAGCTCAAGTAGAAAAGAGGAATTTGAAAAGGAGTTGTATAATGATAAGTCAAAGGTCAGATTCCCTAGGTATACTGCTGGATTGCATCCAAGTGAAAGGTGAGTTGTAGGTGTTGTAAGCTAGTAATGATGGCAGAAATATAGAATTGAGAGGTGGTTTAGAAATGTATTTAGTGAGATTTGAAAGGTATAAGAGTTGGCTGCTGGGTATCGTTGAGGTAAGAGAGGGCGTTTTTCAATTAACAGCTTTATGTATAAATGAGATAAGGTTACACTTCTGGCCAGCCACCACTCAATCATCATTACTGTCATGGCCAAAGGTACGATGAGTTGTATAGAAAGAAAATGTCATTATAGGCATAAATAGGAGAATAAAATGAGTATCCATATAGTAAGAATATTCTTTGGAGAAACCATAAATCTGATCGAATCAAGTTAACTTTTGATTGCCAAGTGATGCGATGTGAGTAAATTCACAAAATTCTAGACCCAACCGCCGCTGCAACATTGGAATTTATCATAGTAAATTTTGAAATTAGCTCACTGATTAAAAGGACGCATGGCCCATGACTTAGTTCAAAACAACCTCTTGATTTCTTCCCCAGAGATCAGTTTCCTCCTATACATTTACTTAAAACTTCCTTGCACCCACACAATCGATTAAACGGAACCTCACACCGATAGAATATCAACCACACTTTTAAAATCAACAATCATGGCTCACCCACAAACATCTCTTATCCATGGTGGTGACTCGTATAATGTATCCAGAGATATAGCACCTCCAATCAATGTCTCAACGACATATGCTTATTCGTCGGATCCATCAAAACTTCAGAAAGCAAGTGAAATAGAGGAATTTGATTTCGATGTACCTTACTATAGTCGATTAGGACATCCAAATTCAACTCTTGTTGAAAAAACTTTGGAAGAATTTACTGGCAATTTTGTTGTTTCGTATAATTCTGGTCTTTCTGCTTTTACTGCTGCTTTGACTCACTTAAATCCAAGAAGAATAGCAGTTGATAAAGCATATCATGGATGTCATGGTATCATTGAGCTTTGGCAAAGAAGAGGTTTGATTAAAGTTGGTTTAGATCAATTAGATGAACTTGAATCCGGGGATTTAGTACATATTGAAACACCAATAAACCCTGATGGAACCCATTTAGATATTGGTTTTTATGCTAATGAAGCTCATAAAAGAGGGGCTCTCTTACTTGTGGATTCGACATTTGCACCACCTCCATTACAAAATCCATTTCTTCATGGGGCCGATTTGGTTATGCATTCAGCCACAAAATATTTCGGTGGCCATTCAGATCTTTTGGCTGGCTTACTTTTCACAAAAGAGAATCAGACTAAACAAAAATTATTACATGATAGAATTTACCTTGGTAGTAATATTGGGAATCTTGAACTGTCATTACTATTAAGGAGTCTCAAAACTTTTGACTTAAGGATAAGAAGACAATCTGAAAATGCTTCAAAAATTGTAAAATACCTAAATGATAATATAGACAGACTTCCAAATCTTGTGGAGGTCATTCATGGTACTTTACAAACAGATGAATTTATAAAAGATCAACTATTACTTGATGATTTACAATCACCAACCTTTAGTATAATTTGTAAAAGTGAAGAAATTGCAAGATCATTGCCTTCGAAATTGAAGTACTTTCATCATGCAACTTCTTTGGGTGGTGTTGAGAGTTTGATCGAATGGAGAGTTATGAGTTGTGAAACTGATCCAAGATTATTGAGAATTAGTGTTGGTATTGAGGATGTTAGGGATTTGATAAGGGATTTAGAGAGTGCATTGAGTTGATTAAATTCGATGTCAACTAAAGGTCCGTGACTATTAGTGGGATAGAATGCCGTCATATTATTATATTCCTCGGTGAAGCATAGAGTGCACTTCCCTCTCATTATTCTCTTTTTTATATTTCCAAAACCAATTTAAATAGACACTTCTCGTTTGGAAAACTCTTACTTTCTCCGAATTGTGGAGACATCAATTAATGTCGTTCTTATCATACCCACGATGTCTACGCGACATTAACATATCAAAATCTCAAACCGAATTTTTAGTTTTCACCTTAATTCATGCCAAAAGTCCATTCAGAACAAGCCAATCATATTTTAAACACCTACAAATACTTTATATTTGACTGTGATGGTGTCATCTGGTTAGGTGACCATATCTTGCCAAAAGTTGCCGAGACAATTGCTTTATTAAAATCAAAAGATAAAGTTGTTTTGTTTGTTACAAACAACAGTACAAAATCTCGTGAAGATTACCTTGCTAAATTTAAGAAGATGGGAATTGAAGGTATAACAAAAGATCAGGTATTTGGAAGTTCTTTTGCCACCAGTGTTTATATTGATAAGATTTTGAGATTACCAAAAGATCAAAAAGTGTTTGTAGTTGGTGAAGGTGGGCTTGAAAAAGAATTAGGAGAATTAGGATATCAAACAGTTGGTGGGACAGATCCACAGTTTAGCCAAAAATTTGATCCAAATCATGAGTTATTAGAAAAATTAGATCCACTGGTTGGTTGTGTTGTTGCTGGGTTAACTTTTGATGTCAACTATTTAAAGCTATCTGTAGGGTTACAATATTTACAGAAAGGATTACCATACATTGCAACAAATCTTGATTCAACTTTCCCTTCAAAAGGTAAACTTTTAATTGGTGCTGGATCAATAATTGAAACTTTAAGTTATGCTTCAGGTAGACAACCAGATGCAATTTGTGGTAAACCAAATACTGCAATGATGGATACTATAAAGGAAGTTCACACAGAATTAAAAGAAAATCCAAAATTGGGTATTATGGTTGGTGATAGATTAAATACTGATATGAAATTTGGTAGAGATAGTGGATTAGATACATTATTAGTTTTAACTGGAATTGAAAGGGAAGGAGAATTCGATGAGGGTGTGATTGACTATTTTACAGACAAATTAGGAGATTTATATGAGTTAACTCAATAGACTGGGGTAAAGTAGTTTAGTTATTTGAAGTGGCTTTTGCAATATCACCTGCATCTTATTCTTTGACAAATTTGGTTAATCGATATAGATTTAATAGATAGAAGAGTAATAGAATAAGAGTAGTTTGTGGAATTGGAATTACAATTGAGTTCGTTATATGACTCTATGTTTTTCATAGGTCAACGATTGTATATATTTCTATTTTCGCAACTTCATTCTCACAAGCTCATCAGTTCCTGATAAATTCTTTGAAGTCGCGGTCGTCTCTCACTAACTCTGACGTCATTATCGAAATTTTTTCACCCTTCACCAACAAAAAATCAAACGTTACTCTCACTTATGCCATCAAAAACAGCAAAATTACAATCAACAAATCTAGTGGAATGGTCAGTGTTCTCAGAATTAATAGCGATGGATGAAGATGAAGAAGGGTTCTCAAAATCCTTATTTGAAACTTTTGAAGATCAAGTTTTAGAGACAATTGATGAAATGGATGACAATATAAAGTCAAAAAATTTAGATAAATTAAGTTCTTTAGGTCATTATCTTAAAGGTTCAGCTGCTGCTTTAGGCTTAAATACAATTAGTAATGAATGTGAAAGAATACAAAATTATGGTCATAAAGTTAACTTTGATGAGTTTGATGTTCAAGATGAAAATTTAAAAGAATCTGATGATGAGTTCTGGATCGTTTTGATTGAAGATGCTTTGGATAAAGCAAGGGAGGAATTCAAGAAATCAAGAGAAGCTATAAAAGAATATTATGAGGAAGAGGAATAATTTGCCTTCTGTTTCAATGACAATTAACATGATGTTGTCATGTTAGACAATGACTGATTTAAAGTCATTCATAGATCGTTTATTGATGAGAATTTCTGGAAATTCAAATCAAAACTTATTGTATAGTAATCGTTGTCATAAAAGAGAGAAGTGTAGAAGAGCGTTTGGAGAGGGGAGTCTTGAGAGTTCCAATCAGATCTTTTCAGTTAGGGAAAGTGAAGTTTAATGTTCAGTCTAAGGGTTGAATATTGGGAGATGTCTTTACGGAATCCTGAGGTTGGGAGTCAAGTCAAGACACTAAGTTTACTCGTGAATTAGTTTTATTGCCATTGGCGTCTATATCTTTCTATAAATTTACTTGAATGGGAATATAATGGCTCTATGGCTTTGTTGTATCAAGTAAACAGTAAGTAGTTCTCAAATTCAACAGTGACTTTGTTTCGGAGATTTTCTACTATAGCGTAAGTTACAAGTTAGATCCTCAAAACAGATTGGACTTCTTATATGAGAGATATTCTGATAACAAAGGTATCCTTACACCTCTCTCTGATATTCTTTTCCACCCCTCTTTGTCCTTGAAAAGTCCAAAATCGTATCTGGCTATTTTTCTAATCTTTAACTGACCTCCTCATTTCTATGAAGTTCTAAAGGGCTATCATTCCATGGGATTCGATTAGATTTGATTTTCTTTTGCATTCTCCTCCAAAACCTCGCTATCAATCTCTCCCCTTTCATATAAACAAAATTGCATCTTTTCAACATTCAACCCCAATTTTTTCTTCAAAAATTCTGGTAACCAAATCAACCTTGCAATTAAGTCACTTCTTCCATTTGGATCAATAATGTCTTTACAATAGATTTCTTTTCCCCCAATCAATCCACCTATTTGACTATTTTCAATATAATATGAACATTCATCAAAATCAATAACTTTTGATTCGGAGAATTGATTTTTATTATTCATATCAAATGGTATTGATGATGTGATTTGAGAGATTGGTATTCCTTCTCTGAAATCTCCTGGCAACATCCCATCAAACCCACCTTTTACAAATTGAAGACGTAAATTGTTTGGTAAGAAAAATGAATTTGGATAATGATACCATTCTCTACCAATACAAAGATTTAGTGGTAACGAATTCTCAATTGAAGAGACTTGCTCAAATACAACTAGTGGAGCATTATAATTATCAACAAGATTTACAATACGAAGTATTGATATCATACCAATAATAATACCACCAAGACCAAATAATTTCAGATTATAAGGAAACAAGTTGATAGATTGAAGCTTCGTTATCATAAATGAAGCGGTTGTAACTATCAATGGATAGATTGGATAAAGAAACCTCTCTTCTTTATGAGGTTGTGAACAAAATATACTAAACCAAATAACAAGGGGTGATATTATAACAATAAAAGATTTCAAATCAAATAGCCAAAAGAATATCAAACCAAGTATTGAGAAGATAAAGATGATGTTGAAGTTCAACAATAAGTTCAAAGGATAATATGAAAAATCTTCAACACCAAAAATTTCTGGACCTTCACCTTCACCACTAAAGACATTATATAAAACGATTTTCAAAGGTACAAACGAAAGCTTCTGATAATAGAACCAATCTATGACAATAATAAAACTACAAATAGAAAGACAAAACCCACCAGTCAAAATCAAGAAGTTTATAAATGGTTTGAATGCTTTTGTTTTGATGACATCATAAACAATAAAGAAAGCAAATGGTAAAACCAATACTAATGAAAATGGCCAACCAACTAAACCACCTATAGCAAACCAAAAGAAGGACATGGAAGTATCAAAGCCATACAAATCAATTGGGTTTTGTAAAACTCTCAATGCATAACTACTACCAATACTAATACAATTCATTGCAAAACTAGATGGTAATAAGGCTATACTACTATGAGACATTCCTGGTGATATAGCTGTTAAAAATAAGAACCAATTAGCCAATTTCTGATTTTTAAAAGAAGACTTTAAAGAGTTATAAAGTTTGAGCTCTCCATATAAAGTAAACCCACAAAGTCCAATTATTCTAATCCAATAGAAGGTAAAGTATGGAGGCAAATCAAATATTGTAGTTAACCATATCAGTGGTAATCCTACTAATTGATATGGTGTTAAATATGAATATGATCTTATTGAAAATTCAGGTGAATATTCCCAAGTTTGTTTACCAAATCCACGTAAAAGTAAGTTTAATGGTTCCCAGTAATTAAAAGTTTCATCACAATCAGCTATAATCATGAAAAGGGCTGAATAAAGTCGAGATAAGATTAGTAGAAGATGTAGAAGTTGTTGTAACATGGTATGAAAGTCTGAAAGAATTCAAGTTTTTTTTTGGAGGAAAGGGTTTTGTTTTTGGTGCTCAATTGGTTCTAAAGGCGTTTTTGTTTGGTATTTTAGTTTTAATTGGGCAATTCTAATGACAATAACCTCTTTGATCTTACAAAGACGTTTCAATACGACATTCTAAAAACTTCTGTCAAAATGTCGCGAGAAATAAAAGAGTTTTATGTCGCTATCAATTTATGAAATCGATTTATTTCTATATCTAAACGGTAAAGACCCAAGTCCAACTTTATCATCCATACTCAAATTTACTTAGTCAACATAGATTCCCTTGCTGGTCCAACACCAACCCATTTAACCTCTACTCCTAAAAATTCCTCAATATATTCTAAATACTTCTTTGCATTAACTGGTAACTTTTCATAATCAGTAATCTTGGAAATATCTTCATTCCAACCTTCTAAAACTTTGTATTCAACTTCAACTTTTGCCAATAAGTTCAAATCTTCAGGGAAACTATCTAATTTCTTCCCATCAACATAATAACCAATACCAACTGGAATTTGTTTAAAAGTGTCCAAGACATCTAATTTCGTTATATTTAATGAGGTATAACCATTAATTAAAGTTGAATACTTTAAAACAACTAAATCAAGCCATCCACATCTACGTTTTCTACCGGTTGTAACACCAAATTCTGCTCCGATATCTTGTAAAGTTTCACCATCTTTATTTAATTGTTCGGTTGGGAATGGTCCTTCTCCAACTCTTGTTGTATAAGCTTTTACAACCCCATAGATATTATTAATTGCCTTTGGTGGAATACCTAATCCAGTCAAAACACCACCAATCCCAGTATTTGATGAGGTAACATATGGATAAGTACCAAAATCTATATCTAACATAAGAGCATTTGCACCTTCAATCAAAATCTTTTTCTTATCCTTAATAGCTTTATGAATAAAATCAACACTATCAATAACAAATGGACGTAATTTTTCACGATAGACTTCGTATTGCTTTAATTCATTTTCAAAATCATAATCAAATTCACCATATCTCTTTTTACGAGTATTTACTAATCTTTCATACCTTACTTTGAATTCTTCACGGGATTTTTCATCATCAGCAATCAAATGATGAACTCTTATACCTGATCTTGAAACTTTTGTTGAATAAGTTGGTCCAATTCCTTTACCTGTTGTTCCAATTGACTTCTTACCAACGCTTAATTCTTCTTCTTTTAATTTATCTGTTCTTTGATGAAAATCAAAAACAAGATGAGCTCTTGATGATATAAAAAGACGTCCTTTGCAATCTAAACCCTTTGACTCTAAAGCTTCTAATTCTTGAAATAAAGATGGGACGTGAATAACAACACCTGATCCGATTAAGTTGACACAATTTGGATTAACTAATCCTGATGGTAACATATGGAAATCATATTTGGTTTTACCAACAACAATTGTATGTCCAGCGTTATTACCACCTTGACATCTTGCACATACTTCAATGTCTTCACATAAAATGTCAACTAATTTACCTTTACCTTCATCTCCCCATTGGGATCCTAATACAACGTCACACATGATAGATGAATGGTGAAGAGGAAGAACAATTGAGAGTATGAGTCGTTTGGTAGTGTAAGGGTAAATTAATTGACTCGGATTAATGAAGATGGATCACTATAGCGGACCATCTGAATATGGCGGATCACTAGACTTTAGCGGACCATCTGAATATGACGGACCACTAGACTATAGCGTCCTCCTACAGATTACTTGTTATCTCACGCCAACTCATCATCAACTCTGCTTAGTAAACGTTTATTACTATCTACTATACCTCAAAGATCTTCACCTCATCTCTCTAATTTAATTTCTTTAAAATTTCTTCAGTAAATTCACTTGTTGAACTCTTACCACCAATATCTTTTGTACCATTACCTTCAGCAATAACATCATAAGTAGCTTTTGAAATTCTATCAGCATAATCATTCAAACCCAAATGTCTCAACATCATTGAAGCTGATAAGATCATTGCAGTTGGGTTAGCAGTGTTTTGACCTTTAATATCTAAACCAACATGTCTACAACCTGGTTCGAAAACTGCATATTCTCTACCAAAGTTAGCACCTGGTACTAAACCTGGACCACCAATTAATGCTGCACCAATATTTGATAAAATAGAACCATATAAATTTGGAGTAACTAAAACATCAAATTGTTGTGGTTTGGCAACAGCTTGCATAGATGCATTATCAACAATTAAATCATTGACTTCGATACCTTTGTAATCTTGACCAATATCTTTAACGGTATTTCTGAATAAACCATCACCTAATTTCATAATGTTAGCCTTGTGAATAGCGGTAACTAATTTTCTATTGTTCTTCTTGGCGAAATCAAAGGCAAATTTGGCAATTCTTTCGGATTTAAATCTAGTCATAATCTTCATTGATTCGACAACTCCTGGATAAGATTGATGTTCTAAACCAGAATATTCACCTTCAGTATTTTCTCTTACAATAGCAAAATCAATACCTTCTAATCTTGCTTTAACACCTGGAACGTTCTTAATAAGAACTAATGATGCATAGATATCTAATTCTTTTCTTAAAGCAACATTAAGAGATTTGCCAGATGTTTCAGTTGGTGTATATAAAATCCCTTTTAAACCAACTTTATTTCTTTTAAGTGATTCAACGGCATCACTAACACCATAAGTTCCTTTTAAACCTGAAACATCAACAACTTCCCATTCAATTGGGACTCTTTGATCTTTGAAAATAGTTTTGACAGAGTCAGTGATTTCTTTACCAATACCATCACCTGGGATAAGAGTAACGGTGTATTTACCACCATATTTCTTTGGTAAAACTGATTCTGGAGTAGCAAAACTTGCTAAAGAACGGATTGATGACTAAAGTTAGTAAATTAGATTTAAAAAAGGTGCTTGGGTGAAAGCGAGAGATTGATTAGAACTTTGGTCTCTATTCGCATGCGGGACTATGAATGACTATGTCGTTATAAAATGAAAACCGGAGACAACTCAAAAACTCCGAGGTTTCTAAAATTCCAATGTCATCATAGAAATGGTGGTGTTGATGGGCTCGTTTCTATTCAAAAATCAATTCCGTATTCATAGTGTCTCAAAATGAATCTCATATACGGTCATAGACCCCTGACTTAATTAACTCCACTGAGAGGTCATACTTCGACCCAATGACACTAACAAAGATTTGAGATTGATTGGATGAGGACCCCAAGTCAAAGATCATCTCTTAGAAGCTGAAATATAATCATGAGATCTTCTCATTCGAAAACTCCTCATCAATCTCTTCTCTCCCTAATCCACTTTGATATTGAATTCTCCGGCTTCTCTATCCCCTTCAATCATACCTTCGGTTTCTTTCTTTCTCTCCAGGCCCCTCCTTGGAACTAAAATTACTTACCTTTTGTAAAGATCTAAACATCGTGAAGCTGATTTGATCAAAGGTTGGAAAATCTTTTAATATTCCCCGTAGTGTGTATACCGATATTTTACAGATGGATTTGTCGATGAAATCTCGGAGCCGTGCAAGTGATTTGATTGGCTAAAATTACGAGATGGAGAAGTGGGGGGTGATAAGAGCGTATTAAAGTTAAAGGTGGTACAATAGAAATGAAATAATCAAATAATATTAACTTGAGTGTGGGGTGAGCTAAACTTGAAGAAAAGTTTATTCTAAATTTGTTTGTTACATAAGCAATTACAAATCATTGATCTACTCTTCGCGCTTTCTTTAAACATACCGTCATAATGACTTCAGTACTCCATAAAAACCTACTCAAAGAGCTCATCGCAATACATCAAAAGTCTTTCAAGGTCCATTCAACTAAAGAACTTGAAAGATCAAAAGCAATCCATCAATATAGAAGAATTCAGCTTATAAAACAAAAGAAATCTACAACTGAAGTCGATGAAGAGTTAAAGAAAGTAGAATCTGGAGTAATCCCTCCATATGAAAAAGAGAACCTCAAAAAGTTTTTGATGCCATCGCATGATGAGCACGAGGATCCCCTTCATTATGTTCATAAAAGTAATTTGTCTAATCTTGCGGTGTTTTTAAGGTCTCAAAGAGAATATACAGAATTGTTAGAGAGGTATAATCCTGGTCTTACAATGCAACAAGATGATAATGTTAGAAGAACTGCAAATAGAGTTGGATTGCAAATACCAGAGTAAATACGACGATGCCAAAAAGAAGTAGCTCAAAAAAATCCAAAGGTAACACGACGAATACAGTATAGGTGGATAACAAACAATCACGAGCTTCTCTTAAAAAATATTTTTCTTTTCATTTATAACATAATACATCTACTTTTACATACATAGTGGTCTGTCTACTGTTCTTGTGTGTGTCTTACTTTAATCACATGACCGCGATGATCATCGCCAGCTTGTTCTGAAAGAGTATTCAACAAGACGAACCAATGGATTGAAGATTGTAGAAATTTTTCGATTTTGAGCTCTAGCATTTGACCTGAATGAGACTAGAGCAGAATTTTTCTTTAGCTTTCTCAATCAATCATCTCCTTCTTTTATAAACCATAACCTCATCATCAACCTTTCTTTTATTCAATCCTCCCCTAAAAACACCTCTATTAACCTTAAATCCACCACTTTCAACTTGAAATTTTTTGAGACTCTCTAGAATTATCAAATCATCGTAGTAGTTACTATTAAATGGTTGTATTGATGGTTTACGACTCGATATCAAATTGAAACTTGAAATGATATCAATACCATAAGTATCCATCAAGTAAGCCATACAAAGACCACTTGACAATTGCTGATTACCATTCTCTGATACAATAAGAATTTGTATAGAATTATTAACAGATTTGAATAGCTTGAGTATACGAGTTAACTTGAAAAATTCAGATTTAAGAGGGCCATTGAGAACTGAAGTCATATTGAAGTTGGATGTGGAGTTATCTTGAGCATTCTCTTGCCCAACCTGCTCATTGTATTCAATAAAATGCCCCAAATAATTCTTTAAAGTACGGTCGAATGATCTTAACAATTCTCCTAAATCTCCAGGTAGTTCGTCTTTTTGATATTGTGGATCTAATGATAAAACTATAACATCAGACGAGATGATAGTTTGAGAATATTGTAAAGTTTGAAGAAACTGAACAGTTTTACCACAGTTGATAATGATTTTTATATTTTTTTGTTGAATAAATTCATTCAGTCTGAGAGAATCATAAGAGCCAAGCCATACAGAGGGCATTATTTCATTTGCTGATGTTGTTGAGAACATAGTGAATGATACTAATTGAGCTCAAGACTTTTTTTTTGTAGTTGAGATTGCTTATGTAATGGACGCCTAATTATTATATAAGCTGGATTCAGCCAAATTAGGAAAGTTTTAGACAATTCGGGGAGTCTAGAAACTTATGTAAGATTAGGTAATCACCTAATCAATAAAAGTGAAGTAGTTAGTCAATCATTTGTTAGATGCTCAACACCTTTTAATCCTTGTTGTCATCAATTAATCACCCTCATCTTCTCGAATTTCAATCAAGATTGAGCTCTATTAATTTTGAACCTAATCCATCTTCATTACGTAATCTCAACTTTTCGGTACTTTCTTTCAACGACTATAACTCTCATAGCTACGATGTCATTCATTAATCATAGATATAAGTATTAGTTGTTGTTGAATTAATTGTAGTTATTAAGTATGGTGTGATTGGTAAGTACACGTTATTAGTCATCGGCTGATAGTACGCCATAGCGAGGCCAATAGATCGAGTAGCTACTAATGAACATTGTAGCTAATAAGTTAGACACAAAGTTTGGGGGAAACAATAGGTAGATTTCCAGATATTGAATTCGCTGCAACACCAAAATAATTTTCACAAATTTTATAAAGCAATTGCTCTCAAATTGTAGCAACTCTTGGGTGCAAATAAAAAATTATCAAATTTTGTAAATTTTGAAAAATTTCTCGTTAATTTCCAGCAGAAATGGAACAGCATTCAGCAATTGCAGTAGATAATTTTAGGTAGCTTAGCCATTCATTGAGAGACACTTTGGGTATTTTACTTATCTACTCATCTCATGGTTCCAGAAATACATGCAGGACTCACCAAACAAGCTATCACCGCGCATTTCTGTCTCACCTACGCGCTTAAGCTTCCTAATTGTACTAATGCTAACATCTCATGGATCAAATTAAATTACAACAAAGCGATGCTATACGATATTTCAAAACCGGTCAATATGAAAAATCTCTTCAGATTTATACGACACTTTTAAAACAGCTCAAAACGGGATCTTCCCTCATCACTCTGATCTTGGATCAAAGAGCTGCAACCTATGAAAAGTTGAACGATTTGCCAAAAGCTTTAGCTGATGGAAAATCCATTATAAAGGAGGACCCACTATCTTGTAAGGGATACTTACGAGTGGGAAAGGTATTGGTGATTTTGGCAAAGTATCATGAAGCTTATGTAATTTATGATAAAGGGATAAAGAAGATAGAGGGGGCAATAAAAGGAGGTTTTGTGGTACCGAAAAAATTATTTGATAATTTAAAGGGCCAGCTAGGGGTTGTAGAGACGAAGTTGAGAGATGCTAGTGGTGTTTCTGTCAATAGCAAAAATGGTAAAAGATCAAGTGAATCTCCACCGATTGGAGCCCAGAAAGCTTTAAGGGCCTCAAGATCATCTTCAGTTAAATCATCAAAATTTCAAGCTCTCACTCCGGCCACGAGATCAATTTCATTACCATCCACAGCTTGTTCATCACAATCAAAATTATCATATTCACTGCAACCACTTCTACCATCACACCAAGCTCCCTTTAAACTTAATTTTATTACAAGGACACCAAAATTGACTGATCCATTCAACTCTCTTCCATCGGAAATTATTGAGCTAATATTTCAAAATCTTACAATTACTACAACATTAAAATGTCACTTGATATCAAGAAAATGGTACAAGACTCTTACATCATTACCATCACTTTATACTAATATCATATTCAAAGCTAAAATCCTGTCAGCTGAAGTTCTGAATGGTCTTAATTTAATCAAACGAATCATCATAAAATCACATTCAAATGAAATAAAGCAATTAAAATTGAGATCAACAGCATCATCGGACCATCTAAATAAAATCATTGACTTTCTAATCACAAGAACTATGAAGTTACGTGGTTTAGAAATTCTCAATAATCAATTCAGCTTTGAACTATTTTTAACTAAACTCAATCAATGGAAATGGAATTCACGGAATTTCAAAAATATAAATCATCTAAGATTTTGTCTAAGCTCTTCATTTGCTTATCCAACTTTGCTATTTGGTCTTTTTCCAAAATTAAGATCATTAGAGTTGATAGTTGTCGATAAACAACAGAGTCAAATGTTACATCAAATGATTGACATGAGTACAAGAGCAAAAGAGTTGAATAAGGGAATGGAAACTCCACCATTAGAGAAACTCTCACTTATAAATCATCCGACTCTCAATGAATTCATGCCATTCTTGTCATCGTCATTCAATAGGTTAACCTCATTGACAATAGTTTCATATAATTTCACCGGAAAAATTGAAGAATTGGGTAAATTCTTATCGACTAACCCAAATTTGAAAGACATGTATTTTGAAAACAACTCTTCTTTCTCTATAGATGACTTTGTTGGTATAGTTGATCAGTTTGCACCCAAATTTAAGTTGCATAAATTTTGTTTGAGAGAAAAGGAATTGGTTAGGACACGTCAAACCAGAAACGTATATCTAACCCAATTTGAACAAATTCGTGAACTTGATCTATACAGTTCATCTATTGATATAAAAGGTTTACTTAATGTGTTAAAGCTGACGAGAAATCTTATAAGACTCAATATAGGTAGATGTAATCATCTTTACTTTAAGAATGATAAGATTTCATTACAAGCAACAATTTCATTTACTCAAATATTTCAATTAGTACCTGATTTAGAGATTTTATGTATTCAGGAATCTGATCTTGACAACTCTTCCATGAAATTTTTGAACAATAATGTTACAACTTTAGGAAACTGTAAGTTAAGAAGTTTGGATATTAGTTTCACAGGTATCAATGGCATTGGATTACTAAACTTATTCCATGGACCAATGATTCTTGATGAGTTGGTTATTCATGGATTAGATATAAAGAAGGAAACACTTGAGAATCTTATGACAAGGGGGAAGGTTAAAACGGTAAGGTTTGATATTGGTAGAGTTAAATGGGGACAATATGGTGTAAACACATTGATACCAGAGAATTGAAAATCACGTGACAAGTATTTGACTTTCACACTACTTTCAATATTAATTTGAGATGAGCTCTTCAATATTATCAAATGGCAGTAACTAGAAGTAAAGGGCCTTCAACAGACTATAAAGTTCAAAAACCTACAAAAATTATATTTTCAGAAGAAGATATTAGTAATAATGAAATTGATTATCATACTGCAGAAGAAATAGAAGATAATGAAATAAATAGTAATGATGAAAGTGATAATGATAGCGATGATGATGCACCAGAAGAAGAGTCAACTTCAGGTAAAGATATAATAGCAAAACAAAAAGAACAATTAAGAATCCAAAATGAACTTAAAAGAGAGGAACGAGAAAGGAAAACAAAGCAAGACTTGTTCAACAAAGAACAAAAGAAACAAAAGAAAGTTGTTGAGGAGTTACCGGAATTTTTACCTGAAGATATATTTGAATCTATAGAAGAAGCAGCAGCTACGGAGCTGCAATCAAATCACAAGAAATTTGAAGAAGATGTAGAAATACGAAACATTGATAGATTAGAACTATTAAAGAAGAAGAGAAAGCTTACAATTAAAAAAGGTCCCGTAAATGTCAGAGTACATATACAAAACAAGAATAAGGTAGTACCGAAATCGGAGAGTAAAATCTTAAATACAAAGAATAAGTGGTTAAATAGAAAGTCTGTAAATAGGAAGTAATGATATATTGAAGATACTTATAAACTTGGTAAACACACTCACTTCTATCTCACCTATTTACACCAATTCTATCATTTTTTGACTTTTGTTTGACTTCTTGTTGAGATTCTTGAAGGTACAAGTTAGGTACAAAATTTGATTGTTGTTTTTGTTGATTTTGAGTTATAGAATCATCATATTCCAAAATATCTTCTGGAGTTAGTTTGATTGTTGTAGCTGCTCTACGTAACATTGTGGAAGGTGCGAGGGATTGAGAGTGATGGATTGTGAAATAATAATAAATTCATGAATTGATTCTGAGGGGCCATCTTCAGAAATCGACTTCGTGGCCAAGTTGGCTAAGGCGTGAGACTGTTAATCTCAAGATCGTGAGTTCGACCCTCACCGAGGTCGTTTCTTTTTTAATTGTAATCTGGAAAAGGGCTGGAAGAGAACAAAGTGAGTTGCTTGATATTTGAAAGGGTATGACTTCTTTTTTTACTACTAGCTCTTTTAGATCCCCAAATCCTTAATTATTATCTTGATCTTTGGTTAAGTAAATGCAATTTCACTCAAGAGAGTTAAGTCTTCCCTTTTGAGTTCTAGGATTCTAATACCTCAATTACCCCTTCTATCTTACCGTTGGAAAGTCTACAAATTCCTCTAGAAACTTCATTTCTTTATTAAGCTATAAATCCGACTTATCAACCTCCTTCACTTCGCTATTCGCTAGCTTTTCCAAATCAACTTCGTTCCCATCAATTCTTTTTATCACCTTAAACCATTCTTTCAATATGTAACCATCTTTATCACCCGGACTCAATATCACATTATTCTTACTTTTATAAAATTCGATACCATTCTCCAAACACTTTTGTTTATCAAGATAAATCAATACATTACATGTCTTTCTAATCCCAGACATATTACATAAGCTTGAAGTAAAATGTATGTGGTTACGGTTCATTTTAGAAAGACCCTTTTCAAGTATCAAAGGTAACTTCTTCAAATATGTCCCATGATAGATCTCATCAGGTAAATCGACTTTGAGTAATTTTACTAAATCTCCATCAATATCAATAGAATGACCTTGATTGGCACATATATATAAATCTCCGCCTATCTCTTTCAAAGTAAACCTTTGCTTTGAGTTTTCTTTAACAACACGTTCTATATCTTGTAATGTCGTTTTATGTGATTTTAACCTTTGATGACTTAGAATCGATGAAACAGATACATAACCATTCTTATCTATTTCAAGTCCATTCTTGAGAGCTCCATGTCTAAGAAGATAGCTTAATGCTTTTGATATTTTGATGTCTCTATCCATTTGAGTTTACTTAGATCTACTCAGATCAATGATGTAATGCGATGTGTTATGTAAGCGAGGATCAATTAATATATATATATACAACGAAACGCTATGAACAGAGGCTAAGTATAATCAAAGCGTAGATCAAGCTAAACTTATCTAAACTACAACTATTTATCAGAACACTTTCTTACTTTTGCTTTCAGTCCAGCTAATGTACCCATCTTTTCTTTATGATTCTGTTTGATACTTTCATTATCTCCTAATTCGGTTTTACTATGGAAGTTTAAAAAGTATTTATCTTCCTTCTTTACACCTTGAACGATGTTTTCTACCAAAAATCGACTTACTTCATTCAACTTTTGTACTTCTTCATTTATCTTTTCTTGATCAAGCTGTTGACTTTTTGAATATCCTTCACGTATTTTTTCTCTAGCTGCAAGTAGAACAGGTGCATCTCCTTTAAAAGCTAAAGCCGTAGCTCTGAAAGCTCTTCTATATGCTTCAACAGCAGGTTTTGACATTATGATGAAAGATGTCGCGGTAATGATTTGAATTTGATAGAAGATGAGAAATGCTAGCGACATTATAACGACATTTATACATTATATATAAACCAGAGATGGAGATATCTAAGCCAGTAAAGAAGACGTACACAGCAGAACTTGAAACAATTCTATAAAATGTCTTCACTCTAAATAACCAACCTCTCGATTGAATAGTTTGGTACTGATTTCATCTCTAAATCATCAATCAACTTCCTACTTCCACCATTATTCAAGCTTAATATCGAACTTAACTGTTTCTCTTGTTGATTGACTATACTCTCAGTCTTTGATTTTGATTTCTTCTTTGTCTTTAAAGGTCCATTAACTAATAAAGCTTGATTTACTAAAGTCAAATTGAAATAGTTCTCTTTAAGACATCCTAACTTATCATTGATTATACCTTCAATCTCTTCAATAACCTCAATAGACCAATTGAATAAGCCTCCACAATCTATGATAGCTTGCATTATAAACCAACTATTGTTATCATTGATCTTGAGTAATAACTTGAGGATCCTTTCTATATTTGTTTTAACTTCATCAAGTAAACTTAATTCATTTGTGATTTGATTTATAGAGAAGTCATTAACTAGTCTATTGAGAAGGTCCTTTATAACTCCAATGTCTTCATTATTTAATTGGAGTAGTAATTCTTTAAGTTCGATATTTGGACATGTAAGTATGCTTTGCTTCAATAATCTTGTTTGATTTGCCGATTCAAATAATGCAAGTAATCCTTTAGTATACTCAAAGGGATATTGTTGATGAGTTAGAAGATATGTAAGTGATAACGTTGGTATAAACTTGACATTCTTAAATGAGATAGTTTCAGCATCAATACTCATTATCATCTCTAACAAACTTTTGATAAATTTTCTATCAATAACTCTATCTTTTTCAACTTCGAAAACTGAATATGGACATGATTTCTTCTTGTAATCTTTCAAGGTTGCTTGGTTCTTAAGGAAGAGTACAACTAATTTTTCCCAATTCTCAAGATCTTGTTTATCGAAAAGTTTTTGTAATTCTCCATAAACTTCTTTCAATTCTTTCGTAAGTTTGTCAGTTTCATTTGTAAAATCATCATCATAAAGTTGTGGAATTCCCTTAAATGTAACCTGTTTGGATTTTGTTGGTATTGCCTTACCCATATTTTCATAGATGGTATTAAATCCAACGTTTATGTTGACAATGTTTAACTTTGTATCATTGACTTCTTTCTCAAAATTGACAAAAACTCCCATAGTCTCGATAGAATTCTTTGTGTTACCTTTAATAGGCAAAATGTAGTTGAGATGATTTGAATCTGGTGATGTGACTTGACCTAACAAAGTCTCAAATTTGAAATTAATTAATGAAATCAATTCTCCTTGACAAAGTAATATCCTATCCGAACATGGCGACATGATTGATATGTCGTTACCTCCAACTAATCCACCAACAGAAATCGACTTTATAAATTCAAATTTCAATGTATAGGCTGATAATTCGTTTTGATGTAATACAAAGATTTGATTATCTTGATATGTTATAGTTGATGATTCATATGGAAGTTGATATTCACATACAATAAATGGAGTTTCATCAAGACTTATGAGTTTAAGATTTGTTTTCTTCTTTAACTTTTCCGCTACTAATATCAATGGATATAACTCATTTTCAATGAATTTACTATAGACAACTTGACATTTATCCCCACCAAGTTTTTCTTCTTCTTCGAGTTCATTGTCTTTGATTGTATAATAACGAATACTACCATCAGCAAATAAAGCAAACACTTTATTAGAGGTAGCTTTTAATCCAACAATCTTTCGTGGAACTTTTGTCTCAATTATTGATCCTTCTGGCTCTATAATCATTAATTTATGAGTTTTTCTTTCACTAATTCCTACGATAAACTTCTTTGGCTCTTCAATAACATCAATGGAGTCTATTATAGTTAGTGGTGATAATGGATACGACCATATTAATTTTGGTGATGGTTTGAGTTTATAAGTAGATATGATTGATTTTGATATACCAATGTTAAGTATTGAAGTATCATTTGATGAATGCTGAGGTATAATGACTTTTTGATCTAATGGAACATCTCCAATCCTAGGGAGTGTTACTAATGAGTAAATATCATTAAGTTGTGGTGTGTTCATGATGATGATGGTGATACTGATGCGATGGATTCAGATTTTCTCGATGAGGCTTATATACAGGTAGGATATTTATAGTGGGTCAACAGAGCTATGATACATCAGATGTCTGATTATTTGGGAGAGTTGGTATGCTCTCTGGTTTTTTAATGAAATGGGTATCGGCTACCGAGCTGAATTGATAAAAAATTGGAGTTGTGGCTATTGATGGCTTTTCAGCCATTATGAATCACAGAGTCACTGCTTTTACCTCTGATACAGGAGACTCGTCATCTACTACAAATTCCTTCTCTTGATTCTTATGTTGATTTAGATGATTGGATTTACGTTAAAGGCTCGTTCCCCAAACACCACAATAAGATGAAATTTCTTGAGCGTTCATGTATTAACCAAGTTTTTTCTCCAGAATTGAGTGCAACATAAACATAGCTGACAGTAGAATTCCATCAACAGATGTATATACCTTTACTATCCTCCTCATGTCATTTTGCAATCAAAAGGTCGTGTACTACAATCAAAACGCAGATCTCAACTGTTGCATTGTACGGCTGAATATGGCGATGATCTGACACTCTGCCCTTGCACACTCCATCTTTATCTACACTATTATTCATATGATTATCTCATTTATTTCTAATATACATTAATCTATCTCTATAATTTAAGCTTCTTGTAAAAATTCGTCATTAGCGAAGTGATAATCACTAACGACAACTTTGAATTCATCTGTTTCTTTATTGTATCCGGCGATTTTGAAGTTGGTTAAATTATCAACAACAATGTCAGCACCTGAGTTTCTAACCTTTTCTGGGCCATAAGTAGAACAAATACCAACAACCATTGCACCGGCACCTTTACCAGCGGTTATACCAGCTGGAGCATCTTCGAATACAACAACTTTATGATGAGCTGGTTCATACCCAAGAGTATTTCTGGCTGATTGATATCCTTGTGGGTGTGGTTTACCTTTGGTAACTTTTTCAGCTGTGATGAAACAATCTGGTTTTTCAATATTTAATAATTTTAACCATTTAGTAGCTAAAGGAAGGGTACCTGATGTAACAATTGCCCATCTTTGTTTACCATTTTCGGTTTCGTTTTTAGAGAAATCATCGAATGATTTGACTAATTCAACTGCACCTTCAATTGGTTTAGCGTATTGGCCAAATGAATCTGGAATAGAACCTTCCCATTCAGTAACTTGTTCAACAATAGCATCTTCTGGTGACCATTTAGCAATGACATCAAAAGTTCTACAACCGTGTGAAGTTCTAATAATTTCATCCGGGTTGACATGAGGTCTAGTTTTACCAAAATCTCTCCAGAATTCAGAAATTGCACCGGTTGAATTGACTAAAGTACCATCGCAATCGAATAAGGCGGCGTTAACGTAAAAGACAGCAGGTTGTTTTTGTATGGTCATTATGTATTAATATGTGTTTAAAGATATTGATACAAAGGAGAATCAGCTCCCTTTATATCATCTGGTGATGAGAATGTCACAAAAAGAAATTACGTCATAATTTCTTTTTCTACTTGAGTCTAAATATTAATTTTTAATATACAGGAGATCATCGTGAACTGATTTTATCAAGTGATAAGTTGAATATAGTAAAATTTTAGATAAGGTGAGTATAGAACGTGAACAATTTGCTGATGAATGTATAATCATGTGGGACAAAATTTATTGTTCATATGGTGTGATTAAAGATTTATATCGACTTTCACTAGTTCAAATCCCTTTTCTTATCAACACACATAAGCGAAAGGTTACTATATCCGTAATTACTCGCTTTAGCAACGTGCAAACAACTAAAATTATCACAGTCTTGAAACGACGTCATATACAGAAATTGTCTGCTTCATTCCGAAATTGCTTAAGTTGTATTGGATATGATTATCTAGATGAGATCATAATTACGTCATAGATTCTATGATTTGTATATAAGCTTTTACTATGTAAATTTTTGTCGTTAGATTTTGCAGGTGAGAACAATCTGTCAAATATAGCAATATAGAGAGATACGAGTAGACCAAACTTGGCAAACTTCGTTTGCTTAGTTAGTTTAAGGGAATTGACCTATGGTGTTAAGCCCTGTTCCCAAAATTGAGGGAATTACTTATCAAGGGGGGAGTATATCGGATAAAACCAATACCCGGAGTTCATATAACTAATTTCTCCGAGCTTATGTAAGCGTAAAATACTTGATATGCCTGCACATTGCCTTGATAAGTATTGGGCTAAAACACAATAGTTTAGACCTTTTACATTTATTCAAGGGCGACTTTTCCCAACTTTTGACAATTTCAAGTTTGAAACTACAAGTGAGAATAGGTCTAGATCCGCTTTAAAAAAATCGCGGGTTGTTTCGGGATATCCAAATACAATTAATTATTGTCTTGAATAGAATTAAGGTTTAAGCGCGATATATTTGCAACTTTAGTCGTGTGTATAAGCCGTGTTCAGGATTATGTAAGCATAGAACAAAAGATTTCATCTCATCGCAAAGTTTAAGCTGTCTAATCTGAAGCCTAACAATAATATATACATGTATCAGTTATTTCTACACCTCTACACTTCAATCCTTTAAACTATTTTATTACCTATACAATTAAACGTAACCAATTCTGTTGGCAACATCTAAAGCATCATGATCAGCAGTTAATCTGATGTATGCCTTTTTGGTACCATTTGGTCTGACTAAAGTATTAACGTATTCAACATCAACTTCGTATAATTCCTTAACGGCGGATTTGATTTGGTGTTTGTTGGCTTTCATGTCAACTTGGAATACTAAAATGTTACCATCTTCAACCTTTTTAATGGCAGTTTCAGAAGCAATAGGAGCAACAATGATTCTGTAAGCATCTAATCTGTTGTAATGTGGGACAGATTTTCTTGCGTATTTTGGAGCTCTGGTTAATTTAAGAGTCTTTGGTAATCTGAAAGTTGTGTTAGTTCTAACCTTCAAGGCCTTCTTAGAGTTTGATCCCTTTAAAGCGGCTTTTTTAGCACCAGTGGCTTTAGTAGTGTTGGCCATTATTAATGTTTACGGTGTAGTGAAAGTTGGTAAGACGTTTTCAACACTGAAAAATTCCACTAGTGAGATTTTTTCATTGGTGTGTAGGAATCAAAAACTTAGACTTGGTCGAGAATTTAAAATATATCATGTGATGTATTAGGGTTTAGCCCCAGATGATGAATCTATTTATTTATAAAGATTTAAGGTCAAAATTGATAAAGAGTTGGGATTATTTAGGTTCGCAATAGACGCTTCTATTATCTATCGATAAGTAAACTGCTTCTCTAGTGAAAATGATTTTGGTAGCATTAGATTGATTTGGTGATGTTTCATTATGTACAGGTGTTTTGATGGGCATGTTTAAAAGTTAAAATGTAGTCAGTAGACAGTAGGAGAACAGTTGACGCTACGTTGATAACGCTGCCCACTTAATTAAGCTGTCTCTTTCCGTATTGCCACCGCCAAAAATCCCATTTCCTCCTAATATCTCATCTACAATCTTCTTGGTTTCTTTGATCTTACACCACCAAATTTCAACTTTGTGTTTTCAAGAAATCTAACAATATGAGGTCTAATCTTTGCACCTTCTTGTCCTTGTAAGATTGTAAAAAAAGCTTCTCTACCTTTTCCAAAATCTCTCAAATGAACTTCAATCTTTGTATTTGGTGTTAAATATCTACCATTTATGATATCTTTGAAAGCTTTTTGAAATACTTGATAACCAGCTTCATATTCTGATCTTTGAGTCTTTTTAAAACCTAATTGACCTGCTGTTATATGTACTTTTGCTTGATGAGGTAAATTCAAATAATAAAGAACCTTGTCATTATAAGATAAATCTGGGTTTTTTTCCATAAAGTTCAAATCTTCCACAACTGATACTAAAGTACACAAGGTGTTATGTTTATGGAAGGTAGCATAAAGCTTATAAAGAACAACTTTTTCATTTGTTTCATTTTGACTGAAAGTTTGTATATTTTTTGAGGTTTTTTGATTAAAAAGAAATCTGTTTTGAATAAGGTGTGTTTTGGATATTCTAGGGATGTTCATGGATAATCTAGGAGCCTTAATTACATTATATAGTGATTTGAACATGATGATGTTGATTAGGTGAGAATTGTAATGAGATTTAATTAAACATCCAAACACCAAAAATGAGAGTACCTAGCAAAAATGGAATTAGAATGCAAACGCCAGGAAGTTAAGGAGAGAGAAAATAGATACAAAAGAGAAAATTCTGCTTTACCTCTACTCTTTTGATCTATTGATCGAAAATTTTTAACCAAATCTGAGTTTATTTGAGATTTTGCAATTTTTAAACAAAAGTACATCTTCCCTTTGTTAATTCATACATACTTAATTCTTATTACCATAAATGGTAATCTAGAAGTTTAAATATGTCAAAACCTGTATATAGATAGAAGTTGCAAGCTTAAAATTGTATTTGGACAATCGTCTAAAGACGATTTCTAAAGTGAAATCGGCTAGAATTGCATAAATTGATAAGGCGGATAATCGGAAGAGAAATTTGTTTTACCAAAAAATGAAGGCTATGAAAAACTGTGGTAAAATTATGTTTGCTGCGATACCTAGTGTTTAGCTAAGAGGAGGTAGAAATTAGTGAGGTTGGAATTCAAGTTATAGTAGAGGATAGGAGTAAACAATAGACAGGAACAAAGAAAAGGTTGCGTATTATTGTAAATCACACACCAAATTTTACGGTGTATCATACATTTCATACTTTGATAATTTAACTTTCTTACATAATCTCTTACATAATATATAAATCTTATGTGTCACGAACAAACCACAACCACCAGGAGAATAACATCAATTATCAATGCTTAAAGAGTATACTCTTCAACATGTTGTTGAAAATTCAACATCATCATCAAATAAGATGACAATACGAGAATATAAACAAATTGGTGAAGGGGCATTTGGTGTTGTTGTTGAAGCAGTATTAAAGTATGAAAATGATAATACTACAGATGATAAATCAGATAAACAACAAGAAAAAGAAGTTGAAACATCAAAGGAAAATGAACAATCATCTGAATGGCTTGGTCCATTTGCAATTAAACGCGTACCAGCACAAACAGAATATAAATCAAGAGAACTTGAATTACTTCGAATTGTTCAACATCCAAATATTGTTTGTCTTAAATATTTCTTTGATAAGCAATCATCAAGTGATGGTAAAATCTATCAAAATCTAGTTATGGAATGTTATCCATCAAACTTACAAAGTGAGATAAAATATTATAGACAATCTAAATATACTATACCATATCCTCATATGAAGGTTTATTCATTTCAATTAACAAGAGCAATGCTTTATTTACATGGATTTGGTATAAGTCATCGAGATATAAAGCCATCAAATATATTAGTTGATCCAAGTATTATAAGTCTTAAAATCTGTGATTTTGGTTCGGCAAAGAAATTAGAGGTAAACCAACCAAGTGTAAGTTATATATGTTCAAGATATTATAGAGCACCCGAATTAATTGTTGGCTGTTCTATTTATACAACAAAAATTGATATATGGGGTTTAGGTTGTGTTATAGCTGAAATGTTTTTAGGGAGACCAATTTTCCAAGGTCAATCACCAGAATTGCAGCTAAAGGAGATTTCAAAGTTGTTAGGACCACCGCCAAATTCCTTCTTTTTTAAATCAAATCCACAATATAGAGGTAATATGTTTACAACAAAACTATTTAGTTGTTCAATTGAGGAAAGATTTAATCAAATTTTTTCAAATTCTCCACCTGAAGCAATTGATTTATTAATGAAGATTTTGGTTTATGATCCTGATGTTAGATCAAGTCCAAGAAGAGTTTTGGTACATCCATTCTTTCATGAATTGAAAAAGGAAGGGTTTCAAGTTTATCCAAGAGGTTCAACCACTCCACTAAAATTGGTTTTATTTAATTTTAGTTATTATGAATTGGAATTATTGGGGTCGTTGAAAGATGAGTTGTTACTGTCGTAAATTGGTGAATGGATGCTTTTAGTCTAGTCGCATTATAGAGACGGATCTAGTGCGTGCCAAAAGTTTTCAAGCCAGGTTTAGGGTAAATGATTAGGGAAAGACGCGTCAAAAGGAGGAAATACTATAATGCTAGAGGATTGATTTTGACTCTGTTGAATTGTTGCTGAGAAGTATTAGTGCACCTGTATTAGTCGAGCACTTTGGTTTGTCGCGCTATATTCCCAGATAATATTGGCCCAAACCGACGTATATTTCTTTCAGCAATGGATCAAATTTCAGTGTTAATGTTCAAATGGTTGAGCATCTCTTAAATGCCAAGTCTTGGTCTTCAAATTTACCGACACTGGACAGTTGTTTCGAATTTATTATAAATTGAAGAACTTTTCAATTTTTTGGCTAGCATCAAGTTCCTCTGGTAAATCCCAAGCAATATGATGGTACAGGTGACCGATGGAATATAATACAAATATTGCCAACTTTCTCAATATTCAATTCAAATCACCGACCGTTTGCTTGCTTTCAACACCTCCCATTCATTACATATCATCCTCGTAAACTCGTGGTCCTTATATATTTTAGAAACTCGATTACGATTTAAGTTATCGCAATATTTATCATTATGGTTCAGTTACCCATGGTGGTAATATAAGTTATTACTGCAATGTTTGTAGTTTAGCGTATTTATAAAGCAACTAATGAAGAAATCATGTAGAGAATGAGTGTAGAGATGTTGGAAGCAAGGATCGCGAAACGAAAGAACCCTGAAGACCAGAACCGACCAGGACAGAGGACCTTATCTCACAAGACGAATTGATTACATTGAATCTGAATACTAAAAGATTTTGAAGCGTAATATATATTCTTTTTGTTTATAAGCCATTGTTAGGATATCAGCTCGTTGCATATCGTAATAGTGAAGTAACGATTCACTTCGGCCGAGTCCATAAGTAAATTTACAAACAAGATGCATGAACTTGACTTCCCTCCTCTATCACTACAATTTCTCTACTAACCATCTCCATTCAAGTAACTAAATATATTTAGACGTGAAATGACTTATTACCATCTTATAAAAGTCCACTAAGACCAAGGACCTTTTATATCTTTCAACACCTAAACTTTGACCTATAGAAAGTCGATTCACAGAACCAACTCCAAGATATCACCGTACTCATCACAAAGCTAAACTATAACTATACTCATCTTCAATATTTTGACTTAACCACAAAACAATACAACTTAACATTATACAACCATTACAAACAATATTACCAACTCCCATACCTAAAGTTGGGAAGGTATAATGTTTGAGTAAGAATTTTATAATAAAGACAAGGAAACTCCCAGCTAATCCTCCGGCTAATAGAGAGAACCCAAAGAATAATATCACTCTAGCCGCCCAAGCAGTAGATCTACTATCACCAAGTAAAGCTGAACCATCAGAGAATAGATTTGATTTTTCAATTGAATTGACAATTATCATACCTAAAGAAGTACAGATGAATGGAATCCAATCAACAAATGTCACATGAACAATTGAAGCATTTACGGTTTTTGAATAGATTGAAGCATCAATCATTGCCCAAAATCCTATTGCATAGAGAGCTCCAGAAAGATAGACTCCAGCAGATCTTAATTTTTGTGATTTTGGTAATTTAAGTAATGAATTGAATTTAAATAGACGATTTGGTTGTTCCATAGTAGGAGATTGGACTTTTAAAAGAGATAGGTGGGTTTGAAAAGTACGACATATTGACTAGGGGCAAGCGACATTTGGGGAGTGCGAACAAAGATCTTGGTGTTATGCGACATTTGAGTAAAAGAATTTAACAAGAGGTTGCAAATGGAGGCTATTGAGTAGGGTAGAGGTGGTAACAGAGTATATGTATGTTTTACAAATTGACTATTTACAAAGCTGAGCTATGAACCATCGACCCTTGTCTTTTTACAGTATCACTTCCTCTATGATAATGATACTTGTCTTTTGTCACTTAAGGCCCAAGTCAACCAACTTCAAAAATTGGCTGGATGTTTAAAAGCAACTCAGTTTGTTTCCATGTTCAGGGACAGATATAGTGTGCTCGACCTGATTTTCTTTTTATACATCGTCCTTTCATTGGAAGTATATCAGTGCAAACTCCACGGGCTGAAGTATATCAAAGCTAATTCCACGGGCTGATGTATAATCTTCTTATCAATTCAAAATTTCAGGCTTTTGCATGTAAGCCACTCAAAAGAAATGAGATCCTCTAGTAGCTCACCTTCACTAGGAATTCGAAATACTTACTGACCACTGCTTCGAAATTATATCAAACCTTTTTCTTCATTATGCAAACATCCCCTCCACTACAATATCCCAATAATTCTCCACTATCAAAAACATTAACTCCTAATACCACTTCTTTCTCTTCTATCCTCCAAGCTTCTTTTCTAGTTTGAACATCCCAAAATATCAACCCATTATCACCACCACTAACGATTATGTCATTATCAATAAAAGCCGTTTCACAACAAAACTTTCTAGACAACTTAATGTATGTATCATCATATGTTTTCAACACCTTATTATTCATATAATCCCATAATCTTACAACACCATCTAAACTACTACATAATATAAATTTACCATTTGGCGTTATTGTAACATTCAGAATCGGTTGATTTATAACCTCAGTCGTCGAGGCAGTTGCAGTTCCATAACTTGTACTATTGAACACAAGGGTCTTTAAACATTGACCCGATTCCAAATCAAACAATCTCATTATACCATCATATGATCCACTAATAATCATACTACCGTCAGGAGTTAGACAAATTTGAGTAATTGGATCAGAGTGAGCTGATAGTTTATATAAGATTTTACCAGTGATAATGTCCCATATAACAATTGTTTCATCGGCTGAACCACTAACTAGAACACTTCCTTTGTAATGGAATTTTATACAAGTAACATGATAAGTATGCTTACGCAAAATCTTTATACATTTCTTCTCTTCGATGTTCCATAGTCTTATAGTTAGGTCATCACTACATGATGCTATTATACTTGATGAAATCGGGGAGAATTCAAGTTGATTTATACCTTTTGTATGTCCAATTAATTCAGAGATGAGTTCACCTGAGTTTGTATTGTAGACACGTATTTTACAATCGGTCGAGCTTGTGGCAAATATTAATCCATTGGGGGAGAATTTGAAGTTTGTTAGGGTATGGGAGGAGGATATTCTATGAAGTTGATGGTACATAAAGAGATGAGATCGGACTGAGATCGCGTATTGAGATCGCGAAGTTAGTCCACGGAGAGAGCTCACTGAGTTGGCCCGTACAAAAAGAGTAGCGAGGAAGCTGAAGTGAGTAACTTTGGATAGATCTTAAGAAGTGAGCGTTTTTAAAGTCTTGGCTTTTTAGTATTTTATCAACATTTTGCTAAGAAGTGCACCGTCTCTATTGAGAGGTATAGAGCTCATATCACCATCGCATAGAGTTGGGAAGAGAGCAGAAGAGATTCGAATACTATTATCAAGGCTCATACTTCGTCAAATTTATAAGCTTAAAAGTAATAGAGTATGAGAAACCGCTCCCTTCTACTATCTCTCAAAATTTATTATTGCTTGATTTATTGTCCCATGTACATTTTGTAAACCATTGCTTGGGGTTGTCTACGAGTTCTGAGTACACGTAGAACTTGGAGCTTATTGAAATTCTAGTTAAAATCTATCTTGTAGAACTTTCAGCCTTTTTATCGTCTCTTCCAATCAGGTTTTGTATTTATTGCTCTTTACCCCAACTTCATTGTCTTGACTCCATCTTCCCTGTTTCAATTGTTTCATACTATTAATTTCGCCCTCCTCCCTCACGAAATTCGTTCGTTCATTCGTTTCCTCGCTCATTTGCTTGCTCCATCTTCTCAATCCACAGCTCAAACAAACTACTCTCTATTTCATCAAATTTCGTAACTTTCTTCTCAACCACCCTCTCACTACCATTAAATCCCGATGGTAGTATCATCCTACCAATCATCCCCTTTGAACTCCCCAGTTTCATCAATTCCTTTATCAAATATTTCAAATATTGACAAACCATAATTTTACCATCAACTCCACTAACAAGTTTCATCATAATATCATTCAATTGTACCATTAGATCATACTGCTCAGTGGTAAAATTATACTTGGATTCTAGTTTTGAAAACACCTTACTTAAAATTTTATAAAGATCCTGCTTTATAGTTATAAAGTTGATTGAATTTGGTATTCTACCGGGAGATCTTTTTGGCAGATCTTCAAATATAAACCTCGAAGAAAATCTTTTCAGTAGTAGAGGTTCAGGCAGTTCATCTTTAATCAGACTGATATCAAACTTGATACTTTCAATCTCACCTACCTCTTCAGTTTTATAGAATTTTTGTGTTTTCGTAGGATGATTTTGATCCCATAATAACTTCTTTGTAATCAATTTCTTAATACCTATAGCATCATTACTTGCATTCTTTATAAAAGGATGACTTAGTAATTTTTTTGCTGAATATCTTTTCGTAGGATCAATTATAAAACACTTACTTAAGAAATCATTAAACTGTTCAGACATTTGTTCCATTGGTAACTCCGCTAGTTCAGCAAATCCATTGTCATCTTCTATTTTCAGTATACTTCGTAAAGCTTTCATTGGTGGAAATTTCGTTTGTAAAGGTGGTTTTCCAGTAAAAAATTCATATCCACAACATCCTAATGACCAGATATCAGCTTTAAAACTATGACCACCATTTGTATTCAAAATCACCTCTGGTGCCATCCAATATGGTGTACCAACGGTTGTATTTCGTCTTGAGAAATTTGTTGATAATTGTGTTGATACACCAAAATCAGTTAATTTGACTAAACCTTCTTTTGATATAAGAATATTTTGCAGTTTAAGATCACGATGGATCTTACCTTGATCATGTAAATAATCTAGAGCAAGTAAGATTTCTCGTAGGATCATAGCTATCAATTTTTCATCCTCGATACTCCCAGCTTTCAAAACATCAAACATTGAACCACCATTAACAAATTCCATGATAACCCAAAGTTTGTAATCCTTTACAAAACATCCTAAGAATTGGGTAATTTGAGGTAGATGACATTGTGAAAGAATAGCTATTTCTTTATTTATATCAAATAGATCTACCCCATGACTTTCCTCCAAATCAATTTGTTTGATTGCAACTTCTAAATTTGACTTTAGATGAATTCCTCGATAGACAATACCAAATCCACCTCGACCAACTTCTTCACAAATCTGAAGTTCGTTTTCTGACTCGATTCTCATGAGAAAGTCGATAGAGAGGAGTAGAGAGTAACTTTATCAGAGTGATTAAATAGCAATTATGTAAACAAACTAGGAATTGCTTCTAAATGAAAATTATTGGGGATTAGTAAAGACCACTGTAATTTGTCTGGGGTTGAGAAGCTATTTAGTAAGACTATGGGGAGTCTTTTGTTGAAGTTTAGTGATAATGAGGTTAGCTTGGTAGTTTTTTTGTGGAAAAAAGCTAAAAGGCAGATAGCAAGACTTATCTTATACTATAATCAGTGTCTTTTGAGAATCTCAAGACTTGTTTTCCAATTTCACAGCCTGTTAGACAAGAAACTTATGTTCTTTTATCTCTTCGCAACCTGATCTGTACCGTCTTTATTTTGGTAGTGTGAAATACAATGAATATTGATCCACCAGAGCAAGATCAGATAAAAGATATAAGATCTATTTCTTTAGAGGCAAAGAAGGTCAAGAAAAGAGTTTGATCATAGTTGAAATTTGAAATCATTGTTTTATTTCGAAGACTTGGAGTGTATAGTCGATTTTATCAGAATACGCTATCAATCCATCGAACAAACTCATCGACTCATCTATTCACAGATCAAGACTGAAACTAAAATCAGTACCCACATCAACGATCTCAACCATATCCTATCCCTCATTTCTTTCATAATTTTTCATCATATTAATGCTACTAAGTCATCAGTTCAAATACCTCCTAACAAAGCCATTTCATCATAAACTACTATCTCCCTTCATACTTCATCGCCGACTTACAACAACACCTCTATGTCATAATTTAAATCATGCAATTGTGACCAAGACATTAAACTCAGGTACAAAACTACTATCAGATAATGAATATATTAGATGTACTACTTTCAATTCAACTGGTAAGATTACAGCTCATGGTAAAGATATAAAAAGACAGTCTTTCATGAAATCTCATGGACTCGTTCCAAGAGACTTTCGTAAAATTTCAAGACATAATCCTTCAAATTCTATCAATTCTGATATTGTACCATCTATCATCATAAGAACAAACTGTATCCTACTAAACTTACTTAACATCAGAGCCTTGATCAAAAAGGATAGTGTAATAATATTTGATAGTTATTCTTTTAGTGGTGGATCAAGACTTAATGATTCTTACTCTCAAGGCTTATTCTTTAAAGACCTATCTATTAGATTAGGTGGAATTTCTGATAATCTACCCTATGAGTTTAAAGCTCTAGAAGCAGTTTTAATCCATGTAGTTACAAACTTAACAACTGAATCAAATGTCCATACAACAGTCCTAACTAATATACTTTCAAGTTTGGAAAATTCAATTGAAAGATCGAAATTACGTTATTTACTTATACAATCAAAGAAAATTACCCAATTCCATCAGAAGGTAAAGTTGATCACGGACTTAATAGAAGATCTACTTGAACAAGATGACGAGTTAAATGATCTTTATCTTACAGATATCTCCAAAAATCAACCTAGAAGAGATACAAATCATGAAGAGATTGAAATGTTACTTGAATCTTATTATAAAGCAATTAACGAGGTACTTCAAAAGACAGAAAATCTTCAATCTCAGATTAAAACAAGTGAAGAGATCATCAATATCATCTTAGATTCAAATAGAAACGAATTGATGTTACTTGGTGTGAAATTTTCCCTCGGGATGTTATCTATGGGATTTGCTCTTTATATTGCTGCTTTATATGGTATGAATTTAGAGAATTTTATAGAAGAGAAAGATGGTGGGTTTGAGTTTGTTGTTCTGTTGGGATGTTTGTCATTGATTGTTTTGTTGATGATAAGCTATAAGCAATTGACGAGGTTGCAAAGAGTGACGATGACTGGAAGGAGAAATAACAATCGAGCATAGCGAGACTGTTCTCTATCCCAGCTTAACTTATTGATTTCCTATAGTCCATTTGGCTAGATTCTTCTTTGTAGCTTAATAAATAACCTTCCTTAGCTCATTGGCATTGGAAGGTAGTTATGATATTGGTACGCTTGACGAACTCATTAAAGAACTAAGACTAGAGTTTTACTGTACCACGGAATACACTACGCTCGACTCATACGCTCGACCTATGCCCCAAACTCCACATTAATATTTGGTGTCAAATACTTCCCATTGACCCTGCCCCTATCTTCCCTTGAATTATTTCTACTATGACAAGGAGATGGACTAAGATTTGTCCTAAAAGGTCTTAATTCAAAATTTTCATTCTTCAAAGGTGGTGTCTTTAGATCAAGGCTATCATTCTTCTTTATAACAATTGGATTACTTTCACTCCTTTTCCTTTCATAATTCGACTCTAGATTTTCTAATGCTACCAGTAATTTCTCTCTGAATTCTTTGTTTAAAAGAAGTTTTAGAAGCTTATGATAATACTCAAGTGGTGGTCGGAATCCTTTTGGTGTTTTGATTGGTGATGGTCGAAGGATTTGGTGGATAAAAGGTATTGAACCAATAGAGTCCATTGAATTTAACAAGTCTAAAGGAGAAGTTGATCTTTGTTTTGGGAGATTTAACTTTTCGGTCGACTCAATATCATCTGTTTTAGCCGTAATCGAAGCCATATGTTCCAACAAAAACACCAAAGAGCTCAAATTACTTCTAGACAAATTCCCCAATATCTTTAAAATCCCTTCAACATTATCATCACTTAAAGCATTTAGTACGGAATCAAAGACCAGACATGGAATTAATGAATCTCCTATTTCCATTAACCACATCCTCAAGAGATTAACCAACTGCTCTGTTCTATATGGATCCAAAGTTTCAATGATATGATGTATTAGAGTTGTCTCATCAAACGTTTGAGAAGTTAATGATGAGGAATAAGTATCTATAGTTGTCATGATTTGTTGTTTGATATTCCAATAGTCTTGATGATTTATAGAAGATGACCAATAAGCTAGAAGGGAATGGGAGGATGAAATATTGGTATCAGATAGTTTCTCACTCTTCTCTATCAATCTCACTAATTCAAATAAAAACAACGGTAGAGATCTAATAGCCACTTCTCCTACTCCTACCCCAACTTGTAATGGGATATCTTTAAATAAATTAAATTGAGTTTTTATATTCTGGAAGTTATTATGATTCATAGAGATAATCCCACTATCTGCCTCTTCAGGTGATAATGAAGAAGGAAAGTAAATTCCAGTGGAATTTTGTAATAAAGTCCTATTAAATTCAGCTTTATAATTCCTTTTATGATTATGTTTTGTTATAAATTCTGAAGCAAATCCATGTAATTTTGAAGCAGAATCAAGCCGATTGTTATAAAGAATCTCCAGTAATTTTGTTAAGGATTTATAAATTGTTTCTATCTTTGCCTTTTCAAAATTCTCTAGATATTCAGATTTATTAAAAACTTCCATTTCAAGTTTATGTTTTGTATCTTGCATTTGCTGATAAGTTTGAGAATATTCAACTTCGACTTCAGTCATTTGATCAGTGAATGACTTTTTGGTGAAAGAAGATTTCACTGAGTTGAACATTTTAGTTGTACTATATAAAAAATCAGTGGATGGTTGAAAATCAGTAGAAGTTTGAGATTTAGCAATAGGGGGTTCATCATTATTTCCCAACGCTTCTTCGGCTAAATCCGTCCATTCAAACCACATTCCTTCACTCTTAAACTTTTTCAAATTCAAAAAGTTACTATGAATTATGAATTTAGAATCCATCAACCCTTGACCAAACTTCTCTAAATTTGATCTTGTTGGATTAAAACCAAGTTGTTTTGATTTCACCCAAGAACAAATCTGATCACTACTAAAGATTTCATTTTTATATCCTGGTAAAGGGAAATTTCTCTTTGTTGTTTTGATGTCATTGATCATATCTTTAAGAAGTTTTGATAGAAGAGATGATGATGATATATAAAGTGGACCAATAGATAATGGGAATAAGAGAGAGATAAAGTGTTGATGGGATGGTTTGGCTTTATGGGGTTCAAAGTTTGGTTTACTTTGTGATATATCATGTAAATCATCGGATTGATCATCAGATAATCCACCTGATTTCTCATCAATCACCACCTTTCGTTCTTCTGCATCTCTCTCAAACTCCTTAAACCTCTCCAACTCCAAATATTTCATCTTCAATTTCTGGATTTTCTGAAATTTCATTCTATAAGTATAATACAAATCCTCAAATGATTTCAAACAAAGTCTTACTCTTTGTTCATAAAGTTTTATAACATTAGCAATTGGTTCAAGAGTTTCTTTCTCAATTTCTATAATAAGGGTGTTTAGATGATTAGACTCATTACGTAATTGCAAAGTATATAGATGAAAAGCATCACCTAATGAAGAAGGTGAATCAATTAATGATAGGTTAGATAATGAATTTAAATGTGAAGTTGAATTTGAAAAAGTTCTTATAGATGAAGAAGATAAGCGCAAATTTGTTTTCATAGTATCAGAAGTTTTTTCAACTTGTTTCCCCTTTTTAAACAGACTTTGAGTCTTCATCTCATTAATTAACTCTATCAAATTCTCACTATTGCGTTTGAAAAATTCAATGTAGTGTAATATAAAATTTTGTAACTCATGCAATTGATTTAAGGAATTCAAACTTTGGTTTTGTAAAGATTCTAAACCAGATATATAATCTGGTGACCAAAATGCATTTGAAAACATGTGAGATCAATGATGAGATTATGATAGATCAGAGATATCGCGCCTTACGTAATCAATGAAACAATGATTCGCGTTTGGATGTGGAGACATCATAGACTCAGTGCAAGTAGACCATAACAGTAGAAATCACTATTTTCTTCAACTAAATGGAAATAGAAAATGAAATCAGTAATGTCAAAGATGATATATTATCTTTAACTAACGAAATTATGTCTTTAGAATCTGTATATACAAATCTACTAAGTCAACTTAAATCAGATAAAGAACAACCCGTATCACCACCACAAAAGGAAGTTGATGATGTTATAAAAGTTCAACATTCGTATTTCGATGAATCTATATCCAAATATTTTGAAATTTCCCAAGAATCAAATGATTTAAATGATTTTAGAGATCGGTTATTATATGATGTTAAAGAGAAAACCCTTGAAAAAGATCACAAATTGACTGAAAATGCTTATAGATTAGGTGGAATAACAGCTTTTCCTATAAATGATTTTTTATTTGACTATGAAGTCGTTGGACTTCGATTTGATATATATTCAACCATATTACATAAGTTTATCACACCTCATTACATAATCTTAAGAAAGATATCAAATAAGAATTCAGAGTTGGAATGGTCAATATTTAAGCATACTATACCAAATTATATACCAATTGAAGAGTTTGAATGTCATCTAAATGATTTGAATTTGTTTGTTATCAAAATTCGTCAATATCTTCAAAGACATCAATTTAAACTAGATGAATTTAATAAGGTGAAAGGGTTTGAAGTTGAAATCGATTTAGAAGGTAAAAGGATATTGATGAAGAGGGGGGAAATTGTTTTGAGTTGTTTGTGTAGTTTAACGAATATAGTGGAGATAACAGAGGAGACGAATTTGCTTAAACAATTGGATTTGATAAAGATTCAAGCATTGACGAGGAATTGTTTAATGGAGGATGTTGTTGAGAAGTTTGCGGTAGTTGAGCAACAGTTGAGCGGTTGAGTTGAGTAGTGAGCAGTTGGCAGTTGACCTTAAAAACAATAACATTTGAGTATTTTTCTCCCAGGCTCAAGCAGTAACAAGATTCAGTAAAGTTCAAGGGAAGATACAAGTTTTAAAAAGAGTAGCCAAACATAACTAAAGCTTGAGAAGAAATTCAGCTTTAGTGCTTCAATAAATATAGCTATTCAAAAACGATATTATAATAGAAATACACATACACTGATAGTGAAACGCTTAAGAGAAAGCTCAGAATCAATTTTCTACAAGTTATAGAAACATCATATTTTATATTTGTAACTTTAGATTGAAAGAAGTGTGGCAAACATCTTTCAAGCTAGTTTATGAGGTTGGGGTTAGGATATTTGGGAAGATACATAGAGCTTTTAATGATTCTACTTGCTCAAATATCAATAGACATTCCCAAACCCACTCCCAGTACTCTGATACCCAATACCATTAGTAATCATCAATGGTTGACCACTCACCTCCTCCTCTTCCTTCCCCTCCTCCTCTCTCTTCTTCAAATCTTTATAAACCTCCTTTAACCTCTTCTCATTCTCATAAGCAACACTAATCTCATATGGCTTTATAAAATTACTTAAATCATTTAACCAAGCTAATTCCATTACATAATCAAATTCAATCAAGTCATAACCAACATATAACAAAGCAACAAAACATTCTCTATTACCTGTTTCAACAAAATAATCAAGTTGTTCATGAGCAATTTTTGTTGATTTTGATAATGAAACAGTTTTGATCAACTCACTCCATAACTTATCAGTCTTAAGAATCGATATAGCTTTTGTAAACTTCTTATTCTTACTAAACAAAGTAGCAGAAATCTTTCTAAAGAAAATAGACTTGTGATTTTCTAATCTCTCAGCAAGATCCAAAGAATTATATCTTGTATGAGATTGGTCTTCAATAAGAACCAAAAGAGATTTATAATCTTCTTCTTCAATTAACAAATCATGATAAGCACCATTTATAATTGAGTTGTTCTTATCCAAGACATTAATCAAGAATGGTTTGATTAGTGGTAAATTATCAGATTTTATAAACATACGAACAACTCTTGGTAAATCTAATTTTGGTGTAAGTACAACTAATAAATCAACTAGTTTGGAAGGATTTTCCTCTAAATAGAAATTAATAGCTTTGTAATAGATTTCAAGATTAGATACTTTCACTATAATGTCTTTAAAAGAAGTATGATTAAATGAAATCTCACTCTTTGATATCATAGTTAAAGCAGCATTATCCCATTCTTCATAATGACAGTATAAGAATATCAACTCAGGATAAAGATGACCTTGTTCACAAGCTTCCAATGCTTTTGGTATATTGATTCTTGACCAAAATAATTTTATATGTTCCATAACTCTTTCAGGTTTATATTTAGAATAGAGAATTGTTAATTCGGTAAACATCCCCATATGGGCTCTTTCTAAACCCAAACCATTTTCAAAAAGATCTATAAGCTCAGTGAAGTATCCATTGTATTCATAAGTTTGTACTAATTCTGGTAATTCTTCAGCATCAATAATTAAATTCAAACCACAAATTTGTGCTAATTTGAATTCTTTATTCTTAATACAAGCAGTGTTGACTTGTTTCCAAACTTGAATATTAGATGCTTTTCTAGCACAATCAACCGCTTCTTGATATTCTTTTAAATAAACAAGCGTAGTTGCTAATTTGGAATAATTAGATACATTTGAATACAAGATTTTAGCTGATAAATACTTACCTTCTTCGAATAAGTTATCACCAACGTTTGATAAATTGGCAACATTGGAATTGGATATGAATTTTTCAATTTCATTATTCTTATCCAATGAAGCAAAACAGTAAATCAAAGCTTCATCAATCTCTTCTTCTCTAAGATTTTGTCTTGCCATTTCCAAATATGAAATCAATTCTTCTTCTTTACCTCCATGTTTACTGATTTCAATAACTTGTTTATAATTCTTTGGGTCTTTTGATTTTATATATGACTCGATAGATTCCGATATCCTTAAACCATTTAATTGTCCATTACCTAATTCATACCATAATTCAGATATGTCATTCTTTTCAGCATATTCTTCACCTCTATCAATTGACATGATATCTTCTAATAATACCTTGATAGCTTTTACTTTCATATCAAATTTGTCATAGATTTCAAATGCTTCTTCATATAATTCGTTTTCAATACAAAGATTTGCAATTTCCTCGGGATCAAACTTGTCTAATTTTTCAATATAGTTCAAAACTTTTGTATTATCAACTTTAATGGCGGTTAAAATTAATAATCCTTGCAAAGAAGAATTATCACTAAATGGAGTTTCTTCAAGTATGATTTTTTCTAAAAGTTCTATCAATTCTCCTGATAAGTCATTTTCCATAAATGACTTTACAACTATAGATATCGGTTCAGGATCTTTTAATTCTGGTATACCAGTTGAAATAATCTGATCTATAACATATCTTCTATGATGTGATGACGAGTTAAGTACCAAGTTCCATAATTCAAAGTCTGATTGTTCAAGAAGATAACGTGCTTGATATTTATACATCTTGTTTTCATTGGTAATATTTATAAGTTCTTGATGATTATTACCCTTTGAATAACAGATATATCCAAGATATGGATCTCTCTTCTCACAATATTTACCCACGATTAATGTGTTATAATTTTGTTCTTTAAGAAACTTCTCTGGATTATTGTTACTATCGATATAAATCTTTGCAAGGGTATTATAAATTTCTTCATCACTAGATCCACCTTCAAGAGTTTTCTCCAAGAATGGTAGCAAAATCTTTAATTTATTTCTCTTTTCAACTTCTTGTACCAAAGGTTTAATTGGTACAAGTCCTAAAACTGACATCAAAAGTCCCTTTATAATACTTTCATCACAATCAACATCTAATAATCCTCCAATAACTTGTGGTGTATTTGTTGGATTGACTTTTTGAACATAGACTTCGATGAATTTGAAGAACTCATTCTTATACAAGTATAAGATCAAATCGTGAATAAAATTAAATCTATCACATACAATAATCAATGGTAACTGATCTTCAAATTTACTTTCTTTTAAGTAATTCTTAACCTTTTCACCATTATAGACATTGTTATCTCTTACGATTCTTTCAATCTCTTTAATCTGATTTAATTTCCCTGCTGATTGGATATATTTAAATACAACTTCTGGTTCTTGGGATGTATTGACTATCGAGCTTAAGTAATAATAAAGTCCTTCATTACATTGAAACTCTTCAAATAATTTGATTAAACTTATTGAACCAATCAAATCACTATATTTGATGGCTACTTGTATAATAATTTGCAAATTACTTTGGAGATTTTGGAATAAAACTCTTAAACATTCTTTAGATTCTTCAACATTAAGTCTACCAAAGAATCCAATTAACCAATCAGAATCCAAAACATTTGTATTTTTCAAAACTCTTTTTATATCTTTAATATTATCGAAATGTTCTAAAGCTCTTTGATATAACCCATTAGATTCACACAACTTACCAATTAATGGTTTATCATAATGACTAAACATTTGATTACCTAATATAGCATCAGCTACTTGGGGTGCATTTTTCAAATTAATCTCCAATACTTTAGTTTGAAGATTACCTTGGGATGGATCATCATTCTTTAAAGCATCTAATAAAAATGCTGTACCTTGTTGGATATAATTTTGTGAAAAGAATAGATTTGCTACTGACTCAATATCAACAATATCAATAATACTAACTGCAAATTCACTTGCTTTATCAGGATTTATTCTAACCAAATTTTGGATTAAATTACTATAATCAGGTGAATACTCAACTTTTTGACAATATGGTAAGATCTTATCAAATTCTCCCAATTCTGCTAAACATTGAACAACTTTAATATGGCAATTTGATCTGATGTAAACTCCTAATGAAATATTAATATCATAACTTTTAACAATATCACCCAATTCTTCTGAACTTGTTAATTTATCTTCTTTTAACCATTTTTCAAATAATTCTTTACGATCTTGTTGTAAAACTGGTTTTGCTAATTCAATAGATTCATATTTATTCAAGGTTCCCTTGTCTAATAAAGTCAGAAAATACTGTAATATTGGTGATATTTGTCCAGGTAATGATGTTATATTCTTTAATTTGTTGATGGTATCTTGAGTTCTTAATTCATTTGATGATGCTGCTACTTTAGCCGCATTAATATAATCACCAGAATTTAAATAGCTTTGGAATTGTCTAGTAAATAAATCTTCTCCACCACTAAATCCTCTACTACCTAAACTTAATGCTAATTCAATATTTGATAATTTCTCTAATACATATGGTATAATCCTATCATTTGATATTTCAACAGTTAAAACTTGTCCATTCTTATTAATCGTAATCAACCCATTGTCTTTATAATTGGCTGCAGTGAAAACCGGTTCTGCTGTAATTCTATTGACAAAAAGATTAATCCCAGTTTCAATATCATACAAGTGAATAAATCCATATTTTGTTAAAATATAAAGAATTCCATTATTTGAAGTTTGTAACGAAATTGGGAAATCATTTGTTGCATCGGATGGGAAGAAAATATCAACTGATTTTTTAGAAAAAACTGGATTACCTTCAAAGTGATCAATTTCTAATATATGTAAGTTTCCTTGTCCTTGAGCATTCTTATTCCCAACACAAAACACTTTGGTTGGTTTTTGTGAATTTGGTAATTTTATATTAGCAAATTTTGCAACATGACCTTCAATTGCTTGTGATACATTTCTTACCTTTGAATATAATTGAATATGTCCAGCAATACGACCATCTTCTTGAGCAATACCAACAATTGCAAACCAGTTTAAATCATCTTCTGCAACAAAATTAATGATTTGACAATTGGCTAATGAAGAATGACGATCACTTAATTTAATTGGTCCATCATTTGTACCATTGAACACATTCCATGTAAAGATTCCACTACCTGTAACTAAACCTAATGTCTCTTTATTAAGCCATTTCCAAAATACAACTCCTTCTCCCATATTGAATGACTTTAATCTTTGCTTTGATTCAAGATTGAAAATTTGTAATGTTGTACCATTTGCTCTAAGTGATATCACCAATTGATCAGGATGAAGAATTGCAGAATCGGCTGTCATATTCTTACGAGTTATTTCATTATTATTATATAAATCAACAATTGCCACGGTGTTTCCACTTGTTGATGTTTCTCGAATACATATATAACGATCTGATTCTAAAGTTGTCGATTTGAAATCAAGAGAATTGGCTTGTATACCTAAACTGGTTAATTGAGCAATTTCACTGAAATTGATTGGTATATCATTTGACATTTTGGTTAATTGGGGTGAATGTTGGGGTATGTATTGATGCTCGACGAAGATTGATTTGGACACAAGAAATCACATCCATACACCATCCATACACCCATACACCAAAGCAATTATATAATCAAAACTTCTCCTATACACAGCAAATTACATAGCCAGACGTCTTGGCTGTGTGGGAATTTAAGAGACTAGTAGTTTAAGAGGTGTGGAATTAATTTGGTAGTGATGCAAATCTTAACTTTAAAAGCTAGACCTATTTTGCCCATTTAAGCGTGAATAGCCATTCTTTTTATCTAAAATTTCCATACGACTCTATTGTAACCCTTTGAGTTACTTCTTAATGTTGTTCTCTCTCACCTTCATTCAACCACTGCCAACACTGCCAACGCTACTTCAATACAAATTCACCTTTTACTTTTCTTCTGTCATCTCGTACATTCATTATATCCTAATTTTTCACACTATCTCACCTATCACAACGGCTGCATAACCTCCATCAAAACATCATCTATCATTTTATTACTTCTACCAGTAGGCAGATCTTCCTTTTTTTCTTGTTTATAACTCTCCAAATACTTTTCAACATAATCCCATTCACTACCATACCATGCACCAGATAACATACTAATCTCAGTTCTTTTGTTAAATTCTTCAAATTCTTCTCTATCTATCCAATCATCCTCCCATGAAACAAGCCAATACCCAATTTGTCTAAATGCAATTTTAACATATTCGGGTGTGACAAATAACGTAGTTGGACTTTTATAAGCAACCATTGATTTTGATAAAAGAGTTATAGCTTCAATTATATTGGTAGATAATCTTGAAGAAATTGGACTTATAGATTGTAACCTGTGATTTCTTATATGAGTTATAAGTGATAGTATATATTTGTGAATATCTGGTGATATATAGACTTTTGGTATTAGCAAGACAAGCTTATCAATTTCACTTTGGTGGACTAAATGAGGTGAGCCATCTTGATTTATGTAAGCAGAGAACCAATATAAATCTCGTATTTTACGTATAGGTGGTTTAGTATATATACCAATAATTGTGTTATTGACTTCAGTAGGATCAATAAGTATTGGAATTTTTTGGTGATTAAGAGTTGATAAAATCACTCTCTTGGCTAGATCAGTATCATCTGATATTACAGCTAGTGATTTTTCATTGGCTATACATAGAACGATTGCAATGTGTAGTTTCTCCATATAGTGTTTTATCAATGATGTAATGAGGTCTAAAGTAATCATGTAATCTGGAGTCACGTGACCATAATCACAAGATTTAACTAATTATATTTCTTTTCATCTTCTATCGAACTATATTATTTCGATTTACCATTCGAGAATAATTAAGCATTTCTCATCTTTTGCCAAGTTACCAACTACCAAGTAATTAGATCGCCAAGTCTGAGATTGCTTCATCGCGACACGAAAGTGTCAAATATACCTATATACACTCTATCATATAACTTCAATTCAACTCAAACTAACAAAATAACCTCAAACCCCCGGATTAAATCAATATTTCAATACCTAATACAAACCACAAATTAAACTTTAAAGTTCTACTGTTTACATTTTGTTAGTTTTGAACTATGATCTAAATTCGTCGCCTGCATAAAAGCCATTTGGATGCGAGAATCAGATTTTGATTATCAGATTGAGTATGAGACGAGAGAGAGGATTTCACCGCGAGGGACAGTAAGGAACGAAACATAAAAAAATCCTACTCCTTCTCCTTATCAAAGCCTTGGTTTTCCTTATAGAATTATAACAAGTACCAATACTTTTCACCAAGTTTTCTTTATTGGACCCTTCCTATAACCAACGCGATACGCGACAAATCTGTATACGTGTAGATAACAAAATCATAACATAACAACCAAACACCCATACAGCTTGTCAAATTTTTGTAGGTTTTACAAAATCAAATTTTACTCATCAAATAAACAATCAACTTGATGAATAAGCCCTTCTCGCCATCGATGGGGTTTCAACAATCTGCTTTCCCAACATTCAATCCAGATTATAGATATAGAGGAGTTTATGAAAGGGCAGGCTTTGATATAAATCGAAATGGATTAAATACTCAACCAAATTCACCTTTAGATACAAAATATCAATCTGGACCACAATCAGCTCCAAACTCAGCTCCAAATTCAGGGACAGCTGGTGGATTCTTTGGGTCTCAAACTTCTTTATCTTCTGGTAAAAATTCAAAAGTCAACTCTTCAGAATCCTCTTTAAGTTTATATCAAAAAAATCAAAAGCTGAATGAATTACCATTTGGTATAAGTGTTGATACTAGGGTTTCTAAAAGAGATGATAAAAGAGGAAATATTTCACCGACAAGTGGTAATAGTAGTACTGGAAGTATGCAAACACCACAAAAATTAGAAGAAAGATCATACACAAATGGGTATCCAACACCAGGAAATCTGACCTCGAGTACTCCTGCTAATCACACAAACCCAAATCCATACCAAGAAGAGTACTCTGAACCAACTATTGGAGGATATTCAAGTTTATCATCATCATCATCAACAACGTTATCAACTCCATATGTACCAAAAAGAAAATCTGATAAAAAGCAACAACAACAGAAAGAAGCTCCTTATCCATTTGAAGAGAACCAAACCACTTTATACAATCCAACACCAACCAAATTAAAGAATAAGAAAAATTTGCAAATAAGTCCATCAAAACTGGTTGAAACAAGCCTAATGCTTGAAGATAATGAAGTGACAAGTCATGGCCAAACACCAATACATAGATTCGATGTTCCGGATAATTCTTTTGTATCTAAGAATAGACTTTCATCAGCCTTGAATGATTTTAAAAATGATGTTGAAATCCAAAAAACTTATCAACCTAATGAAAAAGTATCACCAAAATTACCTTCGATGTCACCATCTGAAATTGGATTATCTAAATTCGAAAATACAAATCATTTGATGGTTAATCAAAGTTTTGATAATAGAATGAGTCAAATGTCTACTGTGAGTTCTATATTATCAAAGGAATCAAATTATGATGAAGATGAGGAAATTGATAAAGAGTTGGAAAGACAGTTGATGGAATTGAAAATGGGTCCACAACCAACTGTACCAGTGATTAGAATAGAGGGAGAAGAAGAGGCCAAATTAGAGGAAGCAAATGAATCAATGAATCAAGGACTTCATCATGAACAAGAACAAGATTCGATCTATGAAGAGGAGAATTTCAGAGATAGTCATAGTCAATTTCATTATGAGAACAGGAATGACGAAGAAAATCATCAAGATAAGAATTATGGTGAAAATGAGTATTTGCCTAATGTTCAAGAGAATGAAAATGAGATTGAAGAGAATAATTCCTCATGGGCTGAAGAGCAAAATGCAACTCGTGCTGAAGAGGAATATCAAGCTGAGGAACAATATCCTCCTCATGAGCAATACCATGCTGAAGAACAATATCCATCTTATACTAAAGATCAATACTCTCCTCAATCTCAGAAACAGTATTCATCCCAAGTCGAGGAACAATACCCTCATTCTATTGAATACCCTCATTCCCAAGATCAAAACTCATATCATACTCAAAACACTCCTCAAAATCATCAATATGATGATCTTAATTTTAATGAACCAAATTATAGAGACACATTCAACGATCACAACAACAATAATAGCAACGAACTTTCCAACTCATATGATTCTAAATCATCATTTAATTTCAAAACAACTACAAATTCATCAACAACACAAATTTTTGAAAAGGGAAACCAAGCACCATATCCAATATATACACCACAACTGACTTATGCAAGTGAATTTGAAAAAGCAGATGATTCTCCAGTTACATCAGTCGAACCATTACGTCCACGTAATCATCAAATCCAACAAGAATTAGATCAAATGAATTTCAAAATAAAGAACCAACCGGGTAAAGGTCCATGCAGATCATGCCAAATTGAAGATTATCAACCTAAAGGTTTACATAAAGCTATTTATTCTAAAACGGGTGAATTATCTGGTCAATGGCACAGAAAGTGTTTTCAATGTAATTTCACAGATTGTAATACTAAATTTGATAAGAACACCCAGTGTTATGCCTTGAATGACTTACCATATTGTAACATTCATTATCATGAGTTGAATGGAACCATTTGTGAGAGTTGTGATAATGGTATTGAAGGTGAATGTATTGAGAATGAGATCTTTCAAAGATGGCATATACATTGTTTGAAATGTACAAACTGTCATCAGAATATAGATAAAGATTACTATTTGATAAATAATGTTATCTATTGTGAGGACGATGCTCAAAGGATAATGAGTGGTGGTAGTTATAATGATAATGGTAGAGTCAGAGGTTTAACAACTGGTGATAAGGTTGAAAAGAGAAGAACGAGGTATATGCATTTAGATTAGAATTGATATAAAACAAGGGATTGACTTTGACCTCAAGGGTCTTTACATTCATTTTAGCTATTGCTTTGGTTTATAGTAGGTATAATTAGTTATACTTTGTATTACAAATTGGTCAAATAAATATAAGATTGATCTATAAAGCGATGATGTAGGTGAACAGAGGCAAGCTTGTAACGAGCGGTACAAGTGAACAGAATATTCAATTTAGTTGTGAATGGTGGTGTTAATTTTAGGGAATGACAAGATGGAGGGAGTTTGGCTTTCTGAGGTGAGGTGGCGCAAGAGCTTGTTCACAACAAAATTAGCCTATGTTTTACAAACTCTCATCCACCTACTTTGCTTGCTCATCAACTCCTCCCATTTCCATCTCTTCATCACCAACTTCAAATTCATCAAACAACTCACCCCCTTGATGATATTCTTCTAATTTCCTTTTCATCTTATTATATATAATATAAGTTGCAGCAGTGAAAGCAATACCAGTAATCATTATACTCAAAACATCAACAACCTTTGATAACACTGTTGCCTCATCACCCAAATTTTTCAATTTATGACCGATAAAAAGATGAATCAATGACTTTGGTGATGCTATAACTGAAGCAAAGAAATAAGTAGATAAACTTAAATTTGGTATAGCAGCAAAAGAACCATTTGATAATGAATATGGTAAAGGACAAAACCTTAATAAAGTCAAAATAAGTAAAGAATCATCATTTAGTATATCACTAAAAGCTCTGAATTTTTCATTTGTCTTCATCAACTCTTTTGATCTGTTTATAAGGATATATCTGAATACTAAGAAAGAAGCTACTTGACCAATTATAGAACTTATTGCAACTAAGGGCCAACCCCATGGAAAACCATAAACCATACCTGCTAACGTCGCTAAAGGTGCAAAACCAAGTAAAGGAGGGAAACCAATTATGAAGATAAGTGTGCCTAATAGTATTTGACCATATTTAAGTTCTAACCATTCATCAGCTATTAAAACAAGTAAATCAATGATTTTATTATGAAATATTATTGCAATTATACCAATGATTAGAAGGAGAATTCCACCTATTATAATTAGGATTTTTTTCTTTGTTGATTGGGATTCATACCAGGTTGTTATCGTTAAGCTTAATTGTTTTATTTCTTGTAAATGATCCATTGGATTGAGATGGAGTTGATAATGCAAGAGAAGTTGTAGCAATCGCGAATGTCGTGAAATGAGGTTAAGAATGTCGCGATAAAAGTCGTAAATTTGAGACATGCGAAAAGGCAAAGTTGTATGTAATGGGTGCAAAATTTTGTGATGATTTACAAGTATGTTTGTACCTCGGTGATACCTAGGTTGAAGGCGATACTGAATATTAATTGGATATAATCATTGATTAGTTACACGTGTTTTAATTAGTGAAATCTCAATAATCTTCCCTACTTCATCCGAATAACACTTCATGCTTCTCGTCTGATCATCTATACTTGAAACACATTATGATAAATTTTACGACATTTTCAAATGAACGACATTGCTTATCAATATAATGAAATTCGACATGATCACTAGACTTATTGGTCATTGATATTTGCAAGAGAATATGAAATTGAAGTGAAGAGAATTTAGAGAAATCCCAGAGTACAGATTATTTGTAGGAAACTTTTGCAACATTTTTATAATAGACAATACCAATTCTAGTATATGTTCTTGGATATACTTTATTAGGAAATTATCGCGACATTTTCTTATACCGATTGATCCTAAAAGCGACATTTTAACATTAGTCTACATGAAATAAGATTCATGACTAAAGATAGATTAGAGTTAAAATAGAAAAAGAAATTGTTTCTAGAATTTAAATGATTAGAGGCTTTTAAGATCAAATTACTCAATAGGTTTAATTTTACTTTCGTTCTTTGTTTTCTCTTAGCCAAGACATCTCCACATGCTATTCTTAACGCATCGCGATCATTTAGACTCTATATTAGACTCTACAGACTCTATTAGACTCTATTAGACTCCCTATTTGACTCTATTAGACTCCCCAATTGACTCTATATTAGTCTCTATCCAAGTCATTTAATTTCTTTATGTCATACTTAATCGAAACGTCATTTCATAATTCTTCAACATCATTATTTCTTCCTATTACTATATCCTTTCTAAGTACTATCAAGTCTTCCTCGCATACTAACTACTTGCTACCTGCACTACCAGCCTAAATGTTGCTCTTACTACTTAAACAAATTTCAAAGACCGATTCTTTAATGTTACTAATTTTTTTATTCTTGATAAATAGTGCAATATGTTGGCTGCCTTCAGGTGGTTATGCTCCAGGAATTATTGATTGTCCTGGTGAAAGTTTAGTTAGAAATGCTGAGAATATCTCATCTGATGAAGCAGATTGGATAAAGAATAGAAATAAGATTACTGATGAAAATTTGATTACATTTTTAGAAGGAGCTAATTTAACTGATTTTGATCCTCAAAGCTTTATCAAAAATTCAAATCGTTCTATAAAAATTGGGATTTCTTTTAGTGGTGGTGGTTATAGAGCTATGTTATCAGGAGCAGGTCAATTGGCTGCTTTAGATAATAGAACCAATGGTGCTAAAAATGGATTAGGTGGTTTATTACAATCATCAACTTATTTAACCGGTTTGAGTGGTGGTAATTGGTTAGTTGGTACCATTGTTCTTAATAATTATACATCAGTTCAATCACTTATAAATCAAAATACTATATGGGATTTAGAACATTCTATTGTGAATTATGGTGGGATCAATTTAGTTAAAACTTATAAGTATTATAAAGGTATTTCAGATGATTTAGATGCAAAAGAAAAAGCAGGTTTTGAAACCTCTTTAACTGATACTTGGGCAAGAGCACTTTCGCATCAATTTTTCACAAATTTAGATGATAATGGTGCTGGTTTAACTTGGTCAACTATACAAGATTCGCCAGCATTTTTGAACTATTCAATGCCTTTCCCTATTGTAATTGCAAATGGTAGAACTCCTGGTACCCAAATTTTATCAGCAAATTCTACTATCATAGAAGTTAATCCTTTTGAATTAGGTAGTTGGGATCCTTCTTTATATCAATTTTCAAAAGTAAAATATTTAGGTTCACCAACAAATGATGGTAAAACAAATGGTACTTGTTATGGTGGTTATGATAATGCTGGATTTATAATGGGGACATCATCTTCATTATTCAACCAATTTGTATTACAAATCAATACAACTTCTTTGAATAGTGCTATAAAAGATATCATATCATACTTTTTAAAGAAACTTGATGCAAAAGAAAACGATGTTGCTATTTATGAACCAAATCCATTTCACAATTCAAGTGTTGGTGCAGTTGCTTCAATCACAAAAAATGAAACATTATTCCTTGTTGATGGTGGTGAAGATGGTCAAAACATCCCTATTTATCCCTTGATACAACCACAACGTGATGTAGATGTTATCTTTGCTTATGATAATTCTGCTGATACTACCCAATCTTGGCCAAATGGTACAAGTTTGATACAAACTTTTAAAAGACAATTTGATAAACAAGGTAATGGTACTATATTTCCATATGTTCCTGATTCAGCATCATTTAGAAATCTTAATTTGACTTCAAAACCAACTTTTTTCGGTTGTGATGCTAAAAATTTATCTTCATTAACCTCAAATTCATCTGGTTCAGTCTATGATTCTCCCTTGATTGTTTATACTGCTAATAGACCATTTTCTTATTGGTCAAACACTTCAACTTTTAAACTTAGCTATAATGGAAATGAGAAGTTTGGACTTATTAAAAATGGATTTGAAGTTGCTTCAAGATTAAATCTAACTTTGGATTCAGATTGGCCAGCGTGTGTTGGTTGTGCAATCATTAGACGTGAACAAGAAAGACAAGGTATTGAACAATCTGATCAATGTAAAGAATGTTTTCAAACTTATTGTTGGAGTGGTCTGCTTGATAGTGATACCACACCAGGAGTTAATTTCACTTCCACTGGTCAAACATCTGGTGATGAAAGTGGAAGTGTTTCAAGTACTGGTAAACCGAAAAAGAGTAATGGTATTATTAGTTATGGTGATGGGTTCATTAGTGCCATATTTGGATTGATTGGATATTTGGCTGTGTTAATCATCTAAGCGAAGTTCATGAGCGAAGCGAATGAAATAAGGTGATAATTAAGATCAAGTTAAGAGCAAGGGGTTATAAGAATTTGACTAGGAAGGCGAGTCATGAACAATGTGGAACTTGGATTAAAGTGGCCAATGAGAAATAGCCACTGATTCATAGTAAAATCATGAGCAAAGATCATAAACGGAGGCAATCGGCAGAGGTGAGTGGATGAACCCTATCACTATCAAATTAATTTATAAAAATAAGTGAGTCATCAACTAAACTCATTTACCTGACACTCATACATCTTAACCAAAATTGCTCACCTCAATAAGTCTTCATCATGTCAAAAAACGTATTTATTCCTCTCTTTTAAAATTACGCCAAAACTTTTTTCCACATACTTACATAAAAGTTTTTGTTTAATTAATAGAAATATGATTTGTTATTAGTTAATCCGAACCACATGTTGTAATTTATCTTAAAATTTGCAATTTTCAATAAAACGACATTGCTGCAATAATGTCGTATAAAATCTCTTTCTATGCGCAGATTAATGTTGCTTCTCGGAAATTTACACCAAATTAGGAAATTGAATCCTAATATATAAAGCTAACCATTTTACGGAAGTCTTAAACATATTTCATCATGTCTTTCACAAAACAAGCTGAAATCTCTCAATTCCAAGGGAAATTACTCAAATTATCTCATGAATCAACTACAACTTCTACAAATATGGATGTAAATGTCTTTATCCCATCAACTTCAAAATCAAAGATACCAGTATTAGTTTACCTTTCTGGTTTAACTTGTACACCAAATAATGCCAGTGAAAAGTCATTTTTCCAGTATTTTGCTAATAAATTTGGTTTTGCTTTAGTTTTCCCTGATACTTCACCAAGAGGTGCAAACATCTCCGGTGAAGATGATTCATGGGATTTTGGTACTGGTGCTGGATTTTATGTTGATTCTACAAATGGACCATGGTCTAAGAATTACAAGATGTTCAGTTATATACATGAAGAATTACCAACAGAATTAGCAAAGTACTTACCCATTTTAGATTTTGAAAATGCTTCAATCACTGGTCATTCTATGGGTGGAATGGGTGCTTTAGTTGGGTTTTTGAAAACAAACAAATATAAATCAGTCTCAGCTTTTGCACCAATTTCAAACCCTACTAATTGTCCATGGGGTGAAAAATGTTTTGGTAATTATTTAGGTAATGATAAGTCAACTTGGAAAGAGTATGACCCAACTGAATTGATAAAATCTTACAAAGGTGAACTTTCTTCAGATATTCTTATCCATCAAGGTGCTCAAGATTCATTTTATACTAAAGATCACCAATTACAACCAGAAAATTTTGTTAAAGCTGGTGAACATTATAAAGGTACTATTGATTTAAGAATTGTCGATGGTGATCATTCTTATTTTTTTATATCTTCTTATGTTGAAGATCATGCTAAACATCATGCAAAGTATTTAGGGTTATAGCAAATAAAGGGGAGGTTATAGTAGAGAGGCTATTGGTGAGTGATCATGGATGAATGTTTTTGAATGAATTTGATGTAAGGAAGGAGAATTTGCTTTTATTGGGCCAGTGAGCTTGTTTAAGAGCTTATTAGCGCTATCTTACCTGATAATATCCAATGGTCATCTGGATTGTGGTCAAAACTATAAAGCAGATTTTGAGTATATGGTGATACTAGTCTCAAGACTTTATACTTAGCCTTACTTACAACTCAATTTACAATTTCAGTCAAATATTCTTGTAGTAATACATTACTCTATACAATCATCAGAGCATTTGCCACCCTCTTTTCCCATCAGGATTCAAATTTCGATATCCAAGCAACACACCATTTCACCTTTGATTCATCCTTTTTATTCAATTCTTTGACAATCTTCAAAATCAAATTACAACTCTTTCTTATGTCTTTTGTAATCTTTGTGGTCTCTTCATCAATTGTTTGATCCATCATCAAATCTACAATTAACTTATCAACGTTTTTGACAACTTCACGTTGTTCATTATAGATCTCATCAATAGATTCACCAGTTATAACCTTTGGTAATGATCTTGTTAATGATGTTAGTAATAATTTGATTAGTTTAATCTTTTCAAACCATCTTTTACTGAAATCTATAAGTTCTTGTTTATCTATTTTATCAATTGGTGGTTGATCTTCTTCCTCCTCATCATCTGAATCATCAAGACCAAACGGATCATCATCATCAAATTCATCAGGATTTTCAGCCCATTCACCAAACTCATCTAAACCATCATCTATTAGTATGAGACTTTGCTTGATTTTAGCAGTGAGCAAGCTTAGTTTACCATTATCAACAAGCTTTGTAATCTCGTCACAACAATTCCAAATTTTACCAACCGATGTGAGTCTTTCAGATGTATCAACATCTTCAGTATTTTCATCCTTTTCTATAATCTTTAACTCCTCTACAAATAGACTATTTGTCGCTATCAAATTACCTATTGACCCTCTAATTTCATTATAAAAGATATTTGATATTTCTTTTGCATCCAACTGACTTAATACTGAAACTAGAAATACAACACTTTCTGATAATTTTGACAAAGTAGAATAAGCAGCACCAGGCAGCTTCTTCAAGCTTTCGGGTTTGAATATAATTCCAACTTTAGTTGTATGAGCTTTGATGAGTGAAATAAGTTTGGTGGTCTCTTCAAGAGGATTTTTAACTTTCGTTGATTTGATATCGTCTAATGAGCCATTGGTTATCTTGACCAGCCAATATTGTAATGCATCACCGAATGACGTTAATAATTTAGGTAAGTCTTCTGATGCCATTAAGGTATGATGAGATGAGACCGACCTGAAGGTCGCGATGAGATTACAAAAATGCGACATTGAGCATTGATTTTGGTGACAAGGTGATGGATTTTACACCTACATAGTTGTAATATAATGCTTATGGAATGAAACTACGACTAGTCGCTTTTTTTTTTTGAACTTACTACTACTTACTCTTTTACCAATCTTCATCATCATCCTCATCATCACTACCTGCTACTTGACCTTTTCTCTTATTTAATGCCGATGCTAATGCATCAGCCAATGTTGCAGGAGGTCCTGATCCTGCTGGTTCTGGAGTGACACTAATAGGTTCACCTCTTGCTTCTTGTAAAATTACGCTCGGTTTTTCTAGATTAGATTTATCTGTTTTCTTTAATGCACCTACCCCAGCACCTCTAATCGAAGAAAGTAAAGCATCTCTCGAGGAATCAATTGCTGGTAAAGGTGTCAGATTAGATGTTGGTTGCGTTGGTGGAGGTGGCGGTGGAGGTGGTCCTGAAGAAGAAGTTGGTGGTAATGGTGGTGGAGGTGGTGGTGCACTCGATTGTCCCATTGGTGGTAATGGGGGTGGGGGAGGAGCTGTCGATTGGCCCATAGGTGGTAATGAAGATGGAGGAGGTGCACCTGATTGACCAATGGGTGGTAGCGGAGGTGGTGGAGGCGCATTTGATTGTCCCATAGGTGGCAATGGAGGTGGTGGAGGAGCTGTTGGCTGGCCCATTGGGGTATTATTTGTCGGTGGTAATGGAGGTGGCATATTGTTTGTTGGTGGTAATTGAGGTGGTATATTATTTGATGGCGGTTGATGAGGTGGCATTTTGTTTGCTGGTGGTAATTGAGGTGGGATATTTTGTATAGGATCCTGAGAAGCTGGTATTGAATGAACCCTGACAGGTGGAGGTGGTGGAGCATTTCTTGCTCTAGGTGGTGGAGGTGGAGGAGGGCCATTTGATTGTGGTGTTGAAGGACTAGAATAAGATGTCGGAGGTCCAGAAGATAGAGGTGTCATTTGTGTTGAAACTCTTGGGGGTGGTGGTGGGGGCGCACCTCTTGAAGGTGGTGGTGGAGGAGGACCAGCTCTATTTGGAGGAGGAGGGGGAAGTGGATTATTTCTACCGGGAAGTGGTCTTGCTACAGGTTGACTGTTCTGTTGATTGTAAGGTTGTGGGGGCTGTTGATGGTATTGCTGTTGCTGTTGCTGTTGCTGCTGCTGTTGTGGTGGTTGTTGTGGAGATACCTTAGGTATTGCTGACATTGGTGGTAATCTGAATCTTGAAGTTGGAGGTTCACGTGGCAGCTCAACTGGTGGAGTTGAATGAGACGAATCATTATTCGATTCATGTTCAAATGACTCATTCTCACTAGGTGTTTCAGAAGTATTTGATTGTTGAGGTGGAGGAGGTGATGAGAATGATGATGTAGGTGGAGATGACATTGACGGCGTTGGTGGAGGTGGAGGCGCTGCCTTTTTGGGTTTATTTGGTTTTGGAGGTTCTGATGATTTTCCTAATCTTCTTGGAATAGGTGGTTCCAATCCAACCAAAGGACCACCTTGACGACTTATGTAATCTTTTATGAACTGAGTATTATCAGCAATCATGTCTTCGGTAATACCAGCCGCTTCTAATTCCGAATACAAAGAACGCCACTCGGGTGGTGGGACATCATCATAATATAAAACACCCTTTGCTCTTCTTGAACGTTGAGCTGTATTTACATCGATGAATTCTCCTCTTGGTCCTACTTTTTGTGTTTCTACTTTTGATTTTTTCAATTCAATTGCATTTTTGTTATTCGCAGTTTGTTTGGAAGCATATTTCTGTCTTGAAGTTACCCTTTTGAAGAAATGTGAAGCATCATTTGTGTCTTCGAACAAAAGTCCAATCAAACAATCTTCAATAGCAAATGTGTGAAAAAATTTACGATCTTGATGATATTCAAAATCAATGTAAAGCTCTTGATCCCATAAGACCCCTCTATGACCGAGTATATCAATCAACTTAAGAAAAAATGTATGACCAACAAGATCATCAACTAAAGCTATTGCTCCTTGTAGTTCAGTATATTGCCATTGGGTTGGATCAGGGTAGGCAATATATATACGAGCAACTGTAGCATCTATGATTTTGTTGTTTGTTTTCGGTACTGCTCTTTTGATCTTTTCTTTATCGTTAGCTGTAAGTATACCCATGTTGGCGTAGTTAGTTGAGTAGTTGGCAAAGTAGTGAGGGTGTGTGGATTGAGAGTTTGTATGGGTGTATGGGTGAAAATATCTCATTATCAATTGGAAAATTTATTTGTACTGATCAACTATGTCAGGACGTCAAGGTGGTAAACTTAAACCATTGAAAGCTGGAAAGAAAAAGCAACATGATGAAGATGATGAAGATACAGCTTTCAAGGCTAAACAAAAGGCTGATGCTCAAGCAAGAAAAGAAATGGCCCAACAAGCTAAAAAAGGTGGTCCATTAGTTGGTGGTGGTATCAAAAAGAGTGGAAAGAAGTGAATATTGTCAAATTAGATTTTGTTAATACACATTGGTCATAGGTATATTGTAGATAGAGTGATAGATGTTTTACGAGCGAGAGAGGACATTTCGACTATTGCGTTTATGGTACCGAGATAAATTCAATCTATTAAACCATCATATTCGAATTTGAAAGAAAATTCTTAGTGGGCCCTGCATTCCACCGCTTCAAGCTATATGGTATTTGCTTAAAAGGTTTAAACTCATCTATCAGTGAGTCTCGCGAAAAAAAAACGACCTCGGTGAGGGTCGAACTCACGATCTTGAGATTAACAGTCTCACGCCTTAGCCAACTTGGCCACGAAGTCATTACTTGTAATAAAGGCTGTAGAAAAAACTATCACAAGGTTTTTTAAGATTTTTCTACACGACTTTAGATCAACATCATCTTCATTACTCTACATTATGCCAGCTTTACAAAAAGTACATGCAAATGTTGCTAATCATTTGAAATTAATGGATAAAAATCTTGCTGCTAATTTGATACGTCATGAATATATAGTAACAGGTAGAACCAAAGCTAAAAGAGCACAGAGTAAGATTGAAAAATTTTTAGGAAAGGCTATACACACAGATAAACAACTTCAAGACAAACCATTTGAAGAAAGATTTGCCAGTAATAAAGACTTGGAGTATTTGCAAAAAGCGGATTTGAATGAAATTGGGACAAAAATTCTTAAAGATTTGACACCAAGATATACAAAGAGAACTCATGGGTTTACTAGAGTTTTGAAATTAGAACCAAGATTAGGTGAAGATAAAGCTCCAATGTCTATTTTAGAACTTGTAGACTCAGATTTTGAGATCAAGTTTTGGTATTATGCAAAAATTGTTGCAAGATTACAATTACAAGGTTTACCACTTGATGATTTGGCTGAGTATAATGTGAAGAAATTGGTACAATTCAGGGAAAATGGTGAAGAAAAATTTAAGGATGCAGTTGAAACGGCGAAAAGGGAATTTTTCAAATATGATGTTGAAACTGGTGAAGTGAAAGATGAAGGAATGAAGAAGAATTTAGAGAATTTACCAAGTAATTTGGAATTTTATGGCGGTTCTCTTGTAGGTAAAGTTTTAATGTCGAAGAAGTATGAAACACAAAAGAGACCTGAAAAGAAAATCGTTGAACTTCCCAAGTCACCATTCTTAGAGGAAGTTAAATAGGCGTATGTATATAGAATAGTAATAGAGAGGGAAAGACTGAGATGAGGTAAATGTCGTAGTAATACCACGTTAATGTCGCATATGGGGTAAATGATATCGCGTGTGTTGCATCGTATAGACTTTATCTTCAAAAATCCATTGATGTGGTTCTCAAACAACAACTTCCCTACAATTAACAAAACTGCTCTTATAATCGGTGGATCTCAAGGAGTTGGTGCTGATCTTGCTTTACAGCTATACCATAAAGATTGCTCTGTAATACTTGTAGCTAGAACTGAATCAAAACTAATTGAACAAATTGAAAAGATAAAGAAAAATGTTGGTGAGAAAACAACAGCTCAATTGGATTATTTTGTGAGTGATGTTTCCAAGTATGAAAACGCTGAGGCTCTATGGTCAAAATTGGACAAATTCGATCCAGATTATATCTTTTTATGTGCTGGTTCATCAATACCAAAGTTATTTAATGATTTGACTTCAGAAGATTTGAGTTCAGGGATACAAATCAACTATAACACGTGTTTAAATACATGCCATGCTGGATTTAAAAGAACTCTAGCAAATAATGTCAAATTATCACCTCATCAATTCAAACCACGTCACATAATATTCTTTTCGTCAGTTGTCAGTTTCTTTCCTTTTATTGGCTACTCTCAATATGCTCCAATGAAAGCAGCAATTCAATCTTTATCGATTATTTTACGTCAAGAATTAGCTCCATATAATTATAGAGTTTCATGTATATTCCCAGGAAATTTTAGTCTGGAAGGTTTTGAGCAAGAACAGTTGACGAAGCCAAAAATTACAAAGATAATCGAAGGACCATCAGATCCAATTTCAAGTGAAAAATGCGCTCAAATGATATTGGATCAGTTATCAAAAGGTTATGATACAATAACTACAGATTTTGTAGGTTGGTTATTAGGATGTTCAGTTTTAGGAGTTTTACCAAGGAATTGGTCAGTATTTCAGATATTAGTTAGTTTTGTGTTTCTGTTGATTGCACCGATTGCTAATGTAATTATGAATCTGATGATATTGAAATATTTTTTGAATGAGCTGGAAGAAAAAGAAGAACAAGAAGATTTTAAAGGGAGTGTTTCGCTGAATAGGGAGCCTCGAAAGGATTGAGTGAGATTTTAATGACTACAAGAGAGGATGGAAGGTCATATGAGTTTTGTATTTCAATGGGTAGGGAGTAAATGTAGGACTTTAGTTGGCTTACAAGCCAGGGCCAGAGAAGTTGATTGACATGATTGGCTTTCTTTTGAAAATGCTTAGGAAGCATTAAGGTCCATAGAGTAGCAATAAATGCTATATAATTGCTACATCCAAATCCTTTTTGTTTCAAACTAATATATTTATTGAGTGACCTTCGAAGTTCTTCAAAAAGTCCTTCTAGATACTCTACTCTCACTACCTCTACACATATTTTCTCCAATTTTTCCAACTTCCTTTAGAACTAAGTTCAGATCCCACTATCACCAACCTCACTTACTTCTCCAATGAATTTTTCAACTTATCACTATACTCTAAAATAGCTTCTTCAGCATTAACACCCCATTTATACCAATTAATACTATAAATCCAGTTAACCATTTGTATAACTTCGTCATTCCAAATATCTTTACATGTTTCTTTTATACTTCTTTCTTGATATTCGATCTTCTTACTAATTGGCTCGATTTCGACATTTATATCTTTGTCACTAAGTATTCTATTATTGATATATCTATTTGAATATTGCAATTGGGAAGATATAAATTTCTGGTTTTTATTCAAATATTCCCCAGTATAATACGTTATTGATGATGTAAGGAGCAAACCTCCGAGAAATCCGTGTATTCTACCACCCATGAGTCTTGCTGAAGCTTGAATGAGATTGGTGATTGAAGTGTTGATGTCGCAAAAAAGGTAGTGCAAGGGAAAAGTTGATTGGGTGCAAATGTTGATGGATGATGAAGGGAGAAGAAGGAGAGAAGAAGATCTCAGATACCTGGACTAATTTAAAAGTACTTACGATGCATTTGGAAATGAGAAGTTTCTTAATGACCTTGTCAAGAATGCTCATAACTGTTATGAGTAGAAATTCAACAAAAAATTCATTTCTCTCATCTAAGCAATCAGATCGTTTGAATTCACAGTATGGAAGAATTAATTAAGAACCCCTATGTCGCTAGATACCTACATAGACCTACAAATCGACAAAATGAATTGACGCTAACATAAATATCCTTTGTTTTTTTCATTTAATGGTATTATATGATTATCCATTCCAACTGAACCAACTTACCACAGCATCATCTTAGAAGAATGCTCCATTTACTTAAGTAAGCTTCCAGTAATTTTTGTCTTACTCCGAGTAGTTTGAAATATTCTTACTTCTCTCAAATCTCCAACTGAAACCTACCTAGTAGTTTCACAAGGTCTCAAGGTCATAGGGTCATTTTGGCCAAAACTTCAAAATAAATCTAGTACTTCTATAAACCTCCCCAACTCTTTCCACCACCTCCTATAGCCTCTTATCATTCTATTTACATGATTCTACCCTTTAATATCTCACTTTTATTATACTTCTCCCTCTAATTTCTTCATTTCTTCTCTTAAAACATTTCTGATAAACTCAAAAACAACATTATTATCTAATTTGACACTCTCACCACTTTCTCTCAAAGCTTTCACTTCTTCAATAGCTTCATCAACATCTCTCAACAAAAATGGTAATTGTTCCATTATACCATTTAAAGGTAATTCAAAACTGTCCTTACCATTAATTTCAACATACCTTGATGTCTTTAAGTCTGAAATATACTCGACCCCTTTAACTAAATGGATATTTATGTCTTCATCTAAATTATAATCCTCTAATTGTGGCTGAATCCCGAATAAAGCATATTGTAATCTTACTAACTTTTCATTCTCTTTTATGATTTCTTCACTAGAAGCATTGATATAACGTTGTTTGAATTCTTGTAAATATTTATCTTGAGGAAGTGTTGATGCTCTTTCTACAGCAACCTGTCTTTCTAATAAAACTTGTTTGATACGTTTTTGTACCAAAACTAACTTTGAGTCAACTACATCATGTTTATGAACTTGAGAATAATGAATGGATTGTCCTAATCTAACCTCCCTTGCTAAGATATTACGTTCTTTTAAAGTCAAATACCAAAGTTTGTGTAAATCATCGAATGATTTTCTACGTAATTCTGTTAATAACCAAGGTCTACTATGGTCTTCAATATCTGAAGCTTCACGTAAACAAGTTGTTGATTTATTACCATCAGGAAAGAATGCCCATAATGGATGATCTGGTGAAACATCAAAATTTTTATGAGTTGGTAAGATTGGTTGCCTCAATTTAATTGATTCTGGGTTTGTAAAAGTAAGTGGTTTGACTCTCTGAAAGAGTTTTGTTGATGTCAGTAGATGTCTCATTGGGGTTAGGTGATGTTGATGAATTGAGATGAGTTTATGAGAAAAGTCAAGTATACACGACATTGTCGACGATAATTGAATAATGTCGCGGTACAAATGATCAGTGTCGCAAGTTTTTCATCGAACTTTGAACCATTATAGATCATGTCAACTATACAAACTGAGCAACAGTCCCAAGAACCACTTGATTTAATTAGATTTCAACTTGATGAATTAGTACTTGTTAAACTAAGAGGTGCTAGAGAATTAAAAGGTAAACTACAAGGTTATGATTCTCATTGTAATATGGTATTAAGTGATGCATCAGAGTTTATATATGATAATGAAGGTGGAGATACTAATGTTAAAAAGACTGAAATGGTTTTTGTAAGAGGAGATTCTGTTATATTGATAAGTCCGATTCAAGAGTAAGGGAGAGGAAGAGGTGAAACCAGGGGAAGTATCAAGACTGGAATTATGAGAGGCGGTATCAAGAGAAGAGGTATCAAGAATAGCGAGTGACAGAGTCTTCGGGATAAGAAATTACAAGAAGATCTTCCCAGGGCTTAAAAATAAGAGAACTTGAGAAAGGAAGCACTTTCTTGGTTTGGCATTGAAATTGAAGTAAACGATATGGGGAAGCTATCAACATAAATAGATATCATCATTATACAAATTCATTCAATACATGAGCGAAGCGAATGTTTTAATTGCTTTCTACGCTCTTCCTATTCATCGATAACAATATAAGCTACATATTTGCTTCGCTTTTGTACGCTCTTACTATTCATCGATAACAACACAAGCTACATATTTGCTTCGCTCTTGTATAGATTACTTTCTACGCTCTTCCTACCCATCGATAACAATACAAGCTACACATTCACTCTGTTCACATTCGCATCGCTCATATTCTCTAACTGATTTGCTTCGCTAATCAGTTTTCATTAGTTGTCATCAATCACCTCCCTCATCAACCCCAACTTTCTTGCATTACCACTCCACCTCTCTTTAGCTTCAGCACCATGTTCAATAACATCATTGATATTAACCCTTAAATTTTCAATCATCGTATCATATTCCTCAACCGATATTCCACCAATATTACCAACACTCGAACTAACATCATAAATAAACTTACCATCATCAAGTTTAAATAATGTCTTATTACTTTTTATATGATCTTCTAAATATTTTGACATATCTACAGAGCTGAAACTAACCTCTTTGAACAATTCTTTAAGCTCTATTTCATCAAAAATCATTGAACTATAATCGATTTGTGTTGGAGTAACATCATACAAAACCTTTTGATCTTTTATTCTTCTTATTCTTCTAGCCAGTCTATTATTTAAACCAGTCTCAAAACTCTTCATTAACACCTTCATCTTATCTATTATTGGCTTTTGTATATCTATTAACCTTATGATCTCATCTTCAATAGAGTTTTTTTTAGTTATAACTTCATCATATTGAGTAGAAAGTTGGTCAATTGGTATGGTTTTATGAGTATTTAAATGATCTGTCATTTGTTTTAATCGAAGTTGATATTCTTGTTCTATTTTATCTAATTCATATTGAAGTTTAGTTATAGAGATGAGGTCATTTTCGTTGTTAGAAGAAGTTTCCGAATTACGCAATAGTCTTGTAGTTTCTAGTATATCTTGACGTAATTTGAGATATTGTTGGGATTGTTTATCATAGTAATCAAGGTGACTTGTAATAGCTTCTGATATCATGAGTTGATGAGATGATGGAATCCCGATTGTCATATAGAGGAGTGAGGTTGCGAATGCAATCCCGTGATACATCATGACAGTGTATGACTCCAGTACTATCATTCACTTGATTACAATTGATCTATCATTTTTAAAGCTATCTAAACACTTTTATGAATACAATCATCGTATTCCTCTTTAATGATTTTCTTCACCAAACATCATTGTCATCTCTCTCCCACCTTACTCATTCGCTCCAATTGCCCAACTCAACCCATTTACAAATAGATTTGATATCTTCTCACCAGCATTAACCCCAGTATCATTCAACATTTCAGTTGCAAAATTCCCAAACTTCATACTAGTATCACCTGATTGTAATTCCATTTCCAGACTAGTTTGTAATTTTTCATACTCTTCATCAATCCTCCTATTTATAACTTCCCATTGTCCAATTATAACTTTACTATTATCAAAACTTGTTTTACTTGGTTTTAGTTTTAATGTCAATGATAAGATTTCTCTTTGTTGTAATAACATCTCAAGTCGTTTTGGATTGAAATCATCATCCATAAGTTCTGGTGAATTATATTTACCTACTTGATAAAATGCTAACCAAATGTCATCAATAGATGATTCTTCCTTATTAAAGAATTCAAATAATTCTTTAGATTGTTTATAAGCAAATATAAAGTTATTATCTATTAGACCAGCCTCAATTACCATGGATTTTAATTTGGTAAGATATTGTTGTTCTACATCAAAATAAAGAAGTAGATCCACTAGGATCTTGTAAAGTTTCTCAAAAGCAAGATATGATTTTGGATTCTGTTCTAGAATTAAAGAAATCAAAGTCATTGGTGTTGTAGATGATGATACTTTTGGATCAAATTTTGAAATCAACTGTAATGGAGTAAATGGTTTAGCTCTTTCAGCTACAATTTTGAAATTCTTCATATTAGATATAGCTTTCAAAAGATGTTTGATCTTTATAACTTGATATTTTTGTTTATCATCTAATTGAATTCTATCAAAAAGTTCAACACATTGTCTTGCTTCATTTAGTTTCCCTATTTTGTCATTTAAATTCGATGCTTGATTAAAAGAATTCCAGAACTTGGTCTTTATTAAACCAAATGATGATGATTCTAAAATATCAATTTTCTTTAGAATTCCAAATAAGTTCATAAAAAGAAGTCTATCAATAATGACCGAATTGATGACTTTAATCTCTTCATCTTTAGTAAATTCAGCTTTAAAGAAATTTGTTGATTCTATTAATAATTCCCAATTATCTTCACTAAGCCCAACCAAAATATTTGAAACTTCTCTTTCTTTATCGTAAGGATCAGTTGAATATTTCAACTTTAAGACTTTATCTATACCAAAATTTGTTGTTGTGCAAAGTGTTTTACTTATAGAAAGAACCTCTTTAAGAGTTTTCAAACTCCATGTATCTGGTTGAAATAAAGGAGATAAACAATTTGTAGGATCGGAAACAAATTCTTCAAGACTCTGGTAAGTTTGGTTATCATCAAGCTTGATATCAGAAGGTTTACCAATTGGTAAGTCTTTTAATTGGTCCAAATTCTTTAAATATTCTTCATATTGATTTGCCTTCATTATCAACGGATCTGAGTTATCTGCTTCAAACAAACATAAACCAAAGTAATACTTAAGTATATCTAAATAGCCCACAACGTCTAAATCACTTTTTATAATCTCATCTATGAATTTATGCCAATTTGATTGAGGTTGTGTTATCAAAAAGTCCAATAGTGGTTTACGGTTGTTTGTAAATTTTATAAAGGGAATATGAAGACCAATAAGATCAAATTTCTCCTTATCATTCATGTTCAAATATTTATGGAATTGGATTGTTGAATTTATATTTATATAGGGTTCAACTATACCATTATACCATAAACGAAATGGCTTGTAATTTTGTATTATATGAAAGATAGGTGTTATAGAAGAGAAGGGGATATATTTAGATAGAGATGAACTCTTTAATTGGATGAATTTGAATAGGATTTCTTCGATAGTATCATCATTCTGTAAATCAAGATCGATTTGGTTTAGTTCATTTAATAGTTCATTAGCAGTTTCGATGATAATTTCATTTGTCATTGATTCTATAAATGGAGAATCGAGGTTTGTATAGATATCTTCTATTGTCGAGGGTTTTTCTTCTAAGTATTCTTGAACTCGTAGACTCAAGTCTCTTGATGATAATCTTAATGGAGATGAGTAAAGTATTATAAGTTTTAGTATATTTTGAGGATTTGAAAATGAAGCATTGACTTTAAATTTTGAAATAGAACAAGATTTTGTAATTTCTTCATATGTTGCTATGAAAATAGAAGCATCAAGTAGGGTATTGTTAGGTTGATTCATGTTGATAATGGAGTGAGAGTGCGGGAGAGAAGTGCGAAGATGAGAGCGAGGGACGAGAGCGAGGTTCGATCTGGAGACATAGCGAGAAACAATGCGAGAAACAGTGCGAAGACAAATGCTGTACTTCATTAGACAAGCACAAACCAACCGATGCGACATAAATCTACTAACTATTGAGACATTACATATCTAGTATTATGAAATGTTCGGGATTTGCAATTTGAACTTATCAAAAAAGCCACTGCAATACTAACAAAACCACTCATTTAAGTAGTTAAAAGAATTCATCTTTTTTTCAATTCTACCCTAAAATTAACTACTCATCCCCAACTCCACACTTTCACTCATTGCGACATAATCCAATATATTCGCGACATTAAATACTTCCGCTACATTGAATACTTCCGCAACCCACGTCGCATCCATACTTCTCTCCTCTCTCATCACAATCAGCTACAAACCTCCATTACTTTTTACTAAACCCTTCCCCTATGACATCCTAAAATCAACTACAACCTACTCAATTACTTAAATTGGCAACAAATTTTCAATCTTACCCTTATGGGAAATTTATATATAACCGATAAGTTAAAAACTTTCCTAAGCATAAGCTTGTTTGATTAAGTGGTGACCAACATAAGCTGGAAAATATCGAAATGAATAAAGAACCACTCATGCTTTCACCATAATGCCATCTCCACCCCTCAAATACGAAATATCAATATCCAAATTACATCAAGTCATGATCAATTCAATAGAGACTTTTAATATAAACTTTTCCTTCTATAATAAATGATCAAAACAAGTTTTATACTTCTGAAATTTCAATGAAATGTCCGATAAAATTTGACTTTCAAAGATTGAACCTCCTCTGTTACATTTCTTATCGAAAGCTAAAAGTTAAAAATTCTAATTTTAGCACCTTGAACCACAAATTAAAGAATTGGTAGAATCTCGGCAAACAATTCTTCCCTAGAAACCCAAACTTTCTAATTTTAGAAGATGAATATGAAGATTTCTATAAGATTGTCTTGGTTAATTTAGGGTCAGTCCTATATAATGTCGTACCTATTATTTATATACACGACAGGATGCAAAATTATCAAGAATATAAAAAGGTAGTCAAGTCCTTAATCTGTAGAACAAATATGAAATATTTAATTTTCTTTATCATTGGATTCACATCAGCTGAATTATTCCTTTTACAATTGATACGTTCTGGTACTGTTTATCAATTTGCTCAAGTTGGTATTTCTGATAGTAAATTAATTGTTGGAGAAGTTGAAGATAAGTTATTTGAATTTCAAAATGGAGATTTACAAAGCACAAAGACTAAAAAACTAGTTGGAACCGATTCAAAAGGAAACTTTGTAACACTTGATAAACCAGGTAAGAAATGGAAATTAGCAGATAATTACTTTCTGTATGGTGATTCAAGTACTTATGTTTGTTTAGATTCAAATAAGAAGCCATATTTATCAACCAATAATTGTCCAGGTGGTACACCGGTTGCAATTAGTGGTGTAAAACCTGATATTTCAACAACCAAATCACCAACTTTTACAGCTGCAACACCAAAACCAACAACATTAACAACGAAAACTACAACCGTTGCAGTACCACCACCTGCACCAGCAGCTCCAGCTCCAGCTCCAGCTCCAGCAAGTGGCTCATTTGGTATAATTTCAATTTTATCAGGATCACAATTTCAAAATCAAGCAATTAAAAGAGTTGAATCACATCCTCATGTTTACTCTGTTGGTGGTACTGAAGGTAAGGATGTTAGATTTAGATGGCAACCTGACGGCACTTTAATTGATCAAGATAATAGAGGAGTATATCTTAATCCTCAAACTGGTGATTTTGGTGAAACTGATCCATTTGGTAAAAATTCTCCAACCAAAGGTTTCCTGATTAAAGACGGTGCTTTGTTTTTCCAAGGTAATGATAATTGGAGAGCATGTCCATCTGCACCAAATAAGTTTTCATTAGCTAATAATAATTGTATTGGTGGCACTAATATTAAATTGAAAGTCATTTAGAGAGTGAAGTTTTTTAAAAAAGACATCCATCATGAGATTTTACTTGCTATCGTTAATATTGTTGGAATTTACAAAAATGTTTTGTTTTAAGTAATTGCATTGTTTAATATATGAATTTTGAAGGAAGAGAGTAGAGAGAGTAGAGAGAGTAGAGAGAGTAGAGAGAGTAGAGAGAGTAGAGAGAGTAGAGAGAGTAGAGAAAGTAGAGAGAGTAGAGAGAGTAGCGAGAGTAGCGAGCGAAGACAACTATATCAGTAACGCGAGCAAAGAGATCATAAATATAAAATTTCCTCATCAACTACAACATTCACCATAGAGATCTCATTTCTCCATCTTCAACTCTTCATCCACGACGCTACCAATTTCACGCGAGGGTATGAAAAGGCGCGCGCGGTCCACAATCACATCATCTCATATACAACAACAACTACCTTTAAACTTCGTTAGTCTATGATAACAAGATTAACGAAAAGAGTGGTTAAGTATCACAAACACAACCCACTATCTTCCAAAATGAATCCACAATATATACAATATGAAAATCTTTCGTCATTCACTGATGATGCTTGGGAGTTTAATAAAGAGAATAATGAAAAGATCTTAAAACTGAACAACTCAACTGAACTAAAAAGAATTTTACCGAGCTCTCCTTTGAAGCCTTTAACTCCACAAAAACATGCAAATTTACTAGAAACTTTACGATCAATAGTACCAAATAAGAAGTTCAAGATAGATGATCTACTATCGGAAGATTTCTCATTTGATGATGGGATAAGCTCACCAGTGAAACCAACAGTCATACAGAGATTACATACTTTATCAGCTGAAAATGCTCAATATATACCCCCAACTACATATATCTCAGATTCATCTCATGATGATAGTATAAGCTCACCAATGAAACCAACAGTCATACAACAAAGATCATTACATACTTCATCAGCTGAAAAAGCTCAATATGTATCACCACCTACTTACATATCATCAAAATCTAAACAAAATCATACTATACATCTACCTACACAACTTCCAACTGATTCAAAACCATCATCATTAGTAAAAACTGTCAAACCAATTATACTATCTACAGAACAAGAGCATATATTAAAACTTGCTGAAAAAGGAATTTCATTATTTTACACTGGATCAGCAGGTACTGGTAAATCCATTTTACTTAAAGCTATCATTAAATCACTAAAATCAAAATATGGCAAAGGAGAAGTTGCAATAACAGCATCAACTGGTTTAGCAGCATGTAATATTGGTGGTATAACTTTACATAGTTTTGCAGGTGTTGGATTAGGTAAAGCAGAATTAAAATTGTTAATCAAAAAACTTAAAGGTAATAAGAAAGCATTGATGAGATGGGAAAAACTAAAAGTGTTAATAATAGATGAAATCTCAATGATTGATGGTAAATTTTTAGATAAATTGGATGAAATTGCTAAAAAAGTACGTAAGAATGACAGACCATTTGGTGGGATTCAACTAATAGTATGTGGAGATTTTTTCCAATTACCACCAGTTAGTAAAGTTGATGAAATAGAGTCAATATTTGCATTTGAAAGTCAATCATGGAAGAAAGCAATAAAGTGTACTATAATGTTGAAAGAAATATTTAGACAAAAGGGAGATCAAGTATTCATAGATATGTTAAATGATCTACGTACTGGGGGTATTAGTGAACAAACCAATAAAGAGTTTATGTTATTATCCAGATCATTACCAAATTTCGATGGGATTGAACCTGCTCAACTTTATAGTACAAGACATGAGGTTGAAAATGCAAATAAATCAAGACTAAGTCATTTAAAGGGGAATTCAAGAGTTTATAGAGCTATTGATAATGGATCAATGGAACAATCAAAAAGAGATACGTTATTAAATAACTTTCTTGCTCCAAAACATCTTTTTTTGAAAAAGGGAGCTCAAGTTATGTGTATAAAGAATTTTGATGAAACTTTAGTTAATGGATCTTTAGGTCAAGTTGTTGATTTTATAGATAAGCATACTTATATGTACATAAGTAAGATGAAAGAAAATCCAGATTTAAAACTTGATGAGATACAGAAAATGGTAAATAACGATAAGAAACTTGAAAAGTCGGAGAAGACCGAAAAGAAAAAGGTTAAAGATTTTAAAGTTGAGTTACCTCAAGGTATATCACCACCTCCATCACCATCAATAGCCAATGATTCTATATTTTCATTCCTTGAAGATGATACAAAAAGAGAATTTATCGATAATATAAGTAAAAATTCAAGACAGGAACAATTACCATTAGTTAGATTTTTATTACCAGATGGTTTCAATACTAGAGAAGTTCTTATTGAACCTGAGATCTGGGATATTGAGGATGAAAATTGCAAAGTTTTAGCTAGTAGAACCCAAATTCCATTGATATTAGCATGGTCATTATCAATTCACAAATCACAAGGTCAAACATTACCAAAATTAAAAGTTGATTTGAAGCATGTTTTTGAAAATGGTCAAGCATATGTTGCATTATCAAGAGCTGTATCAAGAGAAGGGTTACAAGTTTTGAATTTTAATAAATATAAGATTAAAAGTCACCCAAAAGTTGTTGAGTTTTATAGGAGTTTAAGTCAAGTTGGACCAAAAGCCGATGATTCTTTGAAAAGCAGAGATATATTTGAGAATGTTAGGGGAAGAAGAAAAGAACTGAGTTTTGGTTATGGAAGGATGATGAATTATGAACATTGACTACTGAGCTAGTGAATTAGGAGTTAGTGAAGTAGAAGCTAAGTCGATATTTCATATTAGACCTCGATGATACCACACCTTTTAGCTTCAAATCCTCGACCTTACTTCCAATAATACAAACTATAATTACCCTCACATCACCACTCAAAACATATTCACCTTTACTTTATTTACATGTATTCTATACGTCTACTCATTTATTTACAGATGTTGGTCCATTCACTTTTTGTGAATCTTTATCTTCTTGTTCTTGTAGATGGTTATTTACTTCTTCTTGTAGATGGTCATTTAGTTCTTCTTTTTCCTTAACCTTCAATTTTCTTTCCTTAACTTTTTCCTTCTTCATCTTTCTTGTCTTACTCTTTGCGTTCTCTTCCCCCAATTCCACCTTCCCTTCGATCTCGGTCTCGTCGTCTTCCCTCTTCTTCTTCACTAAAACTTCCTTAATCTTTTCACTAAAACCTGAATTATATCCATATTTCAACGTTTTACATTTCTTTGATTCCTCCTTTATAAAATCTAATCCTAAGTTCTGATTCAATAATAATATTTGACTTAGTCTCTGTAAATCAATATCAAAAGTTCTCGAATCACCATTCATTACTAAACTCACCTTTTTTGACTTCAAGCTACTTAAATAAAACTTCAAAAGATCACAATGAGTCAATTCAAGTCCAGGAATATGTTTGATGATATCTTGAATCTGACTTTGATTCCAGGATGAAAATGATAATTGTGGCAAAATACAATCAATACTAAAAATTACAATGTTTGTAGATGTTTCTAAAGGATAGAAGACTTGCTTCGGATGAATAAGACTAATTAGATCAGATTGTATCTTTAAACCCTCCATTTGTTGCTTCAAGAAATCTATATTGATATAAGGTGGTAAGATGAATATTGTCTTTTCTTTTACCAATTTTGAATATTCCAATATGATTTTCTCCATATCTTTGAATTCTTCTTTACCTTCTATCATCTTGACTTTCAAATACCTAGAGAGGAATCCCTTCATATTATCTTTTGCAATAGCAAGATCGTTAGCCAAAATTTCACTTCTATCACTCAAATTTGGATACTCTTTAAGAACATCTAATGGCTTGAATTTATGCTTCTGTTTAAGTTTTGCTATATAAAAATCAATGTGGTTTGTCTCTATAGGCAGATAACCTCCTACAGTCAAGATCTTTCTTTCTTGACTTCTAAATTGACGATTTGAATCTGTAAATTTGATAGATTTTTCTATTAAAGCGCCAGTTGGATTCTTCTTCTTTTCGATAGCTCTATCTTCTTTCTCTTTAAGATATTTTTGATATTGTGGTTTTAATTGGAATGGTACTTTTATATCGGGTTTGGTTAGACCTTGTTGATGACTAATTAATTCTAACCATTCGGTACTATCACCACTAATAGGTCCATGATTTATACAATATTGGATTGGTTTTAATAAGATTTTTCTTCTTACTTTAATAAGACGTTTAAGTAGATTTAAATTAGATTCTGGTGGTTGAGATCCTTCTATAGTTGATATAGATAAATCAGTTCTATCGAAAACATAATTTATGTGATCAAATGAAGTTGACTTAACATTCACTTCGTCTTCAAAGAACTTGTCTTGTGTAAATTTCATCCTAGTAAGTAAATTCTTTGTGTATGATTCTACTTGACTAGATTGTATTTCACGTAAAACTAATTCGATTTTACTAACAAATTTGCCTTTTTTACCTTTTGTTATGAAATTTAAACCAGAAGAAGAATCTGTAGTTGATATCATAAGATCGAATTTTTCAATACCAATAAATTGTGTTGTAGAAACTCTTTCGGGGTATTGTTGTACTAGATTTTGTAATGATGATGGAGTAGTGATCAAAATTTGTGGTAATGAACCAAAAGTTTGAGTATTTCCTGATTTCTTCGTTTCTAGAATCTCAATTCCTTTCTTAAATCCAATTTCAGCTTGAAGTGATCTTCTTAATACTTTAAAATTCTCTTCACCTTCATCTTTAATTATAGTATCTGGACAGCAATTTATAGGTAGATCTTGGATCATTACTTCCATTTCTTTCATATAAAACCGTAGGATCTCTTCATTTGGTACTATTAAAATAGAGTCATAAGACTCAACTGACTTGTACTTCAATTTACCAAATTTTGGTACCTTTGTTAATGAAAGGTTGATAGAGTAGAGTATCAATAATAAAGAGTTTGAAGAATTTGAACGTAGAATTGAGCTAAGGCTTGATCCAAGTACTGATAAAACTGATCTTTGATCTTGTGAGGGTAAATAATTTGAGCCTTGGAGATTGAATCGTTTATTTAATGTTGATTGTAGAAATGGTAATATACCATAACTTCTGAAATCTGAGGTTGAATTTGTAGGATCGAATTTGAGTATTGTATTGAAGGTTGAGTTATATCGAAGAAATTGGGGTTTAATTGTTGATTTTCGTAGTATTCTGATCATTATGGTGATGAAGTTGGTGATGGATTGATAGAGTAAGGTGATGAGGTAGTGTATGTAAAGACCGAAGCGAGTGAGGAAGTGAGGAAGTGAGTAAGGATAGAGATTCTATTCTGGAGAGACGTTGTAAGCAAATAACCAAAGGCAGGGTTCTTGAGTTCAATCCAATTAAAAAATATGAATGTAGCTACTTAGTTTTAAAAATGCGTTTTGAGGTTGCAAAGTTGCAAAGTTGCAACCAGTAGTTGCAAAATGGTTGCAACACCAAAAACAGATTATCATCGGTTGAGCACCCTTCTCTTGAGTATGGATTGATCCTGATCATTTTTAACTCGCTTGATCTAACTTGTATTTTGATTCATTGTAACCTACCTCCTTCACTATCCAAGCTCATCTCATATTCACTCTCAGACTTCTACACCTCTTGAAAGTTGAGCCACAATATGAAATTCTTCATCGGTCCCTTCAGTCTCAAAGTCAACAAAGGTCATCTCAAGTCAGCAAAATTCAACAAGATCAACAAAATTCAACAAGATCAACAAAATTCAACAAAACTCAATTTACACCAATTAATCTCCCCTTAGAATGACCTGATCTATACAAAATCACCTAAAGCTAATTAATTACAACATGACTTAACTTCAAATTCAAGGTGATTTATTACTTCAATAGATTATACTTTAAAGCAAACTTTTAGGTTCATCGGTTCGATAAAGTTCTCCATGATTAAACTTCTTTGCATTGAATGACTTCAAAAAAAGTTCAAAAAGGCTAATCCAGAGATGATGATAGAGTTGCGTTTTATACAAAGTTTGAAAGTTTATTATAAGAACTTTTGAGCAAGCTCAAAAGTTAGAAAAGGGTTATGATGAGCGATCATTTCAGTGTTTTCAAGTCTCATGCAGCCTAAACTCTTCTTCTGCCTTAACTCTCCTTCTGCCTAATCTCTCATTTTGCCTTATCTCTCATTTTGCCTTAACTCTCCTTTTGCCTCGACTCTCTTGCAGCCTCAACTCTCCTCCAGCCTCAGCTCTTCTCCAGCCTCAACTCTCTTTTATCTCCTTTATCATCCCATTTTACCCCCATCACTTTTACTCTCCCATCTCCTAAATAGAATTTCTTCTAAATCTTCTACCCTCTCCCTTTCTCAACCTACTCTTATCAATCATACCAGCAATATTTGGCATCTTGTTCTCCTTCTCTAACTTTGTCAAATAATTATCAGCATAATCCAAACCAACATGAAATATCTCATCAAATTTTGCAAAATCTAATGTAGCATAATCATCAATTGGTGGTCTTAAATAAATAACCCCTGGGGTCTTCTTTGCAAATTCTAAAGCATTAACACTTGCAACATAAGCTAATCTCATTTGAATATCCATCATATTTGGTACATTTGCGTGTTTTGAAAAGGGATTCCATCTATTTAATAAAACCCAAAATCCACTTAGCGTATCACCATAATTCATTGGAGTTTTATCATCTATAGAACCAACATCAACCGCTATAATGTACTTTGCACCTCTTTTTTTCATTTCTTCAACTGGTAAATTATCTAAATAACCACCATCTAATAACATACTACCATTATAAGTAATTGGTGGTAATAATCCAGCTAAACTCATTGATGCTCTTATAAATCTCCAAGCATATCCAGTTTCATGAATATCCATTGTCAGATGGGTTATATTTGTTGAATTACAAAAATATCTTATCCAGAAATCTTCAATTTCACAAAAGCCAAAAGTCTTCCAAATACCTCTATTAAACTCATAACCTGTTATGTATGATGTTACTGGATATGTCAAATCAAGAAACATTCTCCAATATGAACTTATCCTCATTGAGAATTTTTTGGATTTACCATATATAGATACTATATTATACTCTTTAGCATATAATCCACCAACAAAAGATCCTATTGAGGTCCCACCAATAAGATCTATTGGTATACCATGTTTCTCTAATGCCATTACAACACCAACATGTGAGATACCTCTTGAACCACCACCACCTAAAACTAATCCAATACTTTCATTAGATAGAATTCTAGCTAATCTAAGGAAATCATTTTTATGCTCAATACCATATTTGAATTTATCACCATGATTAAATCTAGAATTTAGTTTTGCAAATTTACTAAACGATAGAGTTGCTTTTGACTTGACCGTCTCAAACTGTTGTTTTATAGTCTTATTTTCATTTATAGTAGTATTACCAATTCTATCAGCTATCTCTTTTATAAATGATTTTTTCTTTACTTGTTGCTTTTCATGTCTTATCTCCATTTGAATATGATGATGTCCATTAACCCAAATACGATTCTTTAGCCAAATACTTGTAGAACCAGGTTCAACATACTTATCCGAATGTATAAGACAAAGATCAGTTCTTGCAGTAGTTTTAAGTTTTAACAACAACTTTTCATAATCACCAATATTATTAGCAACCTCATCATCTTCAGCATTTGCTAATAACAATATACAATCACCTTGTGAGATACAAGTCGATGTCCAATTTGATTTTATAGATGTATCACAAACATATATAATGGTTTCATATTTCTCTTCAAGATAAGCAAAATAACCTGATAATTTCAATCTTGATAATCTTTCGTCAAATGCATATTTACCAAGATGGATCAAAGTAGAAGCTTGGTCTAATGCTATAACATTTCTGCCAATTGCTTTTAATGCTTGAACTAATTTTTCTGCAAATTCTTTTACTGGTAAGCCATCAACAGTTGGTAAAACTGTTATGGTTTTATAATTCGTATATAATTTTTGAGTATTTGAAGTTGGTAAGACTCTTGAAATTGATATATCATTATGTTTTTGGTTTGTAATCATCTTATTAGCTATAATCCTTGAAACTTTGATCATTATTGAAGGATTTTTCATTGATAACATTTCAAATAATGTTCTTGGTATTCTTGCAGTTTCTGAATCTCTAATGGCAATTAAAGAGTTTTGTCTTTTAATGGCGGTCAAAACATCAACTTCACCTATACTATCACCATGACCAAATTCTCCAATAATTTTTAAATCTTCTTTATCTTTTTCAACAACTTTAAACCTACCACTTAAGATAATATGAAACCCATTTGCTGGATCTCCCTGGCTAAATAAAACATTCCCTGCTGATATATGACACCATTCTAAGGCAAAATCAATAAGTACTAGATCTTTTGTAAGTAAAGTCTTTAACTTACATGCTATTGGTAATTGTAAAAAGTAATATTTATCTAAAAGTTTGTTTAAAGATAATTTACTAAGTTTTGCAATCACAACTCCATTTGATCTTATAGAGACCAAAGATTTGATACCAATAATAGAACTAAGATATCCACAAATACCACCTTTTGATATTGAATACAATTTCTTTGGTGTTTGTTCAGATTTCGAATTTAGGATATCAACACTTCCTTCGATTATGTAATATAATCCACAATCTGAACTGCCTTGTTCTATGATTGTTGTATTTGGAGATATGTATTGAATTTCAAGTAATCTTGAGAAGTTTGATTTTATATTTGAAATTTGTTCATGAGGAATGGGAGGTTTGGTGGTACCAAAACCACCTGGAGTTCCTAAGGAACCTGATGAAAAACCACCACCAGAGCCAAAACCACCAGAGGCAAATCCCTTCATGTCATTCTGATTCATCGTTTTATAAAACTTATTACTTGATGTCGAATCTACAGATGCTCTTACCCTTGGACTAAAACCTCCAAAATCACTAATACTACCATTAACGGAATCACTCAATATTTGATCTTCAATATTCCTTATACCAATCATCTTAAAGATATTTTCAATTATAGCAATTCTTAAAGAACTATCCTCTGTTTCTTCACATTCATCGGAGAAAGTTCTATCTCTGATATCTACTGGTAAAGTCTTTCTTAAACTTGGTGATGTATTTATCTTCAAATCATTAATTGTAGCTGTATGATCAGTTCTTCTTGATAATGGTACAGAAGATAATAAATCCCCAGGATGCGTTGGTTTTGATCTTGAGTCAAGTATAACATATCTTGAATTTGAAGTGTTCAAATAACTATTTGCAAATTTTAATCCGGGTCTTTTTGGTTTTGGCATTGGAGCATTATCACCTAGAAATTTCTCTTTAATACCATTTAAAAGATAATTAGGTAACATTTCATTTGGATCTATCTTATCATTAAGATTGATCTCAGTTTCAATGATTTCTCTTGTTAATCCAAGATAATTATTCACTGTATTCATTGTTACTTTATAAAGTCTTGCTAAAACCATTGTAACTATATGAGAAGTTGCTCTTGGGTATTTTTGATGAATACGTTTGAATGCTGATGAAGGTATGATTGCAATGGTTGCACTTGAATTTTCAGAAATTTTTGGTTTTGCAATGATTTTTGGATAAATTGGTAGTGATGATGGTGAGAGTGGAGTTTGATCGAGTTCAATAGGACCATGAAGAGGACCATGTGGAAAGCTATGAAGTGATGGGCCCAAGGATATTTCACCAATTCCATTTAAACTTCCATGACCATGGGTACTTCTATGACGTCCACCTTCTGTATTACCTCCAAATAGACCTATCGGTCTGTTTGTTGGGCTCAGTCTACTTGGTGAGCTTTTACCCTCCATTTCCCCATTTGGACTACCACCATTCATTGGTGTATAAATTGGTGATACCCATGAGATATCATCATTGCTTTCATCACCCGTAAATAGATCCAATGTACTCATTAAACTACTTAAAGCTGATCCACTCTTGACTTCATTTAGTAATCTATACTTTTGATCCCCAATAGTCAAATAATCATCTTTTTCAAAATTCCATTCATCAAATGAATTTCTGGATTGGTTTGAATCATCTATCATTGTATAGACTTGAATAGTACCTTCTACAACAATTGAAAATCCTAAATTCTCATCTACAAATACAATTTCATCATTCATTATTCTTTGAGTGGTCATATTCTTTGTTAATTCATGAAACACTGGTTTTTCTAAGTAACCAAATACTTTGATAGCACTTAAAAACTCATCTAAATAATTTGTAGATTTAGATTGTCCTCTCTTATGCTTTTTACTTGTATCAACAAGATCTAAAACTGATTTCAGTTGAACTTTTTCTTTTTTTTTAGAATATCCAGTTAAGTACTTATACCGTACAATTATAAAGCAAAATGCAGTTACAATAGTTAGATAGACTAGGATTGATGAGATTGATAACGTGATTTGAAGATTCTTACTTAACAAATTCATGAGTATTGATGGGATGACTAAAATTATCCAATTCATAATCCTAAAGAATGTCCACAGTGAAAACCAAACTAATGCATTTAAGTATGATATCGACTCATATGATGAGTTATAAGATGTTTGGTTTGATAGAATGAAATGGTTTGACATGTCTGTGAATGAGATGTATGATGAGATGTATGATGATGTAGATCCTTACTAGTGTACGGCTGTATTGAATCCTATTATGGGTATCTGGTTGAATTTGTGCGTGATATGAATTTCTGAGTCTGTTTTAGTCTTTCTCTTTTTGTCTTTGTCACTTTGTCTTTGTCTATGTCTCTTCTCTTTGTCAACTCTTCCTGTCTTTACTAGTAGTTCTTCCTGTCTTCTCTAAACCTTGACAAAACTAATTCCTCTACCTAATCTTATTCCTGACTCCACGATTATCCTTAATATTATACCTTAAAGGTTAATTTGGTCAATTCCTCAGTGAAGTTTGCTTTCCTTTGAAGAACATACCCCAAATTTAGCGTGCACGAGGTTGATTGATTTGTCTCATCTGCAGTTAATACGCATTTCTCATTCGCCACAGGTCGGAGACACTAGTAACACGAGCTTTTTTTGCTTTACATACACTACTGTTTATAGCTGCATATTGTGAATTGTCTTGCATCTGAAGTTAAATGCAAAGTGAACACTTAAGAAGCACTTCATCGAGTTGACTTGTTGTATATCGAGTCTGGTCAAAATGAAATTTAGTTATAGTAGTTTCTATTGAGGTAGCTACAGAACTGCTTTTGAAAATTTCCATTTGTGTTGCTGAAATTTACACAAGGGCCAGACAAGATAAGTATCAGGCTACTTACCCATTTACAGGATAGAGTGCTTCGCCTATTGAAATTTTAGCATAGAAATCAATTCATAACACACCTCCAATTGCTCATTTCCTAATTTTCTCTGGTTCAATTTAGAAATTCCATGCAAAGGCTGTCTCGAGAAGTTTACCAAGCTCTCTCTACTAAATAAGAACTACAGAAACCAAAACTTTCACAAATATTAAAACAAACTAGAGTCCAAAATGGAAAAAAAGAGGTTTGGGTGAGCTAGAATGCTATAGAATTAGCAGCTTTTTTGATTATTGAAATTATACAAAAAACAACTTGTTGTAAATGTCTTGTATACCAAGTTTTACATGCAGTTATTTTCAAACTCGTGCAAGAAAAGCAAAAAAGTTAATGTCGTTAGTATCTCCGCCACAAGTCACTTGCCACAGGATTTACTCGGATATGACCGAGAAGAAGATGTCAAACTTTTGATAGAGAAGGGCGAAATTTAAAAGATAAAGAGAAATACTTTTGGTCTTTATTTAAGCCAAAATCATATTCTAATCTTCAGAATTAATTGTTTCTCTTTTTAATTATAAGCGTTCATACATTTATCCTGATTAAGCTGATCTAGATGAAAAGAGAGTGGATATGGTAGTAGGTGATTTTGCTATCAGCTCTACTCACGATACTTAATTATAAATCTTCGACTACGACATCTTGAGTTTTGCTTATAATACATAATGTCATCTCTAGATTTGTAATTTGAGCGAAGCTCAACAAGCTCAGTGTAATCTTAGTCAATTGCATCCTGCACCTCATTCGCGTTTATGATGCTCAGGATAATTCTAGTCGATCGCATCTTGAACGAAGCTCAGTATAACTCTAGTTTTTCGCATCCTGAGCGAAGTTGCTCAGTACAACTCTAGTCGATCGCATCTTGAACGAAGCTCAGTATAACTCTAGTTTTTCGCATCCTGAGCGAAGTTGCTCAGTACAACTCTAGTCGATCGCATCTTGAACGAAGCTCAGTATAACTCTAGTTTTTCGCATCCTGAGCGAAGTTGCTCAGTACAACTCTAGTCGATCGCATCTTGAACGAAGCTCAGTATAACTCTAGTTTTTCGCATCCTGGGCGAAGTTGCTCAGTACAACTCTAGTTCTTCGCATCTTGAGCGAAGCTCAGTGCAACTCTAGTTGATCGCACTGCTCGCTTCATTCGCTTCGCTCATGATGCTCGTGACGCTAATAAGGCAAACACCCAAACCTACTCAATATCCTCTCAATCCCATCCATCCCTAACTTCAAATGCTCCATCTCCGGACCATAACTAATTCTAACAAAGTTATACCAAATAACATCCTCTAAATTAGACAAATTCTGTGGATTAATCAAAAAGAAAAATCCTGGTACAACTATAACTTTCTCATGTAAGCACTCATGAAAAAACCCTAAACAATTCGATAATTTCTGTGGTAAATGACTTAAATTCAACCATAAATAAAAGGTAGAGTTTGGTATATTACCATGATTAAATTTGAATCCCATTTTTGATAATCTTTCGATTACATAATCTCGTTTCGACTTGAAATGAATCTGTAATGCTTTCATTTCCAATTTAACCGAAGAAGGATTCAAAAAATCAATAGCAGCATACTGAAATGGAGCATTAGAACCACCATCAAGAAATGATCCAGCACTACTTAATGCATTTATATAATCTTCTGGACCTAGAATCCAACAGATTCTCCAACCAGGTAATCTAAAAGCTTTTGTTAAACCATTTAGTAACAAAACTGGATCTTTATTAACATCTTTTATAAATTCAGCACTTGATATAGAAGAACCCGAACAGTTATCATCATAATAATAATGCGAATAAAATTCATCCATTATGAGTAAACATTTCTCTCTGCATAATTTATGTAATTGATAAAGTTCATCTTTCGTCATACATTTACCAGTTGGATTTCTTGGATTAGAAGTCAATAAAGCAGATACACCTCTTTTCAATTCATGTTTTATAATATCTAGATGAATTTTGTAATTGTCACCTTCTTCTAAAGGTACTGGGATTGGTGAAAAATTCTTAAATAATGATAACATTTCAGCATAAGCTGTATAATCAGGTAAAAAAAAGGATAAATAACAATCACTTATAATAGAAGCAATCCTTGTTAACCCAGCTCTTCCACCAGGTACAATACAAACATTTTTATAAGTATATTTCGATATTTTATCATGACGATATGTTTCATTATAATAGTTTGCGACAGCTTGTCTTAATTCCTTAACACCAGCAGTTGGAGCATATTCTTTAGATTTATCAGGAATTGGAATTGAAGTTGGTCTTTTAAATGAACCAGGAATTGTATCCCCATGTTCAGGTGCACCTTGACCCAAATTTGCCCAATCTTTATTATCACCATTAAAACCATATTCACCAGCTCTTTCTGTAACCCATAAAACACCTGTTGAACTTTGTTTTGTATTCATTGCTGGTTTATGAATTTCTTCATTAAATTTTGGTTTTGGTAATGGGATTGGTGATGCTTCTCTACCATTTTCTGATCTTGAAAGTTTTTGTAACAAATGTTTTTTATGAGCTGATGGATTATGAACGCTAATCGATGGTGTTCTTGATGTTTGTATTGAGTTAAAATGATTTTCTCTTTCTGATTTATCTGGTGTTGTATTTAACATCAATGCTTCAAATAAAGAAGAAGCCGATCTTTTCAATTGATCAGGTAATGTTGATTCAAGTCTTTCAAACTCTTGATAATCCTCTGTCATTGTAGAGATAAGTTGGAATTGAGACTACTGGGAGGTTATAGTTGTTATATACTTGGTACTTCATGTGAGTCAGATGAATTGAGACGTCGTGGGAATGATCAAAATATATGTCTAATGTCTTAGTTGAGGATGTAATGGAAGAGTGAAATCTTAAATCAGATTTGAAATTAGAAGTGAATGGGGTTATGTTTCAGGTTGAGAAGTTGAATTTTTGGATTTTTAATATTGTCTTTATTGTAATTTGTCTCTTTCATTCTCTCTCTTGAATTTCTACAAATGTCGCACTTCCAATGTCGCAATCATATTATCTATCACTAAACTCAATTCATAATGTCATTAAATTTTTTATAGATTAAATAAACTTAAATAGCTAAGATAGCTTAATTTATATTGACACGTTTTTAGGTTATCCCCACTTTTAATACACGAATGCAATCCAATTTAGTAGATATATTAATCCTATTTAAATCGCGACATGTCTCGGACTTTTCAATTCAATTGTCTCACTTCGCGAACTCTTTCTCTTTATACTCCACGACCTCATCGCGACTCATCTTGGAACATCTACAAATATCTTTATACAAAGCAGAACTTCATTATTCAATACTATTATAAAAATATCTTTGTCCTTAATAATGTCCCCTTAATTTTCTCCATTATCATTGATTTCTCCCTCCTTGTACTCCTCTTTCCTAGCTCATCCTCACCTCTTTCTCACCTCATCTCATCTCCGATACGGGGTAGAAACACCGTACAGTTTGTATATTGCAACCAATTTCTATACACTAAATCCATTTCTACAAACTTAAAGAATTAATCTAGTAGAATTCAAAAATCATCTATATACTTCTAACATCCCTAGTCCCAAAATTCAAAAATCGATAACTTCTTCGCTTATATAAGCATGGAAAATGATATTTTGCAAGAAGTTGATCTGGATTCTATTGAATCTTTGACACCACCAAATATGATACAAAACGAATTTTCATTCTTTTTAAGTCCAGTTACATCTATTGAATCAAATGAATCTTATTCTATAAATGAAAAATTAGATATAGTTAGGGAAGAACCTGAAGATAATAATGAACAAGAAAAAGAAGACCTGACTTTACGTTCAAGACAACATCATTCAACAACAAAACCTTCTTCAGCAAATAAATCTTATATAAGAAATAGATCTACATCAAGAAATAGATCGACATCAAGAAATAGATCTACATCAAGAAATAGACCTAGTAATGAATCTCAAGGTTTTAGTCCCCTTCTTTCTCTACCAGTTGAAATTCTTCATCAGATCATAGAAACAATCTATTTTGATGATAATACAAATTCCATCAATTCCAACCTTGAAAACTTCTCTAAAACTATCCCTTTACTATCAAAAACAACTAACCAGTTAGCTCTAAGATTCTTATATAAATATGCAAATTTTAATCGACCTCATAGTTTTGATAAATTCTTATCAAATATAATAACAAAAGATATAGGTAGATATGTTGAGTTCATGGATTTTCAAATGTTTACTTCTATTGGGTTAGGTAGAACTGGAAGAATGAATCAAGAAATCCAAATGGTAACAGCAAATACAATCTCAACTGCTTTAAAACTTTGTACAAATTTGATTGAATTTTTAGCAAGTGAAAATATACAAGATGATATGGATGTAGATGTTTTAAACCATTTATTTAATGAGTTACCCAAATTGCAAGCTTTAGATTTTTGTGGTGCATCATCAGAATCGTTTCTACGAGCATTTCAAGAATTAGACATAAGAAAGGATTCTAAATGTATAACGCTTAATAATGATGGCGAAGAAATCTATAAACCAAATCTAACCAATCTATTCAAATTATCATTTCATGATTGTTCAAACTTAACTTTGGAAGTGTTTTCAAAAGTACTTTCAAGTGCGATTCATCTCAGAAGACTTGATTTGACTCATACTCAAATAACATCAACAATACTTAAGGAATTTTTACCCCAATCAGTTCGCTTGACTCATTTATCTTTAGCAAGATGTTCAAAATTAACAACAAAAGATCTTATAAACTTTTTGGTAAACCATCCAGCAGTGTCAAATAATTCTTTATTATGGCTAAATCTACAAATTGATTCTAATGTTGTTAGTCCTTTATCAGAGATATATTTGATGTATACATTAAGACATCTAACTGCTTCAAATCTAGAATATTTGAATATTGGTGGTTTACCAATTAGTCATAGAATACTAAAGATAATACCTATAAAATTCCCTAATCTTAAAAGTATCATCATAAGTCATTCTAGTGTTGAAATTGGAGAATTAGATGAGTTCCTAACATCGACAAATATCTATCATCTAGACATAACTGGTTGTAAGAAATTAACAAGATTTAATATAACTCATATATTAAAGTCTTTTAATTCTTCTTCATTATCATCATTAGAATTTGATTATAAGACTTTATATGAATTGACTGGTGGTGGTGAATATATTAAAGTAGCTCCAAATACAACAAATTTCCTTGATAATCCAATACCTGCTATTTGGAAGTTTTATGATAATGAGGGTAGAAGAGCTTGGATATATAAATTAGAAGAAACCGATCCTGAGTATCATTCTATATTATATAAAAAATCAGGTGGTTTAATAACATCCAATCTAACTTATTATGATTTGGAAACTGGTCAGAAGATAACCCAAAAGTTGAAGAAACCGAATTTTTTGAAGTATGCTTCAAGTAAGATAAACTGTTCTATTGGATATTACCATTTGAATAAATGTAAGAAGAAGAAATACTTGAAGAACATTGAACCAAACGAGGAGATTTGGCCAGTTGAGTTTAGTCAAAGGGGGATATATAATTATTATTCGTTGAATGTGAAGTAGCGAACAACTCGAACGAAGCGAGAGTTGTGTGTAATTGGGTTTGATATATTCGAGCGAAGTGAGAGTTGTAAGAATTGCAATTGGTGGCGATGTTTGATGGGATCAAAAGTTGGAAAGTTTTAAATTGCAAATGGTCACCGTGACGAGTTGATGGGATCAAAAGTTGGAAAGTTTGAATTGCAAATGGTCACCGTATCGAGTTGATGAGACCAAGGGTCTCCACTGACTTCTTTCTAGTATTGTTAGCATCCAAGGCAGAATAGTGAAACTTGTTTGCTGTGGATATATCATCCTTTTTGGCTTCTCACCTAGTCAGAATTTTAAAAGTCTCGAAGTAACCTGAACATTGTACACTATTTTAGCAAGGTCAAATCTCATCTTCTGAAGCTTCAACCATGCAAGTCGAGCTTTAAGCCCCACTTCCTCTAAAACTCATTTCAAATCATGAAGGTCATTTATCATACCCAACTAAAGAGTTCGCATCTAATACTCCCAACCATCACAACCACCCTAATTAATTAGAATTTAAATAAACATATCATACATGTCTCTTTATAAAATTGAGTCTAAGTGGTTAAAGAGCGAGTTGGGTCCAACATTGCTGCTTCAAAGTTGCAACTAAATTAGCCAATCAAATGGAAATCCATTATCACCACCAAACCCACCATCTTCACCGTCTCCTGTTGGTGTACTATCAGGAGAATCTGTTGTTGTTTCAATAGGTGTTGTTTCAATTGGTGCTGCACTTGTACTTGTTGTGCTTGTACTCAAAGTAGTTGGCTCGCTTATTGATCTCTTTGGTACCCATCCAATTGTAACATCTTGAATATCTGGTGGACCTGGATTTGGATTTCTCTTTCCAAACCACATCTTTCCATTATCATAATCCCAAACAGTATAGATTTCTCTGAATAATGGAGGTCCTTGGGCACCTTCACCAATATTCAAATGATTAAAAGAATAAGCAACAATCTTTGTGCAACCAATTGGGATACTGGCACTGACATTGAATGGTACATCAATTACACCACCAATATTAGTCCAAATAATTGGATCCTCTTGTCTTATCTTTTCACAATCATAATGTTCATTTTCAAGACCATAGATGGCTTTGAATGCATTCCATGAATCTGGATTAATACTTATATATTGTCCACCAGTATCAAACATACCTTTATAACTTGTATTTGAAAGAGCTTGAGTTGTTGAACCATTAATAACAACAGTTGGATTACTTATTTCAAATTGTCCAACATAAGGTAATGGGATCAAATCACCAAGGTATTTTGAATGGTCAATTGTACCAAATTCAGCAACACCATCTAACGTATCTAAATCGGTATAGTAAGTTGCAAAAGATTTTGATTTGATTGCACCACCATCAACCATATCTTGTAAAAGATAACTTGCACCAGTACCATCTTTATCATGAGGATCAATACCAATTAAGGAAGAAGCCCATCCCGAAGCTGAGTTTATAAAGTTGAAAGTGAAACTTGATCCGCCCCATGAACTAACATCTTGACTCCAATTACCATTAAACATCAAGTGAATTTTTGTACTTGACCAACCACCATATCTTAAATCACCAGTATTATTCTTAAAGGTAGATGACTTTGTAGGTTGGTAGATAGGATAACAATCATTATCTGGGTGATTTTCATTATATGTTTGACAGGTTAAAGTATCATTACCTCTCTCAAGGTAAGCAGCCCATGATCCAGTATCAAGTTGAGCAACAATTGTTTGTGGTGGAGTACCTATTTGAAATTCAGCAACAGGTGCATATGTACCCATTATATGCGTTGGTGAAGTGAATTTCACTTCTGATCCAAGGACAATTGGTAGGAGTAAAAGAATAATCTGAATCATACTGATAATACATTCGGAAAGAGAAATTGTCAAGGCTATATATCAACGAACACATGGTACATCGCTAGGTGGTAAGATGAAATAGCGGACAATACATTCTTGAATTTTGAAGAGAATTTTCAGCTATACAACTTAAGGTTTTCATTTAAGTAATTGTGTGTTTCTTTTTAGCCGTAACCCTTTAAAACGGTTAATAGATTCGTAATCTAATTTTGGATTTAAGATTCTTCGTTGGTCCAACTAAACCTAAATTCAGTTGAAATTCGTTGCGAGTTTAAAATCGTTTTAGTTCATGTAGATGTAAGTCCAACTTTTTGTATCATTTCGAATATTGCTGGACCAGGATTTGGAATCTATGTCTTTACCGCATTTTGTCAAGTTTCGTAATCCCAAACAGTATACATGTTCTTGAAGTTGGTATGGTTCCTGATTTATTTACCAATCGCTACATGAATAGTTCAAGTTCAGTGACCACCGAATCTAGGGAAATCATTAGCAAAAATCATACCCTACTCTAAAACTTTCCCAGTGTTTGTCTAAAAGAATCTTCTTGATCAGGATAACAAGTTAGATGTTACTGAAGAGTATCATTATCTCTTTCGAAGTAAGCAGTCCATACTTCAGTATTAAATTGAGCAACCATCTTTTGTGGTGGGTTCCTTATGTGTGCCATGGTGAAGTGAATTTTGCCTCTATTGCAAGAACCGATGGTAATAATAATAGTATTGCATTGACAAACATATTTTAAATTACTTTGGCTAGAGCTGCTACATTTCATGGACCATGACTGGATAAACAACGAAAACAACAGATTCAGGCTGATGTCACAAAACATTATACAACAATGAAGAGATGGGATTACTAGTTAAAAAGTTTCATATTTAGGATTCAATTGTTACGTATTAAGGTAAAGGATGTCATGAGAGCTTACTAACAAAGATTAACACTAAGCTTCTACTATATCTGGAGATTTACTCCCGAATTCTAAGCTTCAACTGAGTTATGCTGAACATTATTTGTTAATTGGCCCAAACACTGAAATGTAATTTAAAGACATCACCACAATTTGTAATCATTTTTAAAAATCATATCGGAATACCTCTAGGTTAGCATTCAAAGACAACTACAAATCAATTCTTGTACCAAAACCTTTGACTATTACATTGTCGTATTTTGCAACTAAGTCTATGTTTATATACAGGTATGAATGCTAATATTAATATAAAAACTTTCATTAGTCAGATGAAATTGATTACGATTGAGAGAGGGAAATTAAAGATGGCGACTAGCTTGAGTTTACTTTTGGGTTTTAAAATTTGGAAGAAAAAGATTGAGCGGTGTTAACTGTGAATGAGTGTACGCGAAGTCATATACCAGTTCAGAAAGTGGTCTCGGAAAACGCTCTGATTTTCTATCAAACCTATTATTTTTAGTATCTTTAAACGAATAGAGTTTGGAATTTAAACTTATCGGTTAGACAAGAGCTACAATAGAGTAGCAACCTGTTGTTATATACAGTATATATTCAAAAACTGCCAAGCTAACTCAGCAATGAAATTCAAATTGGCTATTAGATTGGGAGGTTTTTGGGTATGACCGGTTTAGAGTATTTGGCTTTTTGGTTTGATACGTTAAATTTAAGTTTTCCTGAGTTGAGTGGAAGAGAAGAGTATTGGAAAATTGGTCAAATTAAGTAAATTCGTTTATGGACATTTTGTAAATGAAATTAACCGAAATTGAACAGAAAGTATAAAGAAAAGGTTTAAGGTGAGTGAGAAGTTTTCTAGAGGGGTTTTTTCAGTTAACCGAAGATCCTATAGTCAAAATCGATGTTGCAGCTTATCTGTAAGTTGCAACAAAAGTTAGATTATATGTAGGATATTTTAATTGCTTGCAGGAGATAAGAGAGTAGATAAAGAAGTAAAAAGAGAGAGAGAGAGAATGAAAACTTGTTGACTTTTCGTCAGGAATTGAGTCAATGATTACATTGCTACATTTCATCCCCATTTTCTTCTGAAAATTTCATGTTCAAATGTATTGCCGAACCGACATTTATAACGGCCCGATTACCCCATATTTTGATATATACACTACAAAAAAATACATGGTAATTATTTGTAATGAGTTCAAAACGACGGAAAGAAGAACTGAGAGAAGGACGACTTACCCATATTTTAACAGACCCTCCCTTGATAATTTGTTTTCACTTTATCCTTAAAACCTCATGATTTCAATTTCAGATTCTCAACAACATTTTGACCGAGGAAAGTGTTTGTGGGGTATATAAGTCATATTATGTTCGAGAGGACTACTTAAAGGGACGGAAAGTCGGAAGAGGGTATAAAGACAAAAGTTGTAAGAAGAGAGACAAAGTCGTAAGAAGAGATAAAGACAAAAGTCGTGAGAGATAAGGACACATACAATATACGAATATGCCAGCAGTTACAGAAGTTAGAAGTAGATTTGATGAAGATGGTTTAAAGTCATATTTAGAAACTATCAATAAATCATCAACATCAACAACATCTATAAAAGGAACCACATTTGGTCTTGATAAACCTCAATTCAATCTCCCTCTCAAATTTGAACAATTTTCATTTGGTCAGTCTAATCCAACTTACCTAATCACCGATTCCGAAGGCTCTAAATTTGTCCTTAGAAGGAAACCATCAACAAATTCAAACTTGGTATCAAAATCAGCGCATGCAATTGAAAGAGAATTTTTCATCTTGAACGGAATTTCAATATGTAATTCAACTACTTCATCAGATTTGAAAGTCCCAATTCCAAATGTTTACTTACTTTGTGAAGATGAAAGTATAATTGGTTTTGTATTTTATTTAATGGAGTATATGGATGGGATTCTGATCAAGAATCCTTCAATGCCAGGTGTTAATCAAGAAGATTCCAAAATTTACTGGAATAGTATTATGAAGACAATTTCAAATATACATTCCTTAGATTCAAAAAAGCTAATAGAGAACTTACCAAAGAGTCATTTCCCACAATTTCATAAAGAGAAGTCAGTTAAGCAATCTACAACTGAACCCCCAACATACTTTACTCGTCAAATGAAAACTCTTTCAAATGTTTCATCATTACAATCGTCGACTGTAGATCCAATTCCAGATTTCGATATTCTTAAAGATTATATTCTTACAAAATCACCAAAAGATCCAAAGAATACAACACTTATCCATGGTGATTTCAAAATTGATAACGTGTTATTTGATGCAAATACAAAACAGGTTATTGCTGTTTTAGATTGGGAATTGTGTACATTTGGACATCCAATTTTTGATTTAGCTAATTTCTTACAGCCATTTCAATTACCAAATAGACTCAATAATCTTCTTTTCCTGCCAGATGAAACTGATATGGGTATTGAAAAGCCAAATTCTCTCAAGGAAGTTTATGAAAAATTGCAACTCTATGAAACAAAATTAAAAGAACCTTGGTCAAATGATCCAAAGAATAATGCAGTTGATTCTTGGAATGTTGGGTTTGTATTTGGATTATTAAGGCTATGTGTTATTTCACAAGGTATTGCAATGAGAGTAGCAAAGGGTACAGCAAGTTCTGCCAATGCAAGTGGATTTGCAAGTTTGTATCCTTATTTAAGTGAATTGGCTTTAGATTATATAAAAGATTCTGAAAAGTCGAAGCTTTAGGGAAATGAAGCTAGGGAGTTAAATATTTAGCTCGCGTGCCTCTGCTGGGAATTTACTGAATGTCTCTTCAAAGCATTACATGCTTTCAACATGGTGCTTAAAATACATAAGATATAGATTATTATTAGATTTACAAATCAAACATTAAATTAAGACTCATGGTGTAGCGGCTTTGTTTAACTGACTTTTATGTTCTCAGGATTCTTCTTATTTATAGTTAGAGGTAATGAATTTCCGTAATTGCCGTGAGAATGCCATTGGTAACTTCTGTCGGTGTCTTCAATTCTCCTCTGATGTAATACCAGAGTCAAAAGACTTTTTTGCCTCGTTTGATGTAGCCGTTTACTTTAATTAGGGCTACCAATTAAACGCAATTGACTCAACTATAGCGGTTGAGAATACCTCAGAAACAAGTTACAGAAGAAATTTACAGTGCAACTCAGATTATTAGTGCTTAAGTATTGTAGTAGTTCAGTAAAGGCTCTTTCATCCTCCTCTGGTTAAACAAAGCCAATCTGTGATCAGAATTAGACTTATTCTTCTTGAAAATTGCAAATATTCAGAAAAGTTGCAAATGAAGTGTATCTAAGAAAGGTCAGAGAAGAGGCTTTAAGAGACTTAAAGAGACTTACACAACCTTGATCAAGCTTAAGAAAATAAGAGATCTACATAAATTTAGTCCAAGAGGGACAACAACTAAAAGCATTAACTCTAACGTCTATACCTAGTTATTGCTTTGTGTAACTTTCGGTTAATACCGTTGTATTTATTAATTGACTTCTTCCTTGGCTTAGATACACTCCTTAGAGTCATAAAACTCTCGTGACATCAATCTCATCGCGAACCTGTATTAAAAAACTGCAATTTAAGTGACGTAAGTTGGTTAATTTGAAAGATTGAGTTGATTGAAATAGACGATATTTACATAACAGATACAAAATACAATCATAAGCTTACTCTGATTTTTTGGGTTAAAAAATCATCTTTTTTCCCTCTTTTTTCACACTTTTGGCTTGTTCATAAGGTTAATCCTACATATAAGCAGCAGATTCTTTTTGTGTAATTTTCATCTTGAATTTAAAAATTTTTGTATATAAACTACCGGACTTGACACTGAGATGGATTCTGTTATTTATTTCTCTTCTCTCTTTCTTCTCTCTTTTTCTCTCAGTAATAGCTTCTTATAGGGTAAGTATAGTAGATAAGCCTAATGATTTTGATAAAATAAGCGAGCGATAAGCAACGAATTGAAAGTGAAAGAATGAGGTGACTAGAACATGATAGATCTTGAAGTATTCTGATTACTATGACCTTGATGATATGAAAATTTGTATGAAAATGAAGATTTGTATTCAAGGTTTAGTCTGATGAGGAAGAGCTGGAAACAGATCGAAACTCCATTCACAATAAGCGATAAGTGATGAGATTTAATGAGATGAGCAATATGAGAAGAAGTTCAGAAAGTGAATGAAGGAAATGAAAAGTGGGTTTTGAATGACGGAGCATTTTTCGAAAGTTCTTTTATTGTCTGAAGTTTCTCTTTTACTTGCTTGTGATATTATAATCTTATTTTTCATTATTGCTATTGTGAAGGGAGATTGATGAAAATGATATCTTATGAGGGGTTTGCGCCAATGAAAATAGAATTCCTCATTCTTGATGGTACTCAATATAGTTTTAGTCTTTGCTAGCATGAGCTTTGCTCATGATGGTCAATATTAATTATTACTTGACTTGAGCAATTTTCAGCTTCAGTCTCAGCTTCAGTCTCAGCTTCAGTCTCAGCTTCAGTCTCAGCTTCAGTCTCAGCTTCAGTCTCAGCTTCAGTCTCAGCTTCAGTCTCAGCTTCAGTCTCAGCTTCAGTCTCAGCTTCAGTCTCAGCTTCAGTCTCAGCTTCAGTCTTAGCTTCAGTCGCAATTCAGCCGCAACTCCAGTCTCAGCTTCAGTCTTAGCTTCAGTCTTAGCTTCAGTCGCAATTCAGTCGCAACTTCAGTCTTAGCTTCAGTCTCAGCTTCATCAGTTCGCAACGTCATGAGCACTTCGCTCATGACATTGTGAGCTCCAATTTCTCAACGTCATGAACGCTTCGCTCTCATGACTTTACTAACTTTCAGACTTAACCCCCCCATTATTTCCTTGCTATCTGAAAATGTCAATCTCAGCACCAATTACTCCACCAATGGAATCTCTTGGAGATAAAATGATGACACTTGAAACTCAAGATGGTTTAACCCTTCAAGGTTATTCATTTGGTGCACCAGTTTCATCAGCTGGTGAAGTTGTTTTCCAAACCGGTATGGTTGGATATCCAGAATCCATCACTGATCCATCTTATGAAGGTCAAATTTTAGTCATTACTTATCCTTTAGTTGGTAATTATGGTGTACCTGATTCAAACTTACTAGATGATGATTATACCCCAGCATTACCAAAATACTTTGAATCAAATAAAATTCATATTGCTGGTTTAGTTGTTGCTCATTATACTGAAGAATATTCCCATTACTTGGCAAAATCTTCTTTGGGTCAATGGTTACAAAGAGAAGGAATTCCAGCTATTTATGGTGTTGATACAAGATCTTTAACAAAAAGATTAAGAGAAAAAGGTTCAACACTTGGTAGATTAAATATCCAAACCTCATCAACTAGTAAACAAATTTTGGAATCTGGTGATGAATGGTCAAAGTACTTTGATATTCCTCAATGGGATGATCCTAATGTTAAGAACTTGGTATCAAAAGTCTCAGTTAAAGAACCAACTCTTTATACTCCAAGCTCAAATGTCATTTTGGGTAAATCAGGTAAACCAATTAGAATTATTGCAATTGATGTTGGTATGAAATATAACCAAATTAGATGTTTTGTTAGACGTGGAGTGGAATTGAAAGTTGTACCATATGATTTTGATTTTACAAATGAAGAATACGATGGTTTATTTATTTCAAATGGACCAGGTGATCCTTCAGTTATGACAGAAACTGTTCAGAATTTACAAAAAGCTTTAAAAGATGTAAAGACACCAATTTTTGGTATTTGTTTAGGACATCAATTAATTGCAAGAGCAACAGGAGCATCAACTATCAAATTGAAATTTGGTAATAGAGGTCATAATATTCCATGTACTTCAACTATTTCAGGTAGATGTTATATTACATCACAAAATCACGGGTTTGCCGTTGATACAACTTCTTTAGTTGATGGATGGAAAGAACTTTTCGTTAATGCAAACGATGGATCAAATGAAGGTATTTATCATGAATCTAAACCATTATTCTCAGTACAATTCCACCCAGAATCAACTCCTGGTCCAAGAGATACAGAATTCTTATTTGATGTTTTTATCAAGTCTGTTATTGATTTCAATCAAACTGGTATTGAAAAACCAATCGAATTCCCTGGTGGGTTATTAGAAGATAACAGAGCACTTCATCCTAAAGTTGAATGTAAAAAAGTTCTTGTTTTAGGTAGTGGAGGATTATCAATTGGTCAAGCAGGTGAATTTGATTATAGTGGTAGTCAAGCTATTAAAGCTTTGAAAGAAGAAGGTATTCATACCATTTTGATAAATCCAAATATTGCAACTATTCAAACCTCAAAAGGTTTAGCTGATAAGGTGTATTTCTTACCTGTTACACCAGAATTTGTTAGAAAAGTCATTAAACATGAAAGACCAGATGGGATTTATTGTACATTTGGTGGACAAACAGCACTTAGTGTTGGAATTGCACTTAAAGATGAATTTGAATCACTTGGTGTAAAAGTTTTAGGTACACCAATTGAAACAGTTATAACCACTGAAGACAGAGAATTATTTGCAAATGCCATGGAGGAAATTGGAGAAAAATGTGCCAAATCAGCAGCTTGTAATACAGTAGAAGAAAGTATTGAAGCAGCAAATGAAATTGGATATCCATTAATCATTAGAGCAGCTTTTGCTTTAGGTGGTTTAGGATCAGGATTTGCTGATAATGAAGAAGAATTGGTTGCATTGGCGCAAAAAGCATTTGCAACATCACCACAAATTTTGGTTGAAAAATCAATGAAAGGTTGGAAAGAAGTTGAATATGAAGTTGTTAGAGATTGTTTTGATAATTGTATAACAGTTTGTAATATGGAAAATTTTGATCCATTAGGTATTCATACTGGTGATTCAATTGTTGTTGCACCATCACAAACACTTAGTGATGAAGATTACAATATGTTAAGAACAACAGCAGTTAATGTTATTAGACATCTTGGAGTTGTTGGTGAATGTAATATTCAATATGCTTTAAATCCATTTAGTAAAGAATATTGCATTATTGAAGTTAATGCAAGATTAAGTAGATCATCAGCTTTAGCAAGTAAAGCAACTGGTTATCCATTAGCTTATACAGCAGCTAAATTAGGTCTTAATATTCCATTAAATGAAATTAAGAATAGTGTTACAAAATCAACTTGTGCTTGTTTTGAACCATCATTAGATTATGTTGTTGTCAAGATTCCAAGATGGGATCTTAAGAAATTTACAAGGGTTTCTTCTTTATTATCATCATCAATGAAATCCGTTGGTGAAGTTATGTCTATTGGTAGAACTTTTGAAGAAGCTATACAAAAAGCCATTAGATCAACTGATTATCATAATCTTGGATTTAACAAAACTACTTCCTTAATGTCAATTGATATAGATCAAGAATTACAAACTCCATCAGATCAAAGATTATTTGCTATAGCAAATGCATTGAGCGATGGATATTCAGTTGAGAAAGTTTGGAAGTTAACAAATATCGACAAGTGGTTCTTAAACAAACTTAATGGATTAATTCAATTTGGTAATTTGATTAGTTCGTTTGGATCTAAAGAAAATTTGTCTTACTCTATACTTAAACAAGCCAAACAACTTGGTTTTGAAGATAGACAAATTGCCAAATTCCTTAACTCCAACGAAGTTGCAATTAGAAGATTAAGAAAAGAATTTGGTATTATACCATTTGTTAAGCAAATAGATACAGTTGCAGCTGAATTCCCATGTTATACCAACTATTTATATATAACATATAATGGTGATTGTAATGATGTTCTGTTTGAAGACAATGGTATTATAGTTTTGGGATCAGGAGTTTATAGAATTGGATCATCAGTTGAATTTGATTGGTGTGCTGTTAGAGCTATAAGAACATTAAGAGAGAATAAAGTTAAAACTATTATGATTAACTATAATCCAGAAACTGTATCAACAGATTATGATGAAGCAGATAGATTATATTTTGAAACCATCAACTTGGAAAGAGTACTTGATATTTATGAATTAGAACAATCCAATGGTGTTATCATATCTATGGGAGGACAAACTTCAAATAACATAGCATTACCATTACAAAGACAAAATGTCAAGATTTTAGGTACATCACCAGAAATGATTGATTCTGCTGAAAATAGATACAAATTTTCAAGAATGTTGGATAGAATTGGAGTTGATCAACCAGCATGGAAAGAATTAACATCGATTTCAGAAGCAGAGGAATTTGCCGAGAAAGTTGGCTATCCAGTTTTAGTTAGACCTTCATATGTTTTATCAGGAGCAGCAATGAATACAGTGTATTCTAAAGATGATTTAGAAAGTTATTTAACTCAAGCAGTTGATGTATCACCTGATTATCCAGTTGTTTTAACTAAATACATTGAAAATGCAAAAGAAATCGAAATGGATGCAGTTGCAAAAGATGGTAAGATGATTATGCATGTTGTAAGTGAACATGTTGAAAATGCTGGAGTTCATTCTGGTGATGCAACTTTGATTGTTCCACCACAAGATTTGGATCCTGAAACTGTTAAAAGAATTGTTGAAGCAACAGCAAAAATTGGTAAAGCTTTAGATATAACTGGTCCTTACAACATTCAGTTTATTGCAAAAGATAACGATATTAAAGTTATTGAATGTAATGTTAGAGCATCAAGATCATTCCCATTTGTATCAAAAGTTGTTGGGGTTGATTTAATCGAAATGGCAACAAAAGCTATAATGGATATACCATTTAAATCATATCCTGGTGAAAAATTACCATCAGATTATTGTGCAATTAAAGTCCCACAATTTTCATTTTCAAGATTAGCTGGTGCTGATCCAATTTTAGGTGTTGAAATGGCATCCACTGGTGAAGTTGCATGTTTTGGTAAAAACAAATATGAAGCCTATCTTAAAAGTTTGATTTCAACTGGGTTTAAAATGCCTAAAAAGAATATTCTCTTTTCTATTGGTTCATTTAAAGAAAAACAAGAATTACTTCCTTCCATTCAAAAGCTTTATGATCTTGGTTATAAGATTTTTGCTACTGCTGGTACAGCTGATTTTATAAAAGAACATGGTATTCCAGTCCATTATTTAGAAGTTCTTAGTAAAGAAGAAGATCAAAAAAGTGAATACTCATTAACTCAACATCTTGCAAAGAACTTGATTGATTTATATATAAATTTACCATCAGCAAATAGATTTAGAAGACCTGCTTCATACATGTCAAAAGGTTATGAAACAAGACGTATGGCGGTTGATTATTCTATTCCATTAGTTACAAATGTCAAGAATGCAAAATTATTAGTTGAAGCTATATCCAGAAATGTTACATTAGAAGTTAGTAATAACGATGCCCAATCATCAAGTGAAATAGTTGAAATCCCAGGTTTAATCAGTTTGGGTAAACTTCAATCTGAAGAGTTTACAAAACAGTGTTTAATTGGTGGTTTTACTTTTAACTCTTTCTATTCTGATCAGATTGTTGATACTGAGTCTTTAGACAATGAAGTTGATAATCTTAATGGTTCTTATACAAATTTCTCATTATCAATTACTGGAACAGAATCCAATTATGAAGAGATTTCTTCCATTAATTCCAACACTTTATTTGTTTCTTTTAAGCATACTTCATTAGCATCCATATCAAAACATTTTGCATTATGGCCAGAAAACAAATTAATAGTTAGTGATTCTAAAGGTACTGATTTGGCAAGTTTGTTGTTATTAACATCTTTATATAATAGATCCATTCACATCATTGAAGTTGACTCTAAAGATGATTTAGAGTTAATTAAGATGAGTAAACAAAAGAATTTAAGAGTTAGTTGTGATGTTAAAGTTGATGATGTCTTAAATGGAGATTCATACTTGCAACAAAATTTGGATGATATTGATATTTTCACTAAAGGAGACTTACCAATCCAAGAAGTAATTCCTACTTTAGTCAAAGGTATCAAATCTAACAAAATCACTATTCAAGATATCATAACTAAATTCCATGATAATCCTTCTAAACTCTTTAACATACCAAAACAAAACTCAATTGTTAGTATAAATATAAACCAAATTGATGGTAGAGTTGAAAGAGTTAATATTAATGGTGAAACAGTTTGTTTGGAAGGTAAATTACTTACTAATGCAACAGGTAAGAATGATTTACGTACTTTGAAAAGAACAAGACAATCTTTTGTTGATCGTCGTCCATCAACAATTATTGAAACAGAATTTGAAAAAATCGGTAGTAAATTAGTAAGTCAACCACCACCTAATTTGGGTGAAACAAATGCTCTTATGGATTATATTCGTAAGAATAACAAATTTTTAAAATCATCAGTTTTATCAGTTAAAGACTTTAATCGTACTGATTTACATACTTTATTCACTGTTGCACAAGAAATGAGATTATCAGTTGAAAGACAAGGTGTTTTAGATTTATTAAAAGGTAGGGTTTTAGCCACAATGTTTTATGAACCTTCAACAAGAACAAGCTCATCATTTGATACCGCAATGCAAAGATTAGGTGGTAGAGTTGTTGCAGTTTCTTCAGATTCAAGTAGTGTTAAAAAAGGTGAAACTTTACAAGATACTATCCGTTCACTTGGTTGTTATGCTGATGCAATTGTTTTAAGACATCCAGAAGAATCCTCTGCTGATATTTCAGCAAAATACTCTCAAGTTCCAATTATTAATGGTGGTAATGGTACAAAAGAACATCCAACTCAAGCTTTACTTGATTTATTCACGATAAGAGAAGAATTAGGTACTGTCAATGGTATTACAATTACTTTTATGGGTGATTTATTAAATGGAAGACCAGTCCATTCTTTATGTCAATTATTAAAACAATATTCTGTAAGAATTCAATTGGTATCTCCAAAAGTTTTAAGATTACCAAAGGATATTATTCAAGATCTTATTGACTCTGGTATTCAAATTATTGAAGATGAAAATTTGACTCCAGAAATTATTGCAAAATCTGATGTTTTATATTGTACAAGAGTCCAAGCTGAAAGATTTGATGATATCAAAGAATATGAAAAGTTAAAGGATTGTTATATCGTTGATAATAAGATTTTAAGTCATGCTAAACAACATATGTGTGTTATGCATCCATTACCAAGAACAAATGAAATCAGAGAAGAAGTTGATTTTGATCAAAGAGCTGCTTATTTCAGACAAATGAGGTATGGATTATTTGTTAGAATGGCGTTATTAGCTATGGTTATTGGAGTTGATTTTTAGATTTATGTTGCAAGTTTTTGCACCCATTCCTACATATACACCAAAATTAAATTCGGGGGATTTTAATTATTTGCTTATGTAAGAATTTGATATTTAGAAAATAGAAAAATAAAAGTAATCTTTATATGCATTATTTTATATACACTTATTCAAAGTACAAGAGTTCATTAGTTCGTTAAGAATTATCGACTAGATGTGTTTTTGGTGATGTTCTCAATTTTCTCAAGTCACGTGACTTTTTAAAAAAGGGTTCCAGAGCTCATCAATCTTTTTGCTCGGGTTTTAAAAAGAGTCCAGATCTACTCTACCTCGGTTTTGAACAAGGGTTTTGATCCCATCAACCTAGCTTTGCTCGGTTTCTTTACTTGTTTCTTCTACTCATTTTGCTTGAAAAACAAATGTGTCTCATCTCCTGGCTTTTCTTCTAATTCCTCATTCTCATTAGCCTGAATCAAGGCCCTTGCAATCTCAATCTCATTCTCACCATCTTCATGATGATCAAACGCTCTTACTTGAGGATCAACTGGTATAATCTGCCTGTTTTTATACCCCAGATATTCATAATTATAATTATCATTTTGAACTGCCAGTGCTGCAACTGAAGCATACAGCTGATGATTTTGTGATCTTTGTGCTGCTTCAACTGCAGCAATAATTCCATCATCTAATCCAGAAAGATCATGAGATAATAAATCTTCATGTCTATGTTTGTCATCTTCATCTTTTCTTGTTTCTTTGGCATGATTTCTACATTCGGGACAATTTTTTATAGCGGTTGCAACCGTATCTTTTATTCTTGTCCAATGATATTTTTCTGTAACAACGGCAGTTGTTTTATTTATCCCGCCATGACTTTGAACATGAATCTCATTACATATTTGTAATTGTCGCACTGGATCACTAACAACTTCTCGTCCTTTCAACATCAACGTACCATTTTGCAACCGGTAGTGCAGAGCAGACAGTCGTAAACGTGATTTTTCCTGTCTATCAGCCATGGCCGGATACCGACCAGTCTCCAAATAATATTTGATTTTATCAAATCTATAAGCACCAACTGCAGGATCAGCGGTATTGATTAGTTCACGGCCATACATAATAGCATCAACAGCAGTATCATGACCTTTTAAAATCCCAGCTGATTTGATCCTACCGAGCCTTTTGAAATTTAAAGATTCCCAAATTCTTCTTGCTGCTACATTGGTCTCGAAAACAAGTCCAAACATCAGAAATGTATAACCTAATCTTGGTGCCCATCTCAAATAACAATCAGTCAAGGTTCTACCAATTCCTTTACCACGAATCCCAGCATTCACTAGGAAACCCGCAGTACATATATGACTACATCTCCCGGGAAAATTTGGCTTTACATAAAAACTTCCCAAACATTCTTTTTCCCATTCTCTCAGTCCTTGCAATACTCTTGCATCTCCAAGTACCATAACTCCAGCAAATCCACCAAACCAATACCTTTGGAAAGCTTCAAGATCCAAAGCGTCGAAAAATGGAAACGTATCACCTCTTTCAATCTCCATATTGAATTCATCACATAAAAAGGCAATTAACCCTGGAGGTAGTTCACCCGGAGATTCAATTGGATAAATTGTAGCTGTAGTCTCACCATCTTTTAGTAAAACGGTATATCTTTCAATCATAGAGATTGATTGATACTCTGTTGAATTTGTTCTATAACCACCTCCAGGCATACCTCCAATCTCATGATCGAATTCGGGCATTTTCCCCTTATAGTTTATTCTTGTTTTTGTCTAAAATTATGTAATGATCACGTGTAAGTTACCAATTTGATAAAGAGCAAAAGAATAAAGATTATTACGTCCTTTTTATTATCTATATATTTATGGTAATATGTTGGTGAGATGAGGTGAGATGGTGGTGATTTGTGTTAGGTAAGTGATTATATCAGCAAACATTTATATGTACAACCAATAATTATCTGCAAGAGTGGTTGCACAACCCAAAGTGAGACAAGTATGGTATAGTTCAAGAAAATTTAATTTTCAAGGACTCTTATCAACCATTAATTTCCTAATTCGCTACCAAATCCTTCCCAAACATGACTGCTCCAACAAATCCATCGACTCCTTTTAATACAGCCACATTCTTTATATATCCAATTCTATCAAATCCTAAACTATCCCAGATTTTCAAACTTGCAGCATTTGTATCAAAGACTAGATTAAACACTGAATAAGTATATCCTAATGTAGGACCAACTTCCAAATATAATTGTCCTAATTCTTTTCCTAATCCGAGACCTCTTCTTTCATGATTTACTGCAAAGCCAGCATTACAAACATGAGAACATCTCCCAGTATAATTCGGTTTTACATAGAATGTACCTAAAAATTTTGACTTATAAAATTCCAAAGACTCTTCGGGAAGTTGAGTATACTCTCCGGAAAGAAGAACACCAACGTAATCTTCAAACCAATATGGAATGAAAGATTCTAAAGTTTTCTGTTCATGGTAGGGGTATGTAAGACCCTCTTCAACAATATAATTGAACTCTTCAAGAAGGACTTGTAGGAGGGAATCGGGGACGTTCTCCGAGTTGTAAAGTGAAAAGAATGTTACTGATTCTGAATTTTTCTTTAATTTGAATTGTTTTGGTGGGATTTTTTGTCTTTGAGGACGATTTTTACCAGCCAAAGGTAATTGAGAGTAGTCAATTGATGTCATGTAATTATTATTAAGAAGAAGTATGAGTAATGAGTCACCATGATCAGTTGAGATGTGTTGATTCGGACTGTATATGAAAGATTAGATAAAAGTTACCCGGATGAGTTACCAAGATTGTGGGGGAAAGAGATAGGATAAAATAGGGTTACCCGGAATACTAATATAAAATATACATCTGGAGGTGAGACACGGTAAAGAACGGAAAAAGGAAAGAGGAGAAGAAGAATAAGTGAAAGGGTGATATTAGAAGTCACTTTCAGTATAAAGTCACCCGTCAATCTCTATACCAAATTATAGGATGTTTGTAGGTGTTTCAGATGTGGCCGTTTGAAAATCATTATACTGCATACTTTACAGCGGTTACCCTACCCACATCTCAAACCCATCAACAACTCCACTAGACATCAACAATTTTATTATCATAACATAGTTAAAACTCATCATGCAAGCGCCAATACAAGAGATAAGTCGTAAAGAAAAACGACGTCAACAAATTTTATCAAGATTGGAGAAATTCAACTATTCATTTCAAGTTGATAGAGATGGATATTATAGAGCATCATTACATAATCTTCAATCTACTCTAACTTCATTGAAACAAGAGACAAATCCGGACTTCTTGGTAAAGAAGACGGAGTTGGAGGAAGAACGTGATTATGAACTTACCAAATTACGACTTTGGGAAGAATATCAAGTTAAAAGAATTGAGAATGAATATAAAGAAGATATACAACAAAGTAAAGCACAACATGATAGGATGATTAAACTCATAAAAGAGAAATTGTACGACAAGTTACAAAAGAAAATCAAGCAGGTGAAAGAAGAAAGGACATTACTCAATTTAGTCAATTCAAATTCATGGATGAGTAAAGAAAAGGGAGAGAAATCTGGAGTGGCGGCTGCTTTAGCAGCTGCAATTGCAAACCAATCATCGATGTTATATGACGGGAGATCACTAAGAAAAAGAGATGGTAGATTTGATGATGATTTGCTGGAAAATGGTTTAGGGGAAATAAACGGAGGTGGAAGTAATGGTGGGAACAACAGTAGTATCGGGAATGGATATATATCTGGTGGGAAGCGTAGAAGGTTTTATACAACTCGTTACTCATCGAATGATGAAGGTGGTTCATCAGGTATCACATCAAATGGTAGTACATCAATGAACCATCATCATCAAATAAACAATGGAAATGAAAGTAATTTAAGTGATAAGGATTATGATGCATTAAATGAATATATAATGACTAATGAAGGAGGTATATCTATTGCTTTGGATGGTGGAATAGGTAATGGAGGAAATATTGGAAATGGTAGCGGAAATGGAAGTGGAGGAGTTGGAAGCGGTAGAGGTCCTCACAAGCAATTCATTGGACCTCAAGGATTGAAAATCGAGGAGTTGAATGACGATTTAATGTTGTTAAGAAGTGCAAGAAGTTGACCCTTACATTGACCCAGTGAAGATTTAAGCTTGATTTGCTACCGATATCCTTTTAGCGGCACCAACTGGCCATCTTATATCCTTTAAATTGTGGGGAGCCCGTGTCCTTATCAATTTGTGTAAATTAGTATTTAATATATTCAGTAATGCATATAAAATAGACACGTAGTGTACGTACCAACCTTATTGACATCATCGAATCATTAACCTTTGGTACAAATGCAACATGATATAATTTCATCTTTGAAACGCGTTTTTAAAGTCATTTTCAAACATAATATACGGAAAAGTCTTCTACTATTAGGCTTTGCAGTACTCTTGTTCATCTATATCTTTTTTGAACCGGAAAATTTAGAGTCATATTGGCTAAAATATGAAGGAAACTCGGTAGAAGTTAAAAGGGATATAGTTGGGAATTTTGAAAATTCCTTGAAGCATCCTATTGTAAGCACTTTACAAATCGAATCAAAAATCGATAAACCAATTCAATATGGATGTAAAGAACCCAATCCTGGTGGCAAACGCGTTAATGGAGTTTTTGTTATGCTAGCGCGAAATAATGAAATCGATGATGTAATCAAGTCAATAATGTCGTTAGAGCGACATTTTAATCAATGGTATAATTACCCTTGGGTATTATTAAACGATGAAGAATTTACGGAAGAATTTAAAAAGAACTTGGCTGGACATGTCAGAGGTAAAGTAGAATATGGGCTAATCGACCCTTCTGTATGGAATTTCAACTCTTCAATCGATCCATTAGAATATAACGAAGCTATCGAAAGTCAAGGTGATCGTACTATACTTTATGGAAATATGGAATCTTATCATAAGATGTGTAGATTTTATTCTGGATCATTTTATAAGCATGAGCTTGTTAAGAAATATGATTGGTATTGGAGAGTTGAACCAAATGTTGAATTCTTCTGTGATTTGACTTATGATCCATTTATAGAGATGGAGAATTCTGGTAAAAAGTATGGATTCACAGTCATGATTATTGAATTATATTACACGATTCCAAGCTTGTTTAGAGAAACAAAAAGCTTTATTAGGAAGAAAGGACTTGAAGTTGGGAGTTTATGGGATGTATTTGTTGATTCAAATGTCGTTGTGAAAGGAAAAGATTCACATTTATATACCGAACTAAAATCTAAGCGTGCAGTACTACAAGAAATAGAATCTAGATTAACTATCGAAGAATTTTTGAAGAGAAAAGATAAAAGAGGAAATACATTAAATGAATTGCCCCAATCTCTTTTGACTAAACTATTCGAAAGACAAAAGCCAGAATTATTGGAGGACACAATTTTTAATGAAGATTATAACATGTGTCATTTTTGGTCAAATTTTGAAATTGCAAGGACAGATCTTTGGGATAATCCAATTTATAATGAGTATTTCCAACATTTAGATTCCTCTGGTGGATTTTATAAAGAAAGATGGGGAGATGCAGCCGTTCATTCCCTAGCAGCAGCTATGATGTTAAATAAAAATGAAGTTCATTATTTTAGAGACATTGGGTATAGGCATTCAACCTTTGTCCATTGTCCCAAAAATTCACCAAATAACCAATTACGATATGATGGGATTGAACCCAATTATAGACCGGATGAACCTGAGGTAAATGGTGTTGGTTGTAGATGTAAATGTCCTAAAAACCATATTGAGATTGAAGATTCAAGTAATGCTTGTATCAGAAAATGGGCACAAAATACAAGAGATGGTTTTAAAAAAGAAGTTATTGATGTAGATTATTGGGAGAAAAAAATTAGAGATAGATTGATATTTGAATTAAAGAGAGGTGGGAAATTGGGTGAAACTAATTGTGCAGAGTATTTTGAGAATAGAAACTGAGGTATTTGTGGCACAACTTTGAAGTCAGAAAGATTAATATAGGTGCTTGGTTTCTATGGTATTATATAATTCGAGAGAATTAATAGAGCTATTTATTCAAAATTGCGCTAGTGTAGTTTGACATTTAATAACCTGTATACTGCCGATAGCTCATCGCGCGGCTGATAACTTATCTGCAGATAAAATCTAAAATCTGGGGTAAACTTTTTAGAGGTTTTGCAACAGAGTCAATTGATTTACATTCTTTCGCATCACTTCTACATTAGTCACTTAGTCATTCGTGGCTTGTTCAAAATTTTCACAATAATCAATTAATATACATATAAAATACATTTAACCTCCGAAACCATACAAGGTTCTACCTTGTCTTTTCAAAGCATAAACAACATCTAAAGAAGTAACGGTCTTTCTCTTTGCGTGTTCGGTATAAGTAACAGCATCTCTAATAACATTTTCTAAGAAAGATTTTAAGACACCTCTAACTTCTTCGTAAATTAAAGCAGAAATACGTTTCACACCACCTCTTCTAGCTAATCTTCTAATAGCTGGTTTTGTGATACCTTGAATGTTATCTCTTAAAATTTTTCTATGACGCTTAGCGCCACCTTTTCCTAAACCTTTTCCTCCTTTTCCTCTACCAGACATTTGTGATAATAAAATTTAGAGAGGAAGGTATCGATTTATATAGTGGTAGTTGAGTTGCGATGTTATAGTGTTGATGAAGGTACAGGAGACATATATCGCGACGTTCTGAAATATCTCTGAAGGTGTGTAATTGAAGGTATGAGAAATAGAGATTCAAGTAGCAAATGCAGGAAAAAATAGGAAGAAAAGCAAGTAGATTTAGGAGTTTTGGTGAGGGAAGTAAATATGCAGACCGTGAACTTGAACAAAAGTCACCTTCAGTGACATTTATCAGGTATTTCAGAGTTATCTGCCGGAAATGTCCTCACAATAATAATTATTTGTCGCTTTTTTCTCATTCGCACACCACAATAAACCTATTCACGACACGAAAAAAGCAAATAATAACAGTGATGTTATTTACCAGGATATTTATTACGCGTAAGCAAAACATTTGTGTTTGCGGTAGCGCCTTGGTAGTTCCCTATATATAGTTACTATAACCCATCAAACTCATCATCAATGGCCAGAACTAAACAAACAGCAAGAAAATCCACTGGTGGTAAAGCTCCAAGAAAACAATTAGCTTCAAAAGCTGCAAGAAAATCCGCTCCATCAACTGGTGGTGTTAAGAAACCTCACAGATATAAGCCAGGTACCGTTGCTTTAAGAGAAATTAGAAGATTTCAAAAATCTACTGAATTACTTATTAGAAAATTACCTTTCCAAAGATTAGTCAGAGAAATTGCTCAAGATTTCAAAACTGATTTAAGATTTCAATCTTCTGCTATTGGTGCTTTACAAGAATCTGTTGAAGCTTATTTAGTTTCTTTATTCGAAGATACTAATTTGTGTGCTATTCATGCAAAGAGAGTTACTATCCAAAAGAAAGATATTCAATTGGCTAGAAGGTTAAGAGGTGAAAGATCTTAGTGTATATTAATAAATGATAAGGAAGGACAATGTTTAATTAAAACTGAGTTTTACGATGTAGAATCGAACCCCTAAAGCTATTGTGGATAAGTTTATATTCATTTTCAGTAATCAGTAATGTTGATGATGGAGTTGAAAAGTATAGCGACTCGCAGCCATTTCATACAAGAAGCAGCATCTATTTGATATACAGTATTGATTGTTCACTTGCGTCAAGCCAGATGTTATTTAGTCTAAGTTTAGTTTGAGACTCACACGACTTAGCAACATCTAGTGACGCTACCCAAAAATTGTCATCAATATGAACTTTGAAACCGTAAATCAATTAGCAAACACTCCAACACCCGCCTGGCTTTTTAGTGGAGCACTTATTGCTCAAGGTATTCAAAAACCAAATACAATTGCTTCTGATTCAGGAACTTCAGGTGGATCTCTCAAATTTAGTCGTTCATTAGCAGTTGCTAAACCAACACGAATTGGATGTTGGTTTTTTGGTGCAGCTCATCTTTTGGGTGGTTATATAATTTATGACGGTGATAAGGTCAATGGTGCCGGGTTCAATTTTGCATGGTCAACTTTGTATTTGATTGTGAATGGGAGGAATAGTATAAAGTCTGTTTTAAGGGGAAACATCAATCCAATAGGATTGGCTGTGTTGGCAGTTGGAAATATGGGATTGTATGGAAAGAAATTTTTCTGGCCATCACTGTAAGCTTCAAGTTGAGTGGCTTAATGTGAAAATGATATTTGAGACAGGAAGAATTGTATGGAGGATGTAAGGAAGGAGCCATTTCATTATGACGAAATTTGGACTTGAAAATGAACAATTGGATTTGTTTTCTGAATATCACTGCAGACGAAGCTCAGAGCCAGAGTTCTTTAAACACTTCAACGGCTTTTACCTCAGTACCGGTGCAAATTGACATCGTGACTTTGATATTGACCCCAAATCAGCAGAAAGCTTGCTCCTTTTCTAAAAAGTACGAAGATTCTTCAGGTTTTGAAAGTGTTCTCGGTCAGATAGTTAATTTGCAACATTTGTGAAATTTCACTCACGTGACTGAAATAGTGATAGTGTGAATGTAAACGTGATTCGCCAATGCTAGAGTTAAGACCGTAAATACATAAATTTGATTGTAAGGTCTTTTGTCTTTAATCATTCTGCTTTATTGCTGATATATTTAAAGAAATACTGAGCAAGATGAAATACAGTTCGCGACATTGTATAAAAAAGGAGACATTTGTTGCAACCATGAAAGTTTGCATGAGATGGACTGAAGATTTTGAATGAGAAGTAATTGAAATAAAAAGTTTACGAGATAAAATTTGGTCGATCCGCTATTCTTCTGAGTGAGCTGAAAAGTAATGATTGTAATATTTAGTATAGGTAATATATGAATCCAAACTTAAACCACAACAAGATTTCTTCTTTTGCCGACATTTCTTGATGAAGAAGCATTTAAGCCTAGGATAATATGTCGGTTAGGTAACAGGCAGACCGACTCGACAGTTTTTAGTCAACAAGGATAATGAAAGACGCTATATAATCATCTCTTCGTCGAAATAGTAGCCTTTTAGAAATTAGCGACAAAATCTCGTCACGAGATATAAAGCTAGAGTTATAGCCATTTATCAAAAACCAGAATCTCAATGTAATGCACCAGTCAAAGTCGATGTTATTCTTTTATGCTGAATACAAAACACATAATTGGATTTGCTTACAGAGATCAAACTCATAAAAAGCTGTTATTGTTACTAGTCTTTTAGGTTTGTCTCTGAAAAAACCATGTTGATATTCCTAAGCTGACAACTGTTTCTTCCGTTACTGCTATTTATATAGCTCGTTATTTTTAATACTCGCTCCCAAGGCCTTCGGTAATGAAGTTTCTTTTCACTTTCTTTGTATACTCTCAATCCCACTTTATAGGTAACAACTTCATTTCTTTTGCATACTCAACAATTTCCCTATCATCATACAATTCAATGAATTGTTGATCCATAGGTCTTTCCTTTGGGGCAGCAAATTTTCTATACTCATCAAATATAATTGTTAAGGTCCATTTTTGTATCCTCCTTAAAATTCCAACTAGACATCCAGTTCTATGCTTTCCTCTATTACAATGGATCAAGATGGGATGGTTCATTGGATTCAACACAATCTTTACCGCTTCAGTAATAAGATCATGACTTATCTTTACGAATGGTTCCTTATTACCAGACATTCCTAATTGGAATAGTGAGATCCCTTCCTTTTTTAGAAATTCTTCATTAACTTGAGGGTAATCCTCCGGTATTAAACATAGAATCGACTTCAACTTCAACTTCTTGAGGAAACTAAAGTTTTGTGGTTGGGGGAAGGATGATCTATAAATTTGATTGACAACCCTGGCAAAGTTATCTGGCGGTGATAATGATGTACCGATCTCGTTTGATGACACTATTTGATCCGGATGTTCATCTGCTACAAACTTATCATCAATATATTCATCGTATAGTTCTTCTTCTTCTTCAGTTGTTGTATTGATAGGTTCGTTTAATTTGAGATATGATAATTGTGATCGTATTTTGTTTGGTGATTTATAATCATCATCCATTTGGAATGGTTCACATTCCATGATTAAATTAATGTTGTGTAGTAAAGTGGTATAGGGTGGTTAGAATGTTTCCGGAAGTTAAGCTTTGATTTGGTAGGAAAGAACTTGTTTTTTGATGATGGAGGTTCTAAGATTGATATAGCGGTACAAACTGCAAAAACCGTCAAATCAAAAGGTCTATAATGATTTAGAGAAAAGTTCTGCAACCACGCAAGTTCTCTTGATGTCTTTAGGCGACTACTTCCTGATTCTTGATTGCCAGAAGACCCGAAGCTGTATAAAATCTATTCCTATAATTTCAGGAGAAAAACCTCCTTGTAAATATGTTCTAGATCAAAAAATCAATTGAAATGTTTTACGTATCAGTGATACCAGTATTGAACAGCTTTTTTATCTTTTTTATGGGATTTGTTAGCAGAAAAGCTGTCGATCTAATGACTGTGGTGCAATTGAGTTGATAATTGTGAGCAACCACGACTGATTTTACTAGCTTATGTAATCATTTATATTTGATCTCTTTTAGTTATAGTATATTAAATTTGAAATGGTATGTATATTCTGATAAGGTGATGATTGTCAATCACTTGACCTTGGTTGGTTATGTGTTGCTGTATTTGGATGAGCTTTCAACTCTGCAAAAGTCGAGACCAAGAGTTAAATGAAATAATGGAAGCAATAACATTGCGTCAGGCTCGTCTTGATCTTTGACAAAAGACCCCTCTGTGTATCTATGAACTGTCTTTTAGACAATTTGTACTCTCCTTAAGCTATGTTACTAACTTCAGTCTGCCCTTTTCAATTTCCAATCTCTTCTTCTTGTTATACTCCTCCTAATCTGTACGAGTACATATGTCCATGCCACTTGGCCGACGATTCTAGACAAGAACAAGGATGGTGCTTTTGGTGTCTTTTGGAAATTTGCAAGAATAGGTGAAAGGTTAAGTCCTTATGTGGCAATTGGTTGCTTTATAATGGCGTTTAATGTATTAAGTTCATAGTCTAAGTATGTAATAGAAGGTTTATTTATACGAATGTAGTGGGAAGGTTTAGCATTGATGAGTAGGTGGTGAGAGGCTGTTTTGGAGTAGCAAAGGTTTGTGGGGTGTGGTACCTTCTTTCAAGCTATAAGGTCGAAACTACAAAAATAAGTCTCTTTGAGCTTTTCAACCTCGCTGATTTCGTTATTCAATATATTCATATTGATTTTAGTCAAAAAACCACAAATTGCTTTCGTAACAACCACATAATGAAACCATCAAGATATGAAAAGACTACTGAGAGAAAACTTTACGCCTCATACTGAAAAAGTTGACCCATCCTACGTTGATTTTTTTACAGCAGTATTGTTATCTATACGTTCTCGTGAATAGAATGACTTTCGACAATTGCAGTTGCAGCCATTTATAGCTTGAAGAATGCATTGCTCAAAAATTAAGTTATCAAGGAAATTGCCTAATTTCAAAACTCTCTTTATTTGAAAGCACCTACATGAAAATGGGACGGAGAGAAGTTAGAGGATTCTTGATATGTTATAAGTAGATCTACAGAATTTGATTGCAAAATCTATAACTTTCAAATTTACCCATACACCCGTATATTTTTACATCCTCACAACTATTTACATCCATACATCCATGTTGTTTCAGTTATTTTTAAACTTACAAGTCTCTATAACACAGAATAACCAAAGAGTGGAAGCTCTATAGAAAATTTGATACCGTAGTTTCAATCTCCAGAAATCTCAAACTCTTTTCGATCTCCTCAATCATAAATGTGATTTTGAGAAGTAAGGTCATAGTTACAAAACTCACTCCCTGAATGAAGCTTTTGTTTTGGGGCAAGATCTATTTAAAATCATCACAAACTACTATCGACACTTGTGGCAAGTCAAAGCCTTTTCAAACTCATCTAAATTCAAACTTATCCCCCTCACCCCTACACATCACACCTGCCCTTTCACCATCAACAATTCTCTCTAAATCACCAAAATCCCACTTATTAAACAAAACTTTGACAAAACTTAAACCTAAATCAACTTCTCCCTTAAAAACACTTTTCCCTATAAATCTAACTAATTCTTTATAGAATAATGGATTACTTGGTAAGCCATACATAACTAAATTTTTAACACCATTGATTTCAAATCTTCTAAAGTAATGTAATCTTTCAGTATACAACAACACCTTGATCTTCCCATTGACGAATTCTTGTCTTATCTTTGTCATCTTTGATTGTTTTGTATATTCATCAATACAGCCAAAATCATATTTTGATTGTGAGAAGTAATGTTTAAGTCTCAAGTAATCAAAATAAGAAGGAATGTATATGAGTAAACCAGTTGTATATGAGGTTGAGTTCATCAAAGATGGCAAAATGGAATTTATAAAAAATTTATATCTTAATTCTGGATTTTGATTAGGTGATTCACAATCGAATCTTTGAAAGATCTGTTTGATTTTAAGACCAATTGAGTTGATGATACAGTTCTTAGAATTGAACTCTAGCTTGTACTTGATTTTACCACCCAAATTCTCACCCTTGTTCATCAAATTATTTATATTTGGTGTTTGGAATTCTGTAAATATTAATGTTTGTCTGAACTTCTTTGCTAAATCATTTATACTCCACATTCTAATTCTTGAGAAGTCAACATCATGAAAGTCTTTTGGTACTTTGTTTAGATATTTATAGATCTTCTGAACATGTTCCCAATTTTGCATTTCAATTTGATTTGTTTTATCTAAAATACAAATTTCTATTGAGGATATGAAATCATATTGTCTTTTCTTTTTATCTGGGTTTTCCAAGATCATACTAAGACCAATTGGTGATGCTATAATGATATCAGAAGTATAAAATGATGAATATAATTTTAAGGATTTCCTAGTAAATTTTAAACCAATACAGAAAAAATCATTATTGTTTCCTTTAAATGCATCTTTGAAGTCATCTGGTTTGAAAGAAGGTGGTTCGTCACTTGAATAGAATTGATGGTTGAATTTTTTAAGATTTTCTTGTTGTTCAAGTCCACTTAGTTTTATAAAAAGTTGTATGATCTCATAAGCTGAATGACGAGTTGGTAGTAAAATCAAGACTTTTGGTCTGGTGAATCCTTGATCTTGAATTGAAGGTTCTTCTAATGATTTTCCTTCTTTGATACCTTCGTTGTAGACCCTTAATTTATCGTTGTTCTTCAAAATCTTATCTCTTGTTTTGAATATATGATTTATAGAATGTAAAACATATAATGATTTATAAGAAGTATTTTTATAATTCTTATAAGGAAAATTTATATCTGAGTAGGTTAGAATGTTATGAAATAGATGATCATTGGTTGGAGTCATTGGGAGAGTTTGTAATTGTTCATGAAGTTTCTTTTTTAGAAGGTGATGATGAGGGATGGTCGAGGATTCAGTAGTTTTAGAAGCATTGTACAGTCTTGGAGATACTTCTGGAATGTATTGAAAACTTTTATAACCTTCAATTTCTATTTTAGATTGTATTTTGAATTTTGAAGTAGATTCTGATAAATTATTGATAAAATCTTCAGAGACGTTGAAATGGTAATCGAAAGGATCTATTGAAGGTGTATTTTCGTCTTCTTCTATTTCATCGTCGTCTTCTTCTTCTTCTTCTTCATCTTCTTCTCCATCTTCGTCTCCTTCTTCCTCTTCTTCAAAATTTGCACCTGCAATCTCATCATCACCTTCCTCTTCAATTCTTCTCTGCTTTTTATTTGGCTCAATAGTATTCAGATCATCTTGTTCTACAGTATCCTTTTTCAATAATGTCAATAAAGCATTATAAGCTTTTCCCGTGTCAGAATCACCTTGTTCTTGGTCTTCCTCTATATCTGATCTATCTATAATTTCTTCTCCAACTTCCTCTTCATTTTCTTCAGATTTTGTTCTATCTACCCAAACATTTCTTTTTGAGGTTCTATTTACAGTTCTTTTTTCTTTACGACCAGTTTTAAAATGATCATTTGAACGTTTACCTGGCATTGATGATGATGATTGTAAGCTCATCGCATTAATAGGGGAGTGTATGAACAGGAGCGATGAGAATGCGCGGCTGGTATGGGAACTATTTAGATGTGAGAGAGCGATCTGAGATAATCAAAGAGATGGTTTGGTATGTCTGGTCATATCCTGAGATAGAATTTTTTACTTTGGATTAATTTTTCAAGTCACTTTGATAAGAAAAACGCACCGCTCTTTTCTTCTTGAGTATATTTTCTTAATGGCTGCGAAAAAGCACATACTCATTAGACTTGCAACATGAAGCTCCCAATTCGATTGAAAGTATGCTCAATTTTAAAAGCTCTAGAACAATTTCTACGGTAATTGCTTAGCAGAATATTAATATTTTTGCGGTTTTTCGGCGGTTTTTCGGGGATGGTTTGGCGTTTCTTCAAAACATCCTTTCAAACTAAATCCAATCACTCAAACACAAATTCTGTCTATAATTCTACTAAATCTCCCACACAAACTTTATACTCCCTCATTATCTTTAAATCATCTCTGCAATTTTAATATATTCTTCCCCTCCATATAGATCGTGTGACTTCTGATCTAATATGGTCTTACGATTCACGTACAGTAAGAGTTGCGATCATAATTGAGATCAAAATACAACAGAAAACCGTCAGATCAGTGACTAAGAAGATCTTTTTGTCATATATACAAAGCTTACTGTATCTATCTATAAACTAAACATCTACTCAGTTCATCTACTAATCCTTTTTTTTTTTTTTTGATTATGAGCACTTTATAGACACCCTAAGAGTTAGATAAGAGATTTATAATTACCTTTCTGTCAAGTTACCAAAAAATCCGCTCTATCACCACAAAACTTCATACCCAAGAGATCCAAACGCAATTGAAAGTCATTTTGAGGCCGATTGTCAATACGAATTTTGCAATTTCGAAGTCTGCTCAGATATCTGAATCTGTGCTCGTTACGGCTGAATAGAATTGAAACTGCATTCAACTGCCAAGTCGATTCTATTTTGAATCCTTACTGCGCGAATGCGATGGCATTCGCACTTTAAAAAAAATCAAAACCCCATCTCCTATTTCCCATCTCCCTCCTCCTTCTCTCTATGGCTTCCCTTACCTTTCTTAACTCTCCCTCGTCTTCCTCCTCCTTTCCTTACCCTCCCACTTTTACTCCCTCCTCTCTCTCTCTCCCCCCCTCCCTCCACACCGTCCTTCACACTACCATTCATTTATCCTTTTCAAACCACACTTCATAACATCAAACTTTACCTACAACCACATGAATCTCCTTAAAAGAGTATTTCGAAGTATAACTTCAACTCTATACCTCATTCTTATACTAATCACAATACCTATATCTTTTGATTTGGGTGGTATTTCATGTGGTTTATCATTTTCTTTCACTCTATTCTCAATGTACTTCTTATTGATGAGTTTAAGATTATTGATAAGAAATCAAAGGAACAAATGGTTGGATTGGATCGGCTTATTATTCTATTTACAGCATTTGATAATACCAAGTCTTTTGATCTATTATTTAAGTGCAAATAACAATATCAAAGTTACTGGTGGTGGAGGTGTCATAGATACTTTAAACAGTGTTAAAGAAACAGTAGAAACTGTAACATCAACAACTAAATCAACAGATTCAACTGAGTTCTCTCTTCCAATTGATCTATGGCGTATTTTTATAGTAAATTCAACTTCAATCATAACAATCTTTGAAGGTTTTTGTTCCTTATTATCAATTCAAGCTATAGGTGAGATCTTAACTTGGTTCATTAAATTCAAATCTGATAGTTATTTGATCTTGTCCTTACTTTTCAGTGGTATTATCTTTACTATATCATCTTGGTTTCTTTATAGAATCTATGTTTTACCAACAAATTTACTTATATTGAACTCAAATTCAAATATAGATACTATATCATCATCTTTATTAGGATCAATACTAACCTTGACAATTATATTATGTATTGGTGGGATCTATTCAAGGAAAGGTTCTATCATAGAAAGTTCATTATTCTTTGCTTATATAATCAAATGTATCTATGAAACCTTCCCTCATTTATATATTGAACCAACTTTGAATCTTTCAAATTTTATAAAGTCTTTGACCTTGAGTCTTTCAAATGAACTCTTGGTTAATCGTACAAATTCAAATTTCAAATTCAAAGAGTTCTTCACATTTCTAGCTTCAAATTTACCAGGCAGTTTTATTACAATATGGAATTTCCTCAAGATAGCAGGAAAGAAATTAACTTTACCTTTGATTGGGAATTTAATCTATAGGTTAGGTGTATTTTATGCTGCAACTAAGATTATACCATCACTTTATCATGGTAGTTTAAACGAAAGAAAATCTTCACCACCAACATTAAAACCAACTTTATCATCACAATCAATATCATCTATATCATCAATTTCCACTAATTCAACCTTATCAACGATATTAAAATTGATTTATGCTTATAGTCCTTGTATTATCATTGCGGTTTATACCCATTTGATGATGTTATATAATAACCAATTAAGCTCGGAGTTAAAGATTTATAATATTTGGACATCAAAATTCATAACTATTGTTCATCCTCAACAATTTTGGAATTGGTTAAACATGTTGACCACTCTAGGATTGTATACTTTAGAATTAGCAGGGAATAATCAAAGTGGATTGACTTTAACAAGTCATTGGAGAGTTGATTAGAGATGATGTTATGAGGTTGGTTGATAGAATTTACCAATAGAGAAAGAATTTCATTAGATGCTACAGTGATATAGAGTTACTTTTGTGTTTGAAGATTTCAAGATAGATCTACTCTAGACAACTCATCGATAAGAGATTGAGTTTTGATGTTGGACCTAAACAAGTTGAGTAGTTTTATTTTGAAGTCAAGAAGATTATTAGATCTTGAAATCAAGTCGTCTTCACTATATATGCAAGAGTTTTTCAACCTTGCTTTTATCGATGATACCAAAGTGACTTACCATTTGTAAAGCTTGTTGCGATGACGGCAATATATGTTTCTGTTGGTTGCAATGACTTTGACATCTACTAAAGGTATTTGCGATGACTTCGATACGTTTTTAAGGTAGCTGTAATGTCAATTCACCTCTGAAAGGACAGAAACCTCGAGGACATTTGCATTGTATTTTAGGGAAAGAGTTGATGATCTGAGAATCTATTCAATGGAGGCTAGTCGAATTTTGCAGAATTGACGATGTAGGGATCAAGGTGGCTAATTGACGACGCAAGCTGATGATAATCTCCTTACTATGTTCTCGTTAGCAACTGAGAGCAAAGGTTTTTCGAGCATGTATTGAAGTGAAAGCTTTCTGATCAATGAAAAGAATATACCTACCATAAGATATCTTGTCAGTACTTCACTTTAATCCATCGATACCAAATTACATCAACACACAAGTGGCGATCACAAAACCCTTAATTATCCCTTAGAAATCATGTCGCCTCCACGCTGATCTACACAATCGCCATTAGAAAAGTGAATCAGTTGAATAGATCGGATTCAATGTAATATACATATATATAAACATAATCTAAACAACATAAACAATAGTGCAGAGGTAATTGAGAGCGAGAGAACACAGATAACATACGCTTATTACTGAATTTCAAATCGTATTTTGGCTTTCTTTCCCCGTCAGAGAAGCCAACTATTACTGAAATACGAACGAGTATGGATTCACCACGCAATAATATCCTACTTATGAAACATTCCAATACTATTAAAAAAAAAGAAAAAGTCAGAAAAATTTGCAATTCTCATCTATGCTTAGCTCAGAGCTTGACTCTATGTTGCTTGGTTATTTCATCATTAAATTTCTCTCAATTCCTAATAATATCCAACCTCTTTGAAGTTGTTCAAGTTTGGCATATTTGACAATGCTCATCTCAAATCTCACATTAGCGGGTGACACATGCTCAAGTAAGATTTAGACACAAACTTTTATAGACGTTCATGGGACAAGAGTAAGCTCCATTGGGTTAATAACAAAAGTTATCATTTGTATAACTATCGTTTAGAATACACAATTCCGATGCCGAATTTTCACTAATTACAAAAGTAATCAGGTAAGTCAAGTCACGCGATGACACTTAACAAAGTCAAGTCTTGCATACCAGAGCCATAATGGACAAGATTCAGATGAATTAGTAAAAAACATAAACCTTTGGTCATCACAAACTTAACAGAACAATTTGATGAATTGTTACGTTTCCGTATGAATGGCAGGAGACTTTCCCCAAAGCATTTATTGATCAAGTGATCTTATGTTAGCTTCGAAAACAAATCTTTGTCCATGAACGTAAAGAGATGTGCGGACGATGAGGTGAATATATAATAAGGGCCGGGTAACAAATCTTGATTGAGAACAAAGGGTCAATTAGGTGTGTCCGAACTAAATTTATGAATTAAGAGAGAAACAACTTGACTTGAAGAGAATAGGAAGACACTGTTGAATTTCAGCTATTGAAGGTTTCTTTTTTATATACACGATTTATTTAATAGAATTTTGATTTATGAATTTTCAAATTTCTTTACACTCTCTTTGCTGCATGTCATCAACTGATAAACCACCCCAACAAGCTCTCTGGGACCAATCTTGACATCCAATAGTAAAACCTTGCACCAAATCCGAAATAAACTATTTTTGACTTTTTCTGGCCCTCTAACAAATCAAACAATAAATAATGTAAATCTTTCAAATTTTTACTTTTTGCACCCAAATTCAAAGGATTAAGCTTTGATTGAGACTTGATAAAACTATTTGCATACAACTTCTTTATTTCATCATCCCATCCACGGATTTCAGTATTAATCAAATTCATTCGATGATTGTTTGAAAGGTTTAGATTACCTAATCTAACCTGTATTACAGGAAATTCAATCTCTCGGCTTAAACAAGTAAAAAACTTTGATACCGAGGTTTGGAAAATAATTTCCGGCGAGTGAAAAGGCGGAACTAAAGAACTTTTGATATTTGAATGAATTATAATAAGTTTGGATGATTGAGATCTGATTAATGTAATAAGATTATTTGTATGCAGGGCTGGAACCATCTTTGGTCTTTCTGCAGGATAAGGTAAATCATAAGATGGGTTTGTTGATGGAGTGTCTTGAGAGAATAGCCTAGTATAAATCAAAAATCTTGCCATCAATTTATTCCAAGATTCAATTGAAAAGTTTTCAATCGGACCCATTGGAAAACTCAAGACTGGAGCGAAAACAACACCAACAAGACTTAAAGTGTGAGGTTCGGCACCATCAAATGGAATAATTGGATCAGTAAAAATCTTTGAGAACTTTGCTAATTGGGTATCAATTCCATCTAATAGATTCAAATAATTGATATCATTTGAGATTTGATTTGTTTGAATAAAACGTAAGTCTTGATCAAAAAGTATAGTAAGATACACAATGAAACCTCTTTTTTCAAAATCTAGAGCGATAAGCCTCGTCAATGGTTCAATTGGAGATCCTATAATTAGTATGACGTCTTTTCTTGCACCATTAGGTAATCTTTTAGCTTTTCGTTTAGTTGGTTTTATTGTAGATTTGCAATAATAAGAGTAGATACCCGTTGATAGACCAACACCAATACCTGTATAAAAGATTGGATATTTCAATATTGACTGAAATACACGACCTAATGATTTTGTTAGAAAATGGCTCTTTGGTGGCGGTGGAGGATCGAATGAGTTCCCTAGGGATTCAAAAAGATCAATTGAACCTATTGTTGAAATGACGTCATTTTGTTTGGATGAGATAAAATCTGAAGTCGATTTATAAATTGAATAGAGCGTTTCTTTAGTATATTGAACTGGTTCAGCGACCATAATGATTAGATGAGATCAAGGGTCTGTTTATGAATGAGGATATTGTACTATAGAAAGGTTTCGTATTTATCAAGTAATGATATTGCTACTTTGTAATTCAGTGAAGTCTGTAAGTCTCTATTTACAGTCAATGCTCCTTAGTCAATGCGACTTGTCTTAGACCTGAGCGTGTTAAGCACAAAAAGATAGCTTTTATCGAAAAAAAAAGAAGTGCCGGCCCCAGGAATCGAACCTGGGTCGTCGCTGCCACAAAGCGAAGTACTGACCACTATACTAGACCGGCTACAAGATGTTATTAATAAGACAAAGTGTGCATGGATGTTAATGAACAAGAGATGGTTGCAATATATAAGAACTAGGTATTCGTTCAATAAAAGTCTGATATCATAGATATTTAGTAGGTTCATAATGTACCTGGTTAGCGCAGTCTCCGTTAAAACTATTCAAACAACTGAATTGGCAATGCCTCGCATCGTCCTAATTGAAAGTCGTAATCCCTTTCAATCTACGGGAACATTACAGAGTATTCTCAGATCAAGAACACAAGCCTCAACTAATGTTCAGCTTTGGAAGTGTTCCACAAAAATATTCACAATATTCCAAAGCCACTAGAAAGCCATCAATATATGCAACAAGTTGCTAATGCGACCTCAGCATCGACTAAATTTCTCTTTTCTCCTCTCCGATACCAAATATTTCCTTTAATGGACTTCCTTCACCCTCTTCTCTCCAAGTCCCTTCGGTTATAATGCTTTCACAGGAAGAAACCTTACTTGGAAAGAAAGAATAAAGGGTTGATGAGGTCGAAGAATTATCATCTGATGATACTTCTTTCAAGGAGAATTTCGAATTTTGCTGGTTGTTACCAGTCGAGGCCCATAAACTTGTGAAAGGTATTGAGATTGTTATCAAGAATTGAGCAACTTGCATCAAATATGTTGATTCTGATTCATTAAAACAGTTGATAATCATTAGCACAGTTGGTATTAAAGACGTTTGAAAGAACATAATGGAAAGAATATGAAGTGAGTCAAACTGAGTTAAACCAAGATAACGACGAGTTCTAATAGCAAAAATGAGTTTAATAAGTAACATCAAGGTCATAAAACCAACTGATATAGTTAAAAATATAGCAGGGACTGTATTTATCCAGGAAGAAGTCAACATTGGTTGCGTTTGGTTAAATGCAGCAACATAACGGGAATTTGATGAGATTACATTAAGCAAGTACAAAATTACAGTTACAATACCAAGAACCGTCAGGATACCAAAAATTACTCTACGGTAAAATCTCATCTCTTTTGAACGGAATATAACAAAAATCTGATATCCAATACATATTTGAATCGAGCAAATAAGAAGGAATTTGAAAATATTCGCTATGATAATCAAGGATATAAATGGACGCCAAGATGAATCTAACAGTCCAGTCAAATAATATAATGACGAGAATAATGGAGTGAAGAGCCCAGCTAAAGCAAAACAACTTCTTAATATCATAAGAATTAGGACAATCTGATTCAATATAAACATAGGTGTTCTCTTACGTTTCAAAAGTAGGAAGAGTAGGACTGATAATGTAAAGCATGTAGTTATGTTTGTAGTATAAATAATTGCAATTGAGGTAACTGAATTATTATAAGCTGTGATCTCATCAAAAGTTGTTGATAACGGGATACCATCAATAGTGAAATTTAATGATGACATAATATAACGTAGGAAAAGAATGAAAGGTTTGAAAGAGAGTAATCTCTCTTATATAGACTTGAAAAATTACATTTGTTTCAAGGGTTTTTGATATTATTTGTGTGAGATGAATTGATTTTCTTATTTAGGATATGACAATAGTGATTGAAGTTTTGAAACAGGATGTGTTGCAGAAAGAGTGTATAATGGGGTTCCGGGATTTGACATTTACTATTTTTTGGTGGGTGTTAGGCTGTGAATATTGTATGGTTGTATGAGAGTCGAGATTGATAAGGGTATATGGGAGTGTCAATAATTATTTCAAGATTTGATATCAGATTGGAGGTAAGAAATTGAGCAAGCAGCGCTTATTGATTATGTTCAGATATTGAGAAGTCTCCACCAAATGATCAGACCTCACGACATTTATGCTGCAAATTAATGTCGCTACATTGTAACCTAGCTTTGTATCAAGTATACAAATACGAGGGTTTATGGTTGCAAGAGGCTGATTATATGGCTCTCAGTTTAATTTTGCAAAGGAGAATTGTACATAGTGAGAATGAATTTATTCGTACAATTCATTACTGAATTTTGGACTGAATAAGCTTAAGAGCAAACAGTTCTTATCTCAAACTAAGCATCCTTTGTAAAAATAAAAATGAAGATGTTTGTAGTGCTTTAATCTCCAGTTTGAAATTTTCCAGGTACTCTAACTCTTCGAGTCAACACTATATTACAATATCACAAGGAGATCTGGACAACAACTTCTGTTTCCAAAGACCCATACACCTATATAAAACCAAACTTAATCCCAAACACCTTTCATGCACCGAATGATCATATTTTATTTTAGTCATCGAAATCCGAGGGTATCTATTGAGGGCAGGTGAAAGCGTGTCTTCGCCAAAAGTGAATTCCGGCTAGTGGGAAAATTCCTTGATCTCGCGATTGATCTCCCTATGGAACACGCTATGATTCCAGCCCCTAGCTCGCTACAATTTCACTGTTAAATTTTAGGTCTGCCGTTGTATAAATTGATTTCACACTACATAAAATTATCAACAAAAGACAACACCCCCGGAAATGACAGCACCTGATGCTTCAATGACTGATGTCAGTAACGCCGGTAGTGATGAACCACCTAGACGAAGGAAGTCTACATTAATACTTAATGATGATTTGGACCGAATGAATATTGATGATGGAGAGATACGGGGGGATGTCAATGAAGAAAACAAAGAAAAGAGTAGAGAGTTGAGTTCAGAAAGCAGCACTCCTGGTGTTCAAACCAACACCCCTGGTAATCAAACTAGCATTCCAGGAAATCCAAGTCAAGAAAATCCAATCGATCCCAATATTACTGTTCCTGTCGAAATTCAATGGGTTCAAGGTGGACAAAAAGTATACATTACTGGAAGTTTCACTGGATGGAGAAAGATGATTGGGTTAAGTTTGAATTCCGAGAACACATTCTCATTGACTCTCGGATTACCAATTGGTACTCATAGATTTAGATTTGTTGTCGATAATGAATTACGATTTAGTGACTTTCTTCCGACAGCTACTGACTCGATGGGTAATTTTGTTAATTATGTCGAAATTACTCAAGAATACGTCAATAACTTTTTGTCAGATCGACAAAAGGAAGAAGAAAAACAAAAACAAGAACTGCAACAAATGCTGCAAGATCTGCAAGATCTGCAAAATGTAGTGCAACATAATAAACAAAGACCAAGATCTGATTCAATGTGGAGATTAACAAATGATGATGACGATATGGGTAACGGGTATACGAGATATCATGATTCTGATGATACTATTGGCTCAACACCAAAATATCAATATATAAATGATATACCTCCAATATTTGTTGATCCCAAAGTTATGGAACAATACTATGTTGCAATCGACAAACAAGCAAATAATCAAAATAATCAACAAGCATGGTTACACCCACCGCATCTACCACCGCATTTAGATAATGTCATATTGAATAACTTCAATATCCAGGATAAAGATAATAATCTGGGGGCATTACCCATTCCCAATCATGTTGTTTTAAATCATTTGGCTACTACGAGTATAAAGCATAATACATTGGCGGTTGCATCGGTTGTTAGGTATAAAAGAAAGTATGTTACGCAGGTTTTGTATGCTCCATTACAGCAATAATAAGTGAGTGGTTGTTAGCAAAGCTTAGATTACGTTCGAATTACGATTCAAGTTTATTTTACATTAAAGGTATCGGAAAGCATATACATGCAAATGACAAAAATACTGACAAATCCTCCACGACATTTTCGACTTTCGACTACATTTGCCAGGTAAGAAGGTAGTAGCTCGTTTCCAAAGCTCTACATTAATAGATGTTTAATACACATTAGACTACATATCACTAATAATCATCGTTACTATAGTTCCCGGATCTACCTGAGCCATAAGAATTGTCGTTATCACGATTAGAGTTTCCTCTCCTACCATAAGAATCGTCCGTATCACGGTCTGACGAACCTAAGCGTCCACTGGATTGTCTGTTTGAACCATAAGAGTCTGAACTGTCACCATATGAGTCGGTCTTAGAGCCATATGAATCAGTTTTGGAACCATACGAGTCGGATTTTGAACCATAAGAATCCGAATTACCAGATCCATAGGAGTCATTTTTGGAACCGTAAGAGTCGGAATTGCCAGATCCATAAGAGTCGGTTTTAGAACCGTATGAGTCGGAATTGCCAGATCCATACGAGTCAGTTTTGGAACCGTATGAGTCGGAATTACCAGATCCATAAGAGTCGGTTTTGGAACCGTATGAGTCGGAATTGCCAGACCCATAAGAGTCAGTTTTAGAACCGTATGAGTCGGAATTGCCAGATCCATATTTGTCACCGGATCTTCCAGCACTATAATCATCAGAGTTTCCTGAACCATAAGAGTCTGACTTCAGTCCATACGAGTCTGACTTGTCTCCATAAGAATCAGACTTACCTCCATAGCCACTTCCGGCTCTATTGTCCGATCCATAACTGTTATTATCATCATATTTTGACAGATCACCTGATCTTCTCAGTTCGCCATAATTATTATCTTTTGATCCGTAATTGTCATCATCATTATCCTTTTTGTCACCAAATCCAAAAACCATTTTGTTTTACTGGATACTATACGAATTCTGAGGGTATTTATAATTCGGAATCAGTGGTTCAAGCCACGATGGGTCTGCCTCAATACTTTAACTATATGTTCATAAACGTGACAACATATTATGTCATACATGCGACAAATTAGAATTAGATAATTTATCCTGTCGAATGTCTATTTCATGCAGTTTAATGCATAGAAGTTTTCCTTCAACAATTGACAAAAGGTTATTTTTTGCACCCCTCCAATTGAAAATTGTCTACATTATGCATCTGATTAATTATTTTCTTGTTGTTAGCCTCAATTACCCCTTTTCATGATATTATGCAAATTAGATCCAACCACCTATTAAAGCATTGTTGCTATTCTGAAATTTACAAAATTGTGGGGCAGTGATGATGAAGTAGGTTGGGGGGATTCTTAACGCGGTTGAAATGACGCGTTTAAGGGATAGAAAAAGAAGACATTTTTCGGTTTGCACCTTGATAATGAATTGTAGCGACATTGGCTCAAAATTACACAAAAATAGGATAGAGACTAATTTAATGAAATGCGACATAAATTCCAACAAGGTAAGTAAAACCGAACATACCTTGTTCCAACTTAAATGAATATGTTCATGTTTACTTCAAATTGCTTTAATAGTCGATTCCATCATTCTCCTCTGATAGCATGATTTTGTTATATTCCTCTTCAGTCTCTCATCCTGAAGTTGTAGAAATTATAGTGAGAACAGATGATATTCAGGTGTAGATATGAAAATACAAGCGGTTGGTATTCTTTTAGAGAATAGTGAAAAGAGGATTATATCTTTCACTATATTTCTCTATTTGGAAGCTTTTCAGTGCTTTTATTCAAGTCTGAAATTCAAGGAGACTTTGCGGGAGAATTCACTGTTTGCAATTACCTTTAGGATCACTCTCAACACACCATTTAGTAAGCCAAGGTAAGCTAAAAGAAGATAGTAAGCTTTTTAATTCCTCCTGTTCTCACTCTACCCCTACACTTTATAGTACAAAATGCTTTTATACTAAATACTTATAAATCTATATCTTGGTTCTCATTTCGAGTAAGACGATGTTTGTTGATAATGGCTGATGTCGGAAGAAAATTGCAGTTTAATTTGTGATTGGTGTTGAAGACGTCGGTTTTAAAGACGAAAGTACATACTAAACAATTTCCTCCGTATCAACATCAACTTATTGGTATTTATACAACCTTGAAACAGGTCATAGAATGAGACTGAGTGTTACTATAAGTTGAGAGAGCCATAATTTTACAAGATTCAGCTTATACTAATAAGCTCGAGTTAGAAGATCTTGCTATTATTAACTTTTCATACCATGCTTTGGAGTATTCTCCCAATCTAACTCACGCAAATTGCACTCTAAGCTTACTTCCCACCTATCTAATTAACCTATCATCATTATCATCCCTATTGGTTTCTTCCTTGAGTTCTTGGTTTTGCTCTAATTATATTATCAACTCTTAATAAAACTTCAGCTGCTTCAGCTGCTGAGCTAACAACTGCTCTTTTCAATTTAAAACTTTCAACAATACCCATATCTCTCATATCACCAACAATCCCTTTGTTTAAATCTAACCCTGATGTTGTCATACCATTATAAATTGCACTTCTTAATTTTGATACTAATTCACTTGAATCAAATCCAGCATTATCGGCTAAAATTGTTGGTAATTGTCTTAAAGCTCTTGCAAAACTTTCAATTGCAAGTGATCTTTTACCAATACTATTGGCAGCAGACTGATCAACTGCTTTTGACATTATCATTTCTGAACATCCACCACCTAAACAAGTTTTTGTAACTTTTGTTGTTTGTGACAAAACACTTAAAGCATCGTGTATTGATCTCTCTGCTTCATCTAATCCTTGTTCTGTTGCACCTCTTAAAACAATAGTACATGCTTCACCTGCTGCAACACCATTGAATCTAGTTAAAACATCTTCTCCAATCATAATTTCTTCTATTGAATCACAATATCCTAATTTCACTCTTTCAGGATTATCAAAAGTTGAAACAACTTCTCCTCCTGTAACCAAAGCTAATCTCTCAATACCATCAAAATCACAATGTTCAATAGAATTTATCTTTGAATCAGTAAATAATTGTTCTGGATAATCGTAGATTAATTGACGATTTACAAAACAGTTGATACCAAATTTCTTAATCTTTTCAACTTTGCTTTTCATTTTTAACTTCTCTGCCGATTCTAATTCTGCCAATTTTGATGTTGAATCAACTTTAAATTTGGCTCCAAATACTTTGACTTTATCTGTATCCATTGAAGTATTTGATATTAAGATTTTACAATTGGTGATCTTCTTTTGTTGATTTATACCAAATTTCTTTTCTAAAATGAATCCAGAGTCAAGAAATGAATCTGATAATTTACCACCAATTTTTTTGATAATTTGGATATTGTTGAGATTTGTTGATCCTTTAAGTCTTAAAATTGCATCAACACATAATTTGGCAAAATGATCTTTATCTTGACTTAATATCTTTGATGATAAAGTTGTTTTAGCTATGTTTATCAAGTCAAATTCAAATTTTTCACTATTTGAACCATTATCAATACAACTTTGTTCTAAAGCATCAATTGCAATATTTCTACCAATTCTAAAACCTTCAATAATTGTTTGAGGATGGATTTTCTTTTCTATTAATTTTTCAGCTTCTTTTAATAATTCTGAAGCTAAAATTGTTACTGATGTTGTTCCATCACCAACTTCATCATCTTGGACTTTTGAGATATTGACTAATACTTTTGCAGCAGGATTATCTAATGGAATAGATTGTAATATAGTAGCACCATCATTTGTTATTAATGATTTATTTGGATCTGATGATGATTGTAATAATTTATCCATACCTTTTGGTCCTAAAGTTGATTTAATCATATCACCAACAGCTATCGCACCAACAAATGATGATAATCTTGCATTTTCTGCTCTTTCTTCAGAGGCTGATTCATTTAGAATTTGTACCATTGTTGGAGTAAGATGGTATTAATGAAGTGATGAAGTTGAAGATAGATTTTTCAAGGTAGTGTAAGTGATGATGAAAACGATGTATGCAGGTGGGTGCGAATAAATTAACTTGAGAGAAGTAGAGGATATGACGTTGGAGGAGACTGAGAAGTCATGGTGTGTTTGCTTAAACTGTAGTCTTATGCTAGTTAACAGAGTTTGTATTGTTTTTGTTCGAGCATGTTTTTCTTGAAATTCTCAAAAATTTCATGAAGTCGAAATAATAGAGATTGGGTGCAAATGAGTTGATATTTCAGAACTCTGATGTTAGTATGGGCTCGAAGAGTTAGCTTGATGGTATATTGTGTGAAAAATGTAAAAGGACTAATGAAAATTTCTATCTTCGTCTTGTGAGGGTGTCGGTGATTGAAACTCTGAGAGTATAAGAAGATCTCCGTCAACTAATGAGGTCAATAATAGACTTCAAATTGCAACTATGACATATTAGAGTGATATCAATGTAGTTGAATACAAGTATTTGTACAATAGAAATTGTGAAAACCTATGTTCTCTTCAAACACTCATGGTGAGTCTTTTCTGTATTCAAATATTCTATTTTTTCAACACATTCCATTGATGTAATAGAGAAAGAGAGACAAAGACTAAAGACCAGTCAAATTATCAGCATAGAATTCTGAAATACTCTCCAATTACTATGATTTTTTATCAAAAATAGTGTTAAATTTTGCAAATTTTGCAATTTGTCTCTTCTACTGTGATCATTACTCATATTCGATAATAAGACATTAAACAGAGAAAATCAAACACCATACCAACAAAACATCATAACCATATAATAGATTTCATCTTCTTCCCTATTATAAAGTCATCTTTGAGATCTTCATACTTAAGAATCATTTATGTTGCAACTTGCGTAGGAAATATATGCAAGAAGAGATTCAAGAAGTTCCAAAGAGAAACATAAAAAGCACAAAATGAAAGAATATAATTCTAAAATTCGTTTACAATAAGACTTTAGCATACGGTGTATAAGTTGTACCAAGAAAACACTTGGATTTCCAGAATTTCCAAGATCTTGTTTTAAGTATCTTACGAGCTTTAAGCAACTTAGTATGTGAATGCGCGCGCAAATAGTGAGAGAGAGAGAGAGAGAGAGAGAGAGAGAGAGAAGAAATACTAAATAGGGTTATATATAAAAAAAACAACATAAGCAACACAATCACATTCACCTACAACATCCAAAACATACATCTAGATCCTCCTCTAATACATAAACCTCCCCCACCTCGCTTACTTACAACTCGCATTCATTCGCTCTAAAACCCAAACAACATCACCTGCTTATATACAAGATATACATTATAATCTCATCATCTTAACATACTTATAAAACACATCTCAACTCATACATGACAACCCAAACTCATTCACTAAATAATTCACTATCTAATTCACAATTACCACCACCAAATGATTATGATGAGATTTTCAAATCCTCAAATATCTCCAAAATCATTACATTTCAAGATTTTCAAAATTTAATGAAAAATCGTAATCATCCCATATCAAATAATCCAAAATTATTAAAACAAATCTTCAATACGTTTACTGAAGATGGTATCTTAAAGTCAGATGACTTCAAAAAATATTTAGAAACAACAGATTTACAAATTATCTCAGGTTTTGAAATGATCGATTTAGATCATGATGGTAAGATTATGAAATCAGATTTTATAAGATACTTAAAAAAATTAGGTATATCACCAAGTCAATCGGAAATAACTCTTATATTCAATCAGATTGACTTTAAAAATGACGGTATTGTGACTTTTGATGAATGGAGAAATTTCTTATTATTCTTACCAAGATTTAATGGTTCAAGGATTAAAATGATATTTGATTGTATTGAAGATTTTGAATTAACAGCTGATGGTGATATCACTCTAATTAACAAAGGATTTGGTTATTTTTTAAGTGGGGGTATTAGTGGAGTTGTATCGAGAACTGCAACAGCACCATTTGATAGAATAAAAGTGTTTTTAATAGCAAGAACTGATTTGACTTCTATAATATATAAGAGAAAGAGTGAAATTAATGAAAAGATAAAGAAAGGTGATATAAGTCTCGAGAAGGCAAAAATCGATCTTAAAGAACTTGAAAATACCAAACAAACTACAACGAGAAACTCATTCAAAACAGAATTTCATAATAAAACTATAAGATCACCAATTATACAAGCAGGTAGAACTATATTTAAACAAGGTGGTTTGAAAGCTTTTTATGTTGGTAATGGTTTAAATACCTTTAAAGTCTTTCCAGAATCAGCTATGAAATTTGGTTCATTTGAGATTGCCAAAAAGTTCTTTGCAAGGATAGAAAATGTTCAGGATACATCAAAATTATCTAAAGTTTCAACTTATTTATCTGGTGGATTTGGTGGTGTTATAGCACAATTTACAGTTTATCCAATAGATACATTGAAATTTAGATTACAATGTTCAAATCTAGACTCAAATTTAAAAGGTAATGAGCTATTATTTCAAACAGCAAAATCAATGTATAAAGAAGGTGGGATTAGAATTTTTTATCGTGGGTTATTTGTTGGTATTGGTGGGATTTTCCCTTATGCTGCTTTAGATTTAGGTACATTCACAACTATAAAACAATGGTTAATAAAGAGAGAAGCAAAAAGAATATCAAAAGATCAACTGTCAAATATAAATCTAGATGATATTAAACTACCAAATTATATGGTATTAACTTTGGGAGCTTTATCTGGTACCTTTGGTGCAACGGTTGTTTATCCTATAAATTTATTAAGAACAAGATTACAAGCTCAAGGTACATTTGCTCATCCTCATGTATATAATGGATTTGTTGATGTAATGCAAAAGACAATAAAGAGAGAAGGTATACCAGGATTATTTAAAGGATTGGTACCAAATTTAGCAAAAGTTGCACCAGCAGTTTCCATAAGTTATTTTATGTATGAGAATTTGAAAGTGTTGTTTGGATTAGATAAGACGAAGATATAGGACTGATCATGAAGTGGGTTCTAAACAAGCAGCGGAAGTCATAAAGCAGCTGCCAACTAGAACACAAAATATCTCCCCTAATCAGAACATCCTTCTCTAATAATTAATACACCCTTGAAGGGTAGAAGATCCAATAAACTCAAACCTATTCATATCATTGATCATAATTAAAATATTTATTTATCTTTATATAAACTTGAAGAGATCACTTTAAAGAAACAGACATACTAAAAAATATAGAGAGAATTATTTGTATCATAGATGTGAACTCAGACGGACTTTTATTTGTTCTCTTCTGTGAATAGTAGACAAAACAACCGCTCGCAAAGGCGTCTACCTTATAATTCAGCTACCCTATAATTCAGCTACTCTATAATTCAGCTACTCTATATATCAGCTACTTTATAATTCAGCTACTCTGTAATTCAACTACTCTATTACTCTACCTACCCACTCTCATCAAACAAACCCACTACTTCCATTACTTCCTCTTTTTCTACCAAATCTCAAGGTTACTTCAAAGCTACTCAATTCAGCTACCTTCTACCTCAAATTCCCTCCACTCTATAACTTCTCCCCTACCTTACATACTCATTATGTAAATCAAAATTCAATACACCTATACTAACCTCACCTATACTTACAAAATCATTATTGCTTGTTTCTTTCGTATTAATCTTAACCCAATTATCAACCTTCTCTATATCAACTGGTTCATATAAATCTAATAATACCTTGAAAAATTGATCAATTTCAACTTTCTTTACCTTCAAATGATTAATATGAGAGAACAAACAAGATCTGAATTGTAAGTAAACATCATCCCAATTGAAATTTGGTATGTTTATGTTTGAATTTGGTTGATAATCACCAAATTTGATTAGATCATTGAATTTAAAGATGTAGAACTCATTATCAAAATTGGAATTTTGATTATATAAACCTACGATAATACGATTTACTGAACCTGTTGAAATTTGTATATCTAAAAAATCATCTACAAGTTTTTCAAGATATTGATTTAGTAGAGGTACTCTAGAGACAAATACAATTAAGTTAAAGGATTTTTGTTTTGAGAAGATTTCTAATGGATAGATTTTGTTATAGTAGAGAATCTGATTTATCCATATTAGTAGAAATTCTTTTAATGATGATATAAGTTGGTTCAATTGCATTAGTATGGTGAATGTGGAGCGGTGGTGAGTGAGTGAGCGTGTGAGCGGTGGATTAGTGAGAGTATCGTTAGTGAGAGTAAGTTGGGCGGTAGATTAGTGTCAAGCAATTCAATCTAACACCAAGTGCCATCGCAACGCACGCGCCGATCGCAACACGCTCGCGAGAGCTAGCGCGTTTGTTTAAACTCACCTCAATATCTTCAATGAAGACATAAGACACAACATAATCACCTCAATTGAACAATTCTACCAAATAACCCAATCTAATCAGACTCATAATAGACATATAATCTCATAAAAACTACGCCATCAAGAAATCTCTCACAAGTCACTTTCACCCTCACCCTAATGATATCATCCATCTCTTCGTCTGATATTCATAAAATAACATCAGGTCAAGTTATAATCGACCTTATCTCTATAATCAAAGAATTAATTGAAAATTCTATTGACTCGAGCTGCTCACAAATTGATATTTACTTCTTTGAAAATGGTTTAAATGGTATCGAAATCATTGATAATGGTAAAGGAATATCATCAGATGACTTTGAACAATTATGCCTAAAGAATTCAACGTCAAAGCTATCAAATTTTGAAAACCTACAAACAGTTCAAACTTTGGGATTTCGTGGTGAAGCTCTTAGTTCCCTATGTTCTTTATCGAATGTAGTAATAAAAACAAAACAAAAGGATTCAAATTCTATGACTTTAAAATTTGATTCTCAAGGTAAACTTGTAGAGAAAAAGATGAATATCGATAGGAAAGTAGGTACAGCTGTTACAATTAGTGATATTTTTGGAAGTTTACCTGTTAGAAGAAATCTATTAGAGAAAAATATAAAGAGAGAGTTCCAGAAGAGTATGAATGTCTTGATTGGATATTTACTAATTTATAGTGATATTCGATTTTGTATTTATAATGTAAAGGGTGGTAAGAAGATGGAAGGTAAGGGGAGTCAAAGTGGTGGAGCTAGTCAGGGGAGTCAGTCTACCCATGGCACTCAATCCAAAAAAACTTTACTTTTTGGTACTCAAGGTAATGGCTCTATCCTAAAATCAATGTTGAATGTATTTGGTAGTAATTCAACCCATGGTCTTCTACCTATTAATATTAAGATTGAAGATATAAACAGGTCTTTGAAATCTTCTTCTACAATGAAACAAATAAGTATAGAGGGTTATATTTCATCAGATTCATTTGGTATGGGTAGATCATCAACAGATCGTCAATTTCTTTATATAAACAAACGGCCAGTAGTATTCAAGAAGCTCAACAAAAGTATCAATGATATCTACAAAACCTTCAATTCCAATCAATATCCCGTTTTTATACTTGATTTAAAGATTGAATCATGTTATTTGGATTTGAATGTAACACCAGACAAAAGGACAATTTTAATCCATAGTGAAGATATTATCATCGAGTTGATTTGTAACGAATTATCAAATTTTTATAGTTCACAGAGTTATATAATACCAAGGAATGAGGTTAAAAGAGAGGTGGAGGAGAGAAGGGAGGAGAGGAAGAGGGGGAAGGAGGAAGAAGACGAGGATGAAGAGGGAGAGGGGGAAGAGAAAGAAGGGGATGCGGTAATTGAAGAGGAAGAACGCGAGGAGGAAGAGGAGGAAGAGGAGGACGAGATGGAAGAGATGGAAGAGGAGGAAGAGGAGGAAGAAAAGGACGAGAAGGACGAGAAAGACGAGAAAGAAGACCAATGCGAAATAAACCTACACTCACAAGAAGACCCCGTTGGAAACAAAAACCAATCTAGAAATTATTCACCTTCATCCTCTTTGAAAGGCAACCTTCAAACTTATGAAGCAAACTATGATATCACACTTTTAGACGAAACTGAACAAATTCCATCAAGATCCATAAATCAAGAGTCTCAATCAACTTTAAAACGAAATTTTGAAAATGATGATAACATCACTCCATCCTCCTCATCCTCTACCACATCATCTTATTCTCCCTCGTTATCCAAATCTTTTCCAACCCAATCACCTTCATTACAAAAATTTGCATTACAACCAAAACAATCAACTTTAAATTTTCAAAGCTTTCAGAATTCATCCTCAACTTCAAGACCATCCAAAAGATCAAAGATACTCCCAATCGAACAAGAAATTGAAGATCGCCTAATTAAAAGGGCAAATCCAAAATCAACAATTTACAACATAACTTCAAAAATCAAACCAATTTTTAGAACAAGTCTACCTATCAAAAGTTCAAAATCATCTAAAAATAGATTACTAATAGATGACATTCAACTTAAAGAAGCAGAAGCAAAATTAGAATATATAATTAAGAAAGAAGATTTCGAGCAAATGAATATCATTGGACAGTTCAACTTGGGATTTATACTTGTTTCTCTTAAAGATTCAAATAATGTATTTATAGTGGATCAACATGCTTCAGATGAAAAATTTAACTATGAGAGGCTCACTTCAACAACAAGCTTTACAAAGAGTCAACCATTAATAAATACTCAACCAATTGAATTAAATGTTATAGATGAGATGATTGTCATTGAAAATCATGAGATATTTGAAAAAAATGGTTTTAAACTTGAAATTGAAGAAGATGGTCTACCAGGTAAAAGGATTAAGATTCTAGCCTTACCAATGTCGAAGAACATAATTTTCAATGAAGATGATTTCCATGAATTGATCTATTTAATTGGTCAACTGCCAAATAATCAAAATATAAAATGTTCAAAGATCAACAAGATTTTAGCTTCAAGAGCTTGTAGAAGCTCAATTATGATTGGGGATCATTTGAACTCGAAAAAAATGAAAGAGATTGTTGGAAATTTATCAAAATTGGATAAACCATGGAATTGTCCTCATGGTAGACCAACCATGAGACATTTAGTTGAGTTACTGGAATGGAATGGATTTAATGAAGATTATCGATTGTAGGGGAAGAAGGGAAGAGATGGCGTAAGATAGTTGGTGGGGAAGTCACAGCTGTTGGATGGAGTTAATAGAGAAGAGAATATGGCTCGAGAAGTTGAGAATCTGAGAGCCAAGACTTCAGCTGGACTCATTTTTATGGTAGAATATGAAAATGACTTCTAGTATGTTTGGAGTTGAGAGAAATCTCTTGATGTAGATCTTCACCAATGATATACTCAAAGATCGATCCCAGCGAAGAAAGTGGCTTTATGTTCCGCGTTGCTCATCAGTACCTATCAAGGTCAAAATCTCTCTACAACTCTTTACAGAAAAGGAAATTCAAATACTCAAGAGATAAGAGGACTGAAGAGTCTATGTTGCTATGAAGGAACTGGACAGCCATGTAGCTTCAATATAAATGGATCAACTTTTCTTCAAAAACACAAAACTCACAAGGATAAGATATGTGAATCAGCTTAGTCAATCTACTTCCTCATCTATCTAATAATTTCAAACGTATGATCAATTTAACAAAGCCGCTAAAGAAATGCACGGCTTCCTCTTTTAAACTTTTAAGTTGAAAATTTTACACTTTGAACATTTGAAATTGTAACTTGGCATCGGTAAGTTGTTGCCAGATTTTGTATATGATTTTGGGTGCGAAAAGGGGAAATTGAGAGTTTTGATCGAGAGTTTTGGGTAGGGTGGTTCTGTGGTACATAAGATTGATGAATTTTAATGGGGGAAGGAGGAGGAGAGAAGGAGGAGAGAGAAGGATTTGAATAAAGCCTATCCATTGACTAAAATTAAAATAGAAAATTTCACTTTATGTAACAACAGAAAATTTGATAAAGTCTTCCTAAAATGGAATTAAAGATTATTTCAATAACTTTATAATGTATATAATAATCAAATGGCTTAAGTCTTCCTAATATGGTAGTAGATCATAGATGAAAATAAGTTTAAAAACTGAATGGTGTGAGAAGATGGGGTAAGGAAAGGCAATGGAGAAAACAAGTAGAGGAGAAGAAAGAAAAAGAAAGAGAAAGAAAAAATCAACGCTATGATAAAAGGATCAAAGTTCAGTTTTAATTTATCCAGGGTCTATTCTTATATGACGTAGAATGTCATAATTTGCAAGATCCATTTTTTTTTTTAACTTTAAAAACTTTTGAAAAACTGCATTTTAAAGATGAAATATGAAGTATAAGTATACAAATAATAGTGTCACGTTATCCAGTTTAAGTTTTATTTTATCAAGATGAATATTGATGATCAAGGTTAAAATTGGATTTTTTAAGATGGAGGAATATAGAAACAGAGTTTATGATTAAAAGAAGAAGTAATTTAAAAAGTTTGGAACAGAGTTGTGGAGATTTGGAGATAGTTTGAGGAGTAAAGTTAAGGTAGAGGCAATTTTAGGCGAAGATGATTTAGATGCAGATGAACCAGAAAGCTTAGATTTTTCTCAGGGCCGAATTATTCAAATAATTCTTAGTTGTATAATAGAGATAATATAAGACAAAAGGAGTCGATTTGAGGAATGTAATTAAATAGTACGTGTAGGTTAGGAATATGAGAAGTTTTAAATCGATTTTGGGATGATTATGAGTCGATTTTCCTGTGAATTTTCAGAGAGATACCTGTAAGTTTTGCAGATTTTTTAAATATCATAAAAAAAAAAAAAAAAAATACCTACATTAAGTAGGAAGTGCGATAATGTACCTTCAAGAGGAGAAGAAAGATAGTAGAAACTATCTTAGATTTAAAAGATATGATGGAGATCAAGAATATTTCGGTTGGCTTCTTTTCTTCTCCTCCCATATGTCGAAAATTTGAGAATTCTCAAAACTTTTCACATACTCCACAATTCGAATAAAAATTGAGATTTTTCTCTGCAACTAAAAATCAAAACTAAAACGCCTAAAATATTTTTGTTCATGCCCAATTTTTACTTGGTTATAAAAACCCGTAACATACATCATTAGATGTATTAAAATAGATTTATAAAATAAATATCTTCAAAATCTTAAATTTAAGCGATTATAAGTCTAAAAAATCAAAATCTCACTACCTTCTTTATAACCTCGGTTAAATATCTAAACCTTTGTAAAAAAGAAACTAAAAAAAAGAACTGAAGAAACAGATTTTTGACTTTAAGTTTTAGGTGTTGATAAGAAATTAGAATTTTTTTCAAAGTAGAAGAAATAGATAGTAAAAGAGAGAATGAAGTTGTAAATTATGATTTTGTGTAATAAAAATTAAGATGATATAATATCAAGAGAGAAGAGATAATTTTGATTTTGGATTTCAACAAAACATTTGAGGTTAGTAGTTGATTTGAGTTGATATACTTTAAAGTATTTGATCAAGCACTTCACGTACTTCACGTATCAAGCGCATTATTGAATATAAGGACTGTTGATTGTGAGAAATATCCAGAAAAAAAAAAAAAGAAGAGGAATAAAAAATAAAAGGGAAAGAGAAAGATAGTGTGAGAAAGTAAGAAACAGAGGGACACGAATTAGTATTAAACTACTGTCAAAACAGATTTACAATTGTAATTCTTTTTTTCTTTTTTTTTTTTTCAACATAACTGTAAGATTTCAAATTGTATATAAAAATCTGCATTGCGGCTGAATAGAAATTGATAAGATTGAAAAAAAAACGATTTTTATACGAGGTATACTGAAGACATAGGGACTGAAAGATCAAAGTAAATAGATATAGTTATATAGATATAATTTTGGTATTAAGCTGTTAAAGATTGAGATCGGAATTGAAACAGGACTGAGACAACTGAAAAAAAAAAAAAGACCTTGGAGACATTTAGAGACATTCAAACTTTAGAGACATTTGAGCGTTATATACCCCATAGACCCTATAGACAAACTTTCAAATATACAGGAAAATTCTAAAAGAGCTTTCAGAAAGCATTTGAAGATTAAGACAAAACAAAACGTCTAAGAAGGGGATTCTATAATAAATAGAGCCAAATCTTTGTAACTTGATATACATAACAGAATCTTGTATTAAAAAGAAGACTTTGAAAGTAAAATCTGAGAATTTTCATTCAACAACTTGAATAGGTTCAAGAAGACTCCCTGTTAGAATTCGATAGTATTTCTTTAATTTTGAAGTTATAAAAGTATAGACGAAAAATTCGTTTGTTCAGAAGATTATCTAAGTGTTTAGAGCAGAGTTTTTGTTGTTTTTCAGATCAGAAGATTAACAAAGTCTAACAATTGCTTTAACCAAAAAGGAAGGTCAAAATTTAAAAGAGACCTACTTTCTTTGTTAGCTTCAAAGGCAACTTTCTGATACAAACGGAGACTTATTCATCTTCTCCTATAAATCAACCAAACCAAATTAAACCAAACAAAGTGATATACCTTTCCATTTCATCTCCCCATTCTTATAAAAATGGTAAGCCTTCGACAAAAAGAAAGAAAATCAAGAAGAACTCATAAAAATTCAAGAGATGGTTGTCCAAATTGTAAATCCAAAAGAATAAAATGTCTGGAGGAATTACCTTCTTGTTTGAACTGTATCAAAAAGAAGTATAGATGTGGTTATTTAGATTATCCGAAAGAGAAACTTGACTACCTAATGAAGAAGAATGATAGGAAAGCAAATTCAAATATAACAGATTATGTTGAATATTTTCAACATTACAATAATCAGCAACCAACAAATGATATCTTTGTTACAAAGAATGATATGAGAAAGATGGTTTATAATGATGTTTTCTTACCAGTTGCACAAGATCTGTCTATAACTCAACCATCACAACATATATTTAATTTTATGACATCAAAATCAAATTCCATGAAGGAGTTCAGAATTGATGATTATAGAGATCAATTATATGATGATGATATTGGATCTGGTAATGATGGTGTTGATATGAATATTGGTGAAATTGGTGGTTCAAGTCAACAAATGACTGAGCAACAAGATCTTCAAGATCTTCATCAAGAAGTTTTACACCCAGATATTCACCAACTACATCATTCTCATCCACAAATTCCTCAGCTTCATAATCAAAATTCATCTCATAATCAAGTTCATAATCATATACATAATCATATACATAATCATATACAACAAGATACTATATCAGAAATTCATCAGGGTTATGATCAAATTGAAGTTGATGATATTCATGAAAATCATGATCAGACCCGGATTCCAAATCTTCAAGAAAATCATATACATGGCGATCATCATGACATCCATGATCCTCAAAATCATTTTGATCATCTACAGTCGAATCTACAAGCAAATTCACAACATCCATCGACACATCCAACTCAACGACATCCATCGACACATCCTCAACAACATCCATCGACACATCCATCGACACATCCAACTCACTCATCTCACCCTACCCACACAACTGATACTGATTCCCAGCTACCTCATAATTATACACAATTAAACCCTTACTCTGAAATAATTACAGACCTTTCAAAAATTGATTCTTCAACCCAATTTGAAAGATTACGAAGATTGGAATTGGAAAATTCATTATCACCAGATTATTCAATCAAAACTGAAGAATTCGTTATACCTAGAAAATTTACCGAGGCATGGAAATCAGAATATGAGCCTACTACCACCACCCCAATCCCAAAATCTCTTCCAAATGCAATAGAACAAAAAGTCTCGTTTCTAAAACTTATCATACCAAAATATCTCGAAGTTCCTAAAACAAATGATTCAAATGAAAATCTTGGACCAGCTTTCCTTGAACTCTTTGATTTTGAAAATTCTGGTAATTATTTCTTTTCATATTGGAATAACAAGATGTTAAAGAAATTTTGGGTTGGATTTTATAAACAAGCAACCGTATTAAAAATCTACTTCTCTTTTACAATGGATAGAGCTTTAAGTGAAATCATAAAAGCTTGTGCTATAAATGTATCTAAACTATCATATGATAGTAAATCATCCGATTCATCAAGATCAACAAGTTCAGTCTCACCATTATCACCATGTTTATTGACACCAGAAATCTTCTTTACTCCAAATGATTTGGATGTTTTAACAAGAAAGACATTTACTTATTATGGTATTATGATTAAAGATTTAAGAGAGTCATTACAATCTTTACATACATCAACTGTTGTATCATTATTTGCCACTTTTTCAACTTTTTTACATTTGAGATCATCAGCCGATTGTGTCTGTTTATATTTTAGAGGGACAAGTTCTTTGATGTTAAGACTCTGTAATGAATCAAATACAAATGAGGATGTATCAGCTACATTGCTAACTGCTTTAAGTTCTATAAATAATGCAGCATCTTGGAGTTTGGTACCTGATTATAATTTCGAAATCATATTAGAACTTAAAGGGTGCTTTGATGAGTTGAAAGAATTAATACAAGAAGAGTCCTTTCACGATATCAAAATGGAACGAGATGCTGAAGCTTTAGATGAATTTTTTGATTTTCTTATATTTGAATTTCAACCAAAAATGAAACAAATCAATACTTATTACTCAACTTCATCAGATATCAAATTTGTATCTATAAACTTACTTTATGACATGATTTGCAAATGGTTCAACTCTTATCCATCAGAAACACTTTCAATGGGTAGAAGACTTCATCCAATTAGAAAGACTTTTTACCTTTTATTTAATGTTTTAGGTAAAGTTTTAGGTCAAGTTTATACACCAATTAGAAGTCTAATGATGGTTGATCCATGTCATGTTTTTGGACCAGTTATTGATTTTGAGCCACAGATTTGGAAAGTTTTACCTTATCAATACTTGAGGTATGAAAATTATCAGAAGCTTGAAGTTCTAAGTAAGAAGTTAATTAGGACTATCATGTTTTTTAATTCTAGATTTTTATTCTATGATTATTTGTTAACATCATCAACTGTGCTATATTCAGATTACATAAAATCAAAAGGTAATGGTATAGTTGAAATTTTACCATCAAAGATGAAAACCAATGAGGTACAACTCCAAAACATAGGATTGAATAAGATTAAGAAGATTAACTTCCCTGATATAAATGATTATAACGAAGAGCTTGAATCTCAATTCAAAAGGATCCCAAAGAATTCGAATTTCAATGATGAAATTGGATTTTTCGAAGATGATTTTGATGTAACAGACATAACAAGAAGTTTTCCAAGTAAGCAAAGGAAAGTTTGGATACTGAATAGATTAAGTGTTGAAGAGATTAGAAAGAAGGCGCTAATTTTTCATCTAGGTAGATGTGAAATGGTGAATTCTATGGAGTTGAAAGGAGATGAAGTGGTTGGAGGAGGCTAGGAGGAGGAGGAGAAGGAGGAGGAGGAGAAGGAGAGGGTCTGAATTGAAGATTAAGGGAGCAATTTTTGTCCTTCAGATAATCAAATGGTTAGAAGTCTTTAAAACAAACCAGTTTTATGTAGGAGTGATTTTCGGTACGAAGGAAGGCTGGGGTAATTAATAGAAGGAGGATTTGAAGGAAGATGGGTTATTTGTTTTAAAGACAGAGCACTTTGTTCAAGTTCTTCTATGGTAGACTATAAGTGATGAAATGAGTAGAAACAAAGAAGTGAGATTTAGATGGACTTCCAATTCCAATGAACAACTTGTTTAGCTTTGTTTAAAGACTAAGGACGGTATCTTGTCCTAGATTGACATAGATCAAGGTGAAATAAGTTGAATATATATTATAGATATAAAACAGAAGTTCCAATTATTGTATTATAGTATTATAGTATTATAAATAATTGTATAATAATATAAATCAAGAATGACGTTATTTGAGTATGTATATCTATATGGCTACCAAATGGACTTGGTTGACGTTGAGAAGTGAGGAGGAAGAGGAGATAGTAGGAGAGAAAGTAGGAAAAGTAGGAGATAATAGAAAAAGCAGGAGATAGTAGGAGATAGGAGAAAAAGAACAAAGAATAGAAAAAGAACATGATTTCAATAAATAACTAACCGAGATCAAAAATCCAATCTTCATTAGTTCAACTACAACCGAGATCAAATCCAATCTTCACTATATCAACTACAACCGAGATTTCAATTGAAAATACAACATAGAAAAAGGTTCTAAACTCCCGAGATCAACAACCTATATGTATATGAATTCAAATATTGATAATAATTCTATGCTTGACGTATACTCTAAATTTAGTCTTTTATACATACCTTTATCTTAGCTACATGATGTCAGTATGATGTTGAGTTTTCGATTATATAACGGAGTTGTAGTCCGAATTCTACTTCCAAAATGCAAAAAACCGACCAAATGAAGGTCAATATTGGTTTAAAATAACATTAGTACTGCTTTTAAATTGTTTCAATAGTTTAAGCCTCAACGTATACATAAAGTAGATTGGATTATCGTATAAACTTGTTTTCTCATTCTTCTTTAAAACTGAATTTTAAAACTAAAAGTTATATCTTGGTGTATAATGCCGATATCAATACTTTAAAAATTATACTTTAAACTTTGGTGATATTAACCGAAGTTTTATGATACCAAATATTAGTAATCTTACATAAAGATTGTAACGAGTAAGATGTATATAATTATGACAACAATCGGAAAAAGGCATATAAAATATATCAATAGTGTATAAAGGTTGGTTTATGAGGTTAATTCTAATTTATATTAGTATTGTGGTGTTTTCTTTATACATACTTTTATACCCATTTACATATAATTAAACAGCTTTATACTATACAAGCTGACTTTATACCATACTAATTTTATTTATATCGACTCACGTGCGCGGATGGCTGTTTTTTCTCTGGCTTCTCAATTTTAGCTTTTCGAGCTTCTCTAACTTCTAGCTTCTAGCTTTGAGGTTTCTCTAGCTTCTCTTTTTTTTTTAACTTCTATAACTTCTCTTTGTAATCTCTTATCTTCGATTACCCCCAACCAATAAACCTATTAAGCTCCAAAACACCACCATCACTTATAACTTCCTCCATATATCTTCTTGGTAATCTTATCATCTTGAATCTAACCATTACATTCACAATTTCTTTAAAATTTCACCAAAAAAAACTCAAAAAAAAAAATAAATTCATATATTCGTGGGGGATATACGGACTTAAAACCATCCACAACAATTAGCACAAAAAAAAAAAAAAAGGTCTTTGACTCTTGTATAACGGGATCTAAATATTTAGCGATCTCTTTATTTGACTTTTTTTTTTTATTTTTGCCTATCTTTTTTAAATCCATACACCCATAATAAATCAAAAATTATCAACTTATATAACTTCAAATATAAGAAAGAAGTGATTGTATTCAAATTTAAAAATCTTTTGATTTTTAAAAAAAAAGTTTAATAATCAGTTCAATTATAATGTCAGAAAGAAGTGCAAAAAGAAGAAAACATAAAAATAGTAAAAATGGATGTCCAAATTGTAAAAAAAGACGAGTTAAATGTCTGGAAGATCTACCATCATGTATAAATTGTAAAAAACACAAGGTTAGATGTGGATATTTAGATTATACACCTGAAATGATTAGGGAATTGAAAGAAAATAAAGCAAAATTGGATTTACAAGATAATTTTGATCAACAACAAAACGATCAAACAGATGAATTACAGTCACATTTAACCAAATTCAATTCAGTTGGATCAATGGAATCGAAAAATACAAATGAAGATGATTGGAATAAAAATATACGACCACCGAGTTTTTCAAATCATAGTTATAATTATGAAAGTTTAGATAGAGGATTCCCCTTTGAACAAAGTCATCAAGAGCATCATAATAGGCAAGGGATTGATATAGATGAAAATCATTTACATAGACATCATTCATATCTAGAACTTGGATTAAATGGAGATGGTGAAGGGAATGATGGAGGTAATGATGGAATACAGCGAGAGCCTATGCATCATGATGGTATACATCATGACGGAATACACCATGACTCACTCCCTCACAACTCCATACATCATAATTCACTTCCTCAAAACTCCATACACCATGATCACGAACCCATGCCTCACGATTCCATGCCTCACGATTCCATGCCTCACAATTCTCACCCTCACCTTCTATCTCACCCATACCATCAAAACCCCCCATCAATTCATCAACAATCTTTAAATTCTCATCCATCTTCACATCCATTCCCAACTTTTGATGATCTTTTAACAACAAGTGATCGTAAAATCATCTATCCAGTATATCTCAATGACATAGAATCATCAGATATAAATCCACAAACAACTCACCTAAATCAACAATTTCACCAATTAGCAAGTCCTTATGAAAAACAATTCCAATTAAGTTATTTCCAAAATAAAAACGATTCTATACCATCAAGTGATTATGATAGTTATGATGAAGAAACTTCGATTGGATTTAAATATAAAGCTTCTTTCCCTTTAATACATAATAAACCACAACCTTTTAAAGAAATGTTTCAAGTTTTAAAGATGAAACAACCTGGTAATAAAAGATTACAAGAAATCAGAGGTTTCTACTTGAAATGGTTAGAATTTATAGTTGTTGCATCTGAAAATTCTGATATGTTATTCTCTTGTTTACAAAATTTAGGTATAGATTATTACCTTACCAACTTCAAGCTTCAAAACGAAAACTTCAAATTTGAATCAAGATTAGTATCTATAACTTTGAGTCACTATACAAAAGTTATACAGAAATTAAGAAGAAATTTGAATTCAGCAACAAAAATAGAAGATTGTGTCTTTACACTGTATATATTTAGTATCATGAGTATTTATGATCCAAGAGCAACTCTTGATTCTATGATGTGTTTTAGAGATGGTGTATTTAGTGTATTACAATTTAACATGGAACAAGATTTGAAAAAGACAAATTTATTACCATTAATACTTGGTTTGATGACAACATTATCCTATGTTGTACATTTCCCAGGTTACGATTCTAGACTTATGAATGAAGTTTATCAACAAATCCAATTAATATCATTTTATGTTCAAAATAGTTCCAATTATGTCAAAGAAAGTTATAATAGTTTGATTTTATTTCTTCAAGATACAATTGATATTTATATACCAAAGATAAATGGAAGCTTGAATGATATTAGAATTCAAGAAGAGGTGTTATTTGAAATGTTACATAGATGGGTTAGATTTTTCCCTTCTAAATTAGTTGGTGTTAGTTGCAATGCTGATTTTATGGAATTTTTAATGTATTTAATCTATAAAGCAGTTAAAAAGGTATTGTTTGCCTTGTTCCCACAGATCAAATTTTCATTTTTACGTGATTTTGATCTGTCAATCATGATTGATTTATTTGCTTATGATGAACCTGAAATTTTCAAAAATTTATCTAAAGATGTTCCAATAGAGCTTAAAGAGATTGCTGGTTATTTTATCAGACTTATAAACTTTTTCAATTTGAGGACAACTGTATTATATAAAGAGGTTATACCAAGATGTACAATATTAGGATTAGATAACATTGTTCATTGGAGGAAGTCAATTGTTGATATTGAAAAGGTAAGAAAGGAATTCTCCGAGAAACATGGATTAAAGGAGGTTATGATAATAGAGTTTAAAAAGACGATTATAAAAAGGTTTCATTATTTGAGAGTTGGGGGAGACGATGGAGTAGAAGATGGGGGGGAGGAGAATGAGGAGTTGAAATTTGGAGACTTGACAGAGAAGGGATTTTTGGAGGGAGATTATTATCCGGAGGAGGAGATCTGATGAATTTATATTGACGAACTGAGCAAAGCGAAGTGAGGAATGTAATGGTAATGACGAACTGAGCAAAGCGAAGTGAGGAATGTACTGGTAATGACAAACTGAGCAAAGCGAAGTGAGGAATGTACTGGTAATGACGAACTGATCAAAGCGAAGTGAGGAATGTACTCAAATTAACAAACTGAGCAAAGCGAAGTGAGAGATGTACTGATAATAACAAACTGACAAAGCGAAGTGAGGATTGTACTAATAATGACAAACGGAGCAAGGCGAAGTGAGGAATGTACTCATAATAACAAACTGAGCAAAGAAAAGTGAGGAATGTACTCATAATAACAAACTGAGCAAAGAAAAGTGAGGAATGTATCAAATAGAACAAAGCTCGGTAAATGTACTCAAAATAACAAACGGAGCAAAGCAAAGTGAGGAATATACTTTGAATGACGAATTGAGATAAGTTGAAAACAAATGTACTTGATAAGTAGATAAAATTAATGTAATTGATAACGATTTAATCACGAATATAATAAAAATAGAGGTATTAGATCAACCTGTAGTTTGCGAATCTTAAGGAAGTGATGAAAAAGAGTAAATGGTAACTCCAGAAGAGGTACGTGTAACGAAGTATATAAGCCAAACGACTAGGTAAATGAAAATCAAAAAGAGGAAAACTTACATACAGCTCTATCTGATCAACATCAACATACAAATCCAAGCAATAGGTACGTTGTAACCTAAATATACCTGTAGCTCTACATATTAAGGTTATGAACCATTCAAAATATTGCAACGTTGAAACGGAAATTAGAGGTGATGAAGTACTTAGACGAATTGGGAATGCAATCAGATTGAAATGACGTAGTCAGAAAGTTGTTTGAAGTTGCATAATTCTTATGATGTCTGAAAATTGCATGTTACTGAGAGCATTTACGTCTATAAAGAAGCGAGGATACCTTTATAAAGTTACTTGAGGTCAATTTGTATAGTGGTCTAAAAAATAGGTGACATTAGCAATAAAGATGTAGGTAGAAGAGACTGTTTGTGAGAAGCGTAGGACTTGACATGTACAACATAGAAGAAGATCAGTTTGTATAATTTTGAAAAATCGCCTAAAAATCAAATTACAGGTATGAAACAATATATCACAGATCTCCAAGATCACAATAAACTAGGTATATTGTAAAAGGTACCTTAGGCTTTCATACCTTATGCTCTCGCACGATAGGCTTTCACACCTTAATTGGCAAAATAAAGTATCGAAGTAAGTCGTGTCGCATTTATCCTCCATAATGTTGCGAAATGTCACAATGTCGTGAAATCACTTATCATTTTAGTCTTAAATTGTCGTGTCCTTCTCATCAAGGATCTTACGCCTACGCCTACACCTCCTCATCATCATCACAACCACTTCAAAATGACAACATCAACCCCAGTTAAACTAGTATTATTAGGGGAAGCAGCAGTAGGAAAATCCTCACTAGTATTAAGATTTGTAAGAAATGATTTTGAAGAAGATAAACAACCAACTATTGGTGCTGCCTTTTTAACACAAAAATGTACAATTGATGATAGGACAATCAAATACGAAATTTGGGATACTGCTGGTCAAGAAAGATTTGCTTCATTAGCTCCAATGTATTATCGAAATGCTCAAGCTGCTTTAGTTGTTTATGATATTACAAAACCAGCAAGTTTTATAAGGGCTAGACATTGGGTCAGAGAATTACGTGAACAAGCTCCAAAGGATATTATAATTTCAGTTGTTGGTAACAAGTATGATTTAGTTGAGAATGAAACAAGTGAATCTGATGAAATATTGCGTAAAGTTAGTGTAGATGAAGGTAAATCATTTGCTGAAGAAGAAGGATTATTATTCTTTGAAACAAGTGCTAAATCAGGTCATAATGTTACTGATGTTTTTATTGGAATTGGTAATAAGATTCCGCAAGAACAGAGAGAAAGTGAAGTTGTACCACCGTCAAATGAAGGTAGAATTGATTTAAGTAGTGGAGGAGTAGGAGGAGGAGCTGAAACTTGTGCTTGTTAAGGAGAATGGCAGTGGTTTAACGATATATCTGTTAAGGATAAAAATGAAATATTACACCACCCTGCAATTGCTGTTACGTAAAACAACTTTTAATGTTAAATAATTGGCAATAACTTCATCACACATTACATCTTTTTTATCTCTTCCTGAAAGTGACACTGGTGGTCACATCAACTAGCATATGAAATACATATAAATAAATGATTTTGATAAGGTGTTTTGGATTATGTAGATCAAGCGATCAATCTTGCTATTTATCGCGTAATTCGGTTGGTAGGTTTTGCTCATAAGTTTAGCCAGCCGGAAATTCTCCTTAGATCTTTTATAATATAAGATTCAGCTACCCTAAATTGCTACCCTAGATAGCTATACTCTCACTACACCTATATTCTCACTAACTGCGCAGACATTCTCGAAATCCGGGGTATCCTGTCCTTACAAATTTTCACTGTCAATCTCACCTTCAATGACTCAAACACTTAGAATTGCATACGTCCCTGAACACTTCTCAACCCCTTTATTCTTTGCTCAATCTAAAGATTATTATGCTAAAAACAATCTTAAGGTTGAATTTTTACCAGTTCCTGAAGGAACTGGTAGATTAATCAAGTTATTAAATGATAATGAAGTTGATATTGCAATTGGTTTAACTGAAGGTTTCATTACTGATATAGCTAAAGGGAATGTGGTATATAATATTGTAGACACTTATGTTAAAAGTCCCTTGTGTTGGGGGATTAGTACTGGTATTTCAAGAAACTTAGACTCACCAACTCAGTTAGCTGGTGGAAAGATTGGAGTATCAAGAATTGGTTCAGGCTCATATATAATGAGTTTTGTATTAGGACACCAATTGGGATTCCAACGTCCATTCTTTAAAGATCATCCAATCTTATCAAATTTTAAGAATCTTCGAGATTCTGTGAATGAGGTTTATGATGAAGAACTGAAGAATAGTGATGCTTTTATGTGGGAACATTTTACGACAAAGAAATATTGGGATAACAAAGAAATCAAAAGAATCGGTGAGATTTATACACCATGGCCTTCATGGGTAATAACTGCTAGAAGAGATGTTGACTCAAAGATTGTTGATGGATTTATCAAAAGTGTTAAAGAAGGGATTAAGTACTTTGTGGAAAATCCAAAAGAATCGATAGAATGGATCTTTAATGAGTTAGATTATTCAGAAGATGATGTTAAAGAATGGTTAAAGACTGTTAAATTTAATGAAGAATTAGGTGAGAAGAGTTATGATTGGGAAGTTGTTGAAAAAACGGTTGGAATTTTAAGAATTGCTGGAGTAATTGATGAGGATGAAGTTATTGAAGAGAGATTAAAGAATGGTATATATAAGGGAAATTAGGATAGATGAAGAGTGGATGTGATGCGGTCTATGAAGGTGTTGATTTTGATTTTATGAGGAGAGGAAAAGGACAATAGTGATAGGATTTGAGATGAAAAAAATGGCGGGATGAAATCAGAAGAATGTCATGAGTTATATGTTGCGGAGAAGTAAGACAGAAATTGAGAGCTCTTGACGATTACATCAACTCACGTCAACACAGCTGAAACTTATTTCGTTTCCAGTTAAAATTGAAATCTTGTTCATATTAAGACTTGTCATCATGTTGCAATAAATACTCAAGGCTGCGTATAAGCTATATATTTGATTCATAGACTAACTGACCTAGCTCTCTATCCATCATCGTCATTCCCCTCCCTTCTCTCAACTGCTCTTGCTCGTATTTTGCTCTTCTTCCTGCATTTACTTCCCCATAAATCAACCCTCAAACCATCTACTCTCTCGATGAGATCAACCTTCTCTAATCAATTCAAGAAAATCGTAACTAGAGAATCTTCAAGAATTCAAGAGGGTATTGATAATCCAAAATCCAAATATTCAATTTCAATCGGACTTGAAAATCCTATAAAAAATCGATATACCAATGTTATACCTTATAATTCAACAAGAGTGTGTTTACCTGCTAAACCAGGTAGTTGTGATTATATAAATGCTTCATATATTGATATAGAAGATTCAAATTTTATCGCATGTCAAGGTCCACTTCGTAATACAATAGGTGATTTTTGGGGAATGGCCTGGGGTGAAACAAAAGGTGATACCATTATAATTGCAATGATAACTCCTCTAGTTGAAAAAAATGTTGAGAAGTGTGTAAAGTATTGGCCAAATCCAAATGGGGTAATGGAAGTTGATCATGAGCTCGATTTACCTAAAATGAACTTGGTTTGGAAATCTGATCATTATGATGAATTGAGTGAAACTCAAGTAACAATTCTCGATTTAGTTTGTGGTGATAAACTGAAGAAGGTCTATCATTTCTATCATAGTAAATGGGCAGATTTTGATGTACCAAATTCCGCCGATTCATTAATAGAATTAAGTAAAATTATAAAGGAATTAAGAACAGATGATAAACCGATTATTCATTGTTCAGCTGGTGTCGGTAGAACTGGTACATTCATTGCAATGAGTACAATTGGAGAAATTGAAGAAGTAGTAGAAAAGATGAGATTACAAAGAATGATGTTGGTCCAAAGTTTAAAGCAGTATTTATTTTTATGTGAAGAGGGAGGGAAGAGAAATTCTACTAGTGAGAGGGTCCGTTTCGATGGATGCCAATGAGATGGATTAGTATACAAGATTGGGTAACTTCAAGCACGAGTGTGGAGAATGTGAGAGATAACTCACAGACTAAAGCAATCAAATAACTCCAAAATCGATTTTTTTGCCCTAATTCTATCAAAGAGTCTTGAAAGAGCTCAATACATTGTTTAATGCTACAATACAGCATAAAGCATATACTCCGAGCAAATACATAAAAAACAAAAGAACTTATGATAATTCTCCGGAAAGTTCCATCAGCTTAAAAAGCTCTCAGCAATATCTAATAACGTAATATTTGCCTACAATTTAATAAATGGAATTCTTCTAATGGTTTAAAGCTCCTTTGAGTCAAAGTCTTGAGTCTAAGTAAGGCTTAAAGTCGTTTTTGTTGACTCAAAATCCTCCCTATCCACTTCTTCCTATCTCAACTAACCTCTTCCTAACTACGATTTTCGCATCCAATTGTGTATATACTGGGTATTCATACAGGATGTTGCAACAAAAGAAATAAGAAGAGGAAGAAGAGAAAGTAAGCAAAACTACTAGTTGACAAATGGAAAAAAGGAGCAAGCTTATATTTGAAAACTCCTCAAATGTGCTTGAAATCACTAGCCTTAAACCTCTTTTGCATACATATTTATAACTGTTTTCTTTATATCCGGGTAACGTTCTCAATTTTACTCATCTCGGATTTTCAAAAATCTCAGCATGAAAATTTTTCAAAAATTTTTCAAAGAAAATTTTCACTTTATAAAACCATCATAGTATCCAATTTCCTGAATACATACAAAAAGTTAAAATGGCTGAAGGTGTCTTTCCAGGAGCAATTGGTATTGATTTAGGTACAACTTACTCATGTGTTGCTACATATGATTCAGCAGTTGAAATTATTGCAAATGAACAAGGTAATAGAGTTACACCATCTTTTGTTGGATTCAATTCTGAAGAAAGATTAATTGGTGACTCAGCTAAGAATCAAGCTGCTTTAAACCCAAAGAACACCGTTTTCGATGCTAAAAGATTAATTGGTAGAGGTTTTGATGATGAATCAGTTCAAAAAGATATCAAATCATGGCCATTTAAAGTTGTCAACTCAAATGGTAACCCATTAATTGAAGTTGAATACTTGGATGAAACCAAAACTTTCTCCCCACAAGAAATTTCTTCCATGGTTTTAACCAAAATGAAAGAAATTGCTGAAGCTAAAATTGGTAAAAAAGTTGAAAAAGCTGTTGTTACCGTTCCAGCTTATTTCAATGATGCTCAAAGACAAGCAACTAAGGATGCTGGTTCCATCGCTGGATTAAATGTCTTGAGAATTATCAATGAACCAACTGCTGCTGCCATTGCTTATGGTTTAGGTGCAGGTAAATCAGAAAAGGAAAGACATGTTCTTATTTTCGATTTAGGTGGTGGTACTTTCGATGTTTCTCTTTTAAACATTACTGGAGGTGTTTTCACAGTTAAAGCTACTGCTGGTGATACTCATTTAGGTGGTCAAGATTTTGATACTAATTTATTAAACCACTTCAAAGCTGAATTTGAAAAGAAGACTGGTAACGATATTTCTAACGATCCAAGAGCTTTAAGAAGATTAAGAACTGCTTGTGAAAGAGCTAAGAGAACTTTATCTTCTGTTACTCAAACTACTATTGAAGTTGACTCATTATCAAATGGTGATGACTTCTCTTCAAACATTACTAGAGCTAGATTTGAAGATATTAACTCTACTCTTTTCAAATCAACTTTAGAACCAGTTGAACAAGTTCTTAAAGATGCTAAATTAGGTAAATCCATTGTTGATGAAATTGTCCTTGTTGGTGGTTCAACTAGAATTCCAAAAGTTCAAAAATTATTATCTGATTTCTTTGATGGTAAACAATTGGAAAAATCTATTAACCCTGATGAAGCTGTTGCTTATGGTGCTGCTGTTCAAGGTGCTATCTTAACTGGTCAATCCACCTCTGAAGATACCAAAGATCTTTTGTTATTAGATGTTATTCCATTATCATTGGGTGTTGCTATGCAAGGTAATGTCTTTGCTCCAGTTGTCCCAAGAAACACAACCGTTCCAACTATTAAAAGAAGAACTTTCACAACTGTTGCTGATCATCAAACTACTGTTCAATTCCCAGTTTACCAAGGTGAAAGAGTTAACTGTACCGAAAATACTTTATTAGGTGAATTCGACTTAAAGAACATTCCACCAATGCAAGCTGGAGAACCAGTCTTGGAATCTATCTTTGAAGTTGATGCCAATGGTATTTTGAAAGTTACTGCTGTTGAAAAATCAACTGGTAGATCCGCTAACATTACAATCTCAAACTCAATTGGTAGATTATCAAGTGATGAAATTGAAAAGATGATTGAAGATGCTGAAAAATTCAAATCTTCTGATGACGCTTTCGCAAAGAGACATGAACAAAAACAAAAATTAGAAGCTTATGTTGCTTCAGTTGAATCAACTGTAACTGATCCAGTATTATCTGCTAAATTAAAGAAATCCGCTAAAGACAAGATTGAAACTGCTTTATCTGATGCTTTACAAACTTTAGAAATTGAAGAAGCTACTACTGAAGATTACAGAAAGGCTGAATTAGCTTTAAAGAGAGCTGTTACTAAAGGTATGGCTACCCGTTAAGTATTTACATATTAATAAAATATTGATGTATGAGATTGTAGAGAATTGCCAGTTGATGAGCGAAGGGCAGTAACAGTCTAAGCGCAGTAACGGTCTGAGCTTGGTAACAGTCTGAGAGAAGGAACAGTCTGAGAGTAGGAACAGTCTGAGCGTAGTAACAGTCTGAGCGTAGTAACAGTCTGAGCGTAGTAACAGTCTGAGCGTAGTAACAGTCTGAGCGTAGTAACAATCAGTCACCTCGCGGGCTCTACAGCCAGTTAGCGAACTTCTAGTTATTGTAATGAGAGCATCTTAAGTTCTTACGGGTCAGTATGATATAAATTCTCAAATCAGAGAAGTTAAGCTTGGAAAGGACTCCTAGTGATTCTAAGTTATTAAGAGGAGCAATATGAGTGTGACGTAGAACTAGAGACTTAAGGATGCTTCCTCTTGTGGTTCAAATCAAAGTTGATATGCAAATCCTAAGAGGATGTAGTTCTGAGTAATGAAAATCCATAGAGTAAGCACTTCCGATTACTTTAAGTCATAGAGCTGAGAACAGAACGCTTTACAAACAATCCAACTCTTATAAGCTCCTTTACTAGACGGACGACCTCATCCATACATTTATTCCTCTAGTATATAATTACCTAGTTTATCCATTTTAAGATTCTTTACACCTGATGATAATGCTTGGATGATCTTTTCATTTTCTTCTTCATGATCTGAAATATCATCGGAAAGATCATCAAGGTCGGAGTAATCTTCCTCTGATTCTTCATCTTCCTCCTCTTCCTCTTCCTCCTCCTCTTCTTCCTCTTCCTCCTCACCTACTTCATTTCCTCTCATCATTTTCAATGCTGTCTCTAAATCAAGATAAACTTTTGAATCCTTACTCTTTGATGGACAACCAGAAGCACGTACTTCTAAATCCAAACTACCTTGTCTCTTCGCATCTCTCTTAAAATCTGGATAAGCATACTTATAACCATCACCATATCCATCAATATCAAACATTGTTAAGTCTTTCTTAGGAGAATATCTAAATTTTCTTTCAAAAAACGTCCTTATACCTTCAACATCTCTATCAAAATAAAATTGAGCATCTGGATGATCTATAGAAACACATTGTGGGAAGTCAATAACAACAAAATTGTCCTTTTTGGTCTCTTTGTTATAAACAATAATATTAAACTCATTGAAATCACAATGAATTAAACCTTGATTTCCAAGTTTTACTATGAATTTCATCAACTCAGAGTATAGCAATTTATAATTCTTGAAGTTATTTAGGTTCAAATGCTTCATGGTTAACCCATTTATCCATTCCATTAATATACAATGTCTTGAATAATCAAAAGGTTTTGGAACTTCAAATCCATTATCATATAATATAGACATAAATTCATACTCTTTCTTAGCTGCTAAACCTGATAAGAACATCCAATTTTGCATATGTTGATTTTTCAAATAATCACGATTATTCTTTACTGTCTTGAATGAAGTCCTACCTAATCTATGAATCTTTAGGACTTTGGCTAAACCATTTGGGTCACTTGTTATATAAATATCAGACTCTTTACCAATACCAATCATGGCTCCAATTGAATATAAGGTATCTTTATTAAGCATTGATTTAATTGCAAGAAAGTCAAATCCATTATATGTTAGTCTAAATCCATCATAGGTAGCATTACGTAATTTGGATATAAGTTTTAATTTTGCTAAATCTCCAAGACATTTATTTGTCCCTGAAATGGATTTAAGATGACCACCTGAATGAATTATATTTATTGGAACAAGTTCATGAGATTTTGTACCATTTTCAATCGATTGAAGGATTTTGAAATCATCGGCAGTAAGATATCTCATATGAGAAGTATCAAGTTTCATGATGGAAAGTTTTAAAACTAGGAGTCAGTTGTGGGAGAAAATATATAAGACTTTAGTTATTGGAAGTTTTAGATAACTAGTTTGATCTGACTTTCCGCGATGAGTCGTGTATAAGTCGAGTTTTGATATCTCATCTCTACTCCACAATTCGATATGTTTAGTAGAAGGTCTCGAAGAAGTAGAAGGAAAACGAAATTTCAAAACAAATCACAAACATCTTATCAATCGTCTTCATCTCATATCATAGGAAAAGATACTACTTATACAGATTCTTCCATTTCTTCCTCTTATTCTTGGTATGATGTTAAACCAAAGATAGATACAAAGACATTTCCTACAAGATTCAAAAAATTATCTATTAAATGCGCTGAAATCCTAGCTGAGAATTCAAATCTAATTGAGCCCGAATTTCTAAATCAAGCACCTTGGTCAGCTTGGAATTTAGTGTGGAATCATATTCTTATACTTCAAAATGATTCACCTCGTTTATTCTTCATGTTTGCAACAAAATTCTATAATGAACCAAACTTTCTTTGTCATAAGATGTTGCTGGACGATATCAAATCACAAAATTTAACCTCAACTTTAATACCAAGATCAAAAAATCATAGACTTGAGAATATCTTTTCAAATATCTCTTTATCCCCATTTATTTCTAAGTTGAACAATCTTGAATTCTCTCCATGGATCCTTCTAGACCTATCAAGCTTTATGTATTCAAAAGATGATTTACTTCGAATTCTAAATTTGTATAACCTTGTTGGTATTGATTTATCAAATAACCAAGTTGTTGATGATCATTTCTTATACGTTTTGATGTTGACAATACAAAAACAAGGAAAGTTATCCAAGCTAACAATGATCATTCTAAACAACTGTAATCAGGTTACTGAAGTCGGATTGAAATATTTATTAGATTTGGCATCAAAAGATACATATTCTTTATCATATATAGAATCATCAATACGACCGAAATCACAACCTACAAGTCTAGAGGCTACTTCCTTAACTCCAATCCCAAATACAAAATGGATTCTACTTGATGATAAGAACTCAGAATTACAATTAAAACTACCTCTTGGTTTGAAGTTATATGGTCTATTCAAGAATTACTATGACCAGATAATTCACCCTTCAAGTGCAAATTGCACAACTTCATTAGATTCCTTAACAAATAAAGTAATTCTATTGGATATCATGATTCTTAAAGAATCTTACGATTCAAATCCAAGTGTCTTACGTGATGCTTGGTCTTTAAGGAACAAGAGACGTAATCAGTCCTCACCAAAAAATCGATTTTGTTACGTTATAAATAATAAGTTTGTTGGAGATTTGAAACCAAATATAGTCCAGATCTCAGAGACTTCGTCATTAGATCCACCTAGTGATACTGTCATATTTAGAGCTACTGAAAAAAAGTCAAAGTCATCTATACAAAAGAGAAAACCTACATTAATAAAACCAAATGCGAAGAAATTCTTTAGTATATAACTTCACTTATTTACTTGCTTTTAATTGTATTGCTGGTATTGACCTGATTGGCCAGATTGACCATAATATTGTTGATAAGGTGAATTTTGGTAGGGAGGGTTTTGAAATGGTGAATTTTGATATGGTACTTGTTGGTATAATTGTTGAAGGTGGGAATTGATAGGTTGTTGTGGTTGGTGTTGTGGTTGGTGTTGTGGGTGTGCTGGTTGAGATTGTGATTGTGGTTGTCTAGGTCCATCATTCTTCATTCCCCCATCACTCTTCTTTCCTGGATTCTTGCCAAGTAATCCTAATAAACTTGCAGATGCACTTGAATTCCTATTATCTCTTTGGAGTATCGAAGTTGGTTTCGATGGAGTATCTTCAGTTTTATAAATAGATGCATAATCGTTTTGATTTGAATTAAGTAATTTCATTATATTGTTACCATTTGTATTGGTCTGTTCCTTGTTGTTGATCTGATCTTGATTTGATTCGGCGGAATCATCATCTCTAAAAGTTTCGATTCCATCAACAAATTCTTCATCACTAGCAACATCAAAATTATATTCCATTGAATCTTTTTGAATTTTTGGATGATCAAAATCTTCAAAGTCTTCAAAATCTTCAAAATCTTCAAAGTTTTCAGAATTTGAATTTGTATCTGTTGATGATTCTGTTATTGCTGTTGCTTCCTCTTCTTCTTCTTCTTCTTCTTCTTCTTCTTCTTCCTCTACCTTGTCTCCCACACTTCTTTTAATTTCTTCACCACCATCATCTCTTCTCTCCTCTGATCTCTTTAATATATTGAGAAAGTAATTTGAATCATTTGTACCACTCTCTCTTTTAAGAATCTTTGGTCTTTGTATAACTTCAGGAACTTCTTTAGATTCTGTTGGAACCTTCAGATCTTTCTGAAGTATACTTAAAAAATCTTTTGGACTAGAACTTTCCTGTTCCTCATGGCCCTTTGACTTTGTTGGATTCTTCAAGATATTCAAAATTTCATTACCTGATGATTTTGGTGATGATCTTGAAGAGTTTTCTAATTGCTCTTTTTGCTCTTTTTGCTTTGAAGGTCCTTTCAATATACTCAAAAGTTCATTACTTGATGTCTTTTCAGTTGGTCTTTTCAAGATATTTAGTATTTCATTACTTCCATTGGTTGAGGAATCATTTCTTTTTAATAATCTTGGTTTTTGAGTTGATGGAATGTTATGAAGTGATTTTTCAATACTATTTGAAGGTATATGAGATTCAGTTTGAGACTCAAATTGTTGAGTTTTTGCTAACATTGGTAACTCACTTTGACTTAACTGTGGATTTATTGGTGTTGATTCTTTTGATTTTGGTTTCATATTAAGTATTGATAATAATTCTTTTGAATTTGACCCAGTAAAGATCTTTGATGTCTCATCAGTTTGTTGAGGTAGACCTTGAATAAAAGGATTGAATCCATATTGTGATGGTATCTGTTGATTAAAATATTGTGGTATAGTTTCTTGAATATATTGATCATAGCCACTATTCGATTGTTGTGATTCATTTGATCCTTGTAAAATATTTAAAAGTTCTCTTCCAGCATCGATACTGGAACTTTGTTGTGTAGATTCTGACTGGGAGTTGATACCTAATAACTTCTTTAATTTCAATTCAACTTCTAATAAATGTTCTTCACTATAATAATCAATATTCTTCTTTTCATTAACCCACTTCATTAAAGGTTTGATCATAGTTTCTACAATAAAAAATGTATTCGGAGTAATCCGAATTTTCTTTTGTAAACTTTTTAAATCATGCCATTCAATTTTTGATATTTCATTTCTTGCTATTGGTTCAAACTTGTGATTTTCATCAACATCATTAATTAGATAGATCTTATAATTCTTACCTCTAATAGTTCTTTCAATGAAATCGTCTTCATTTATCATATTACGAACATTAAATCCAATTTCTTCTTCACATTCTCTAATTGCACAATCAATATCTGATTCTTTTTTTGATATTTTACCTCTTGGGAAAGACCAAGAATTAGATTCAATCCCTTTTATAAGTAGGATCTTTGTCATTTGTTTATTAAATAGAGCAACTCCTCTAACTGGTATAGATGATTTATATTTACCAAACTTTGATATAGCATCTGACGGATTACCCCATTTCCATATTAAAGGACATTTAGCAAGGAATATTGGTACAAATCCTTTGAACTTCATAAAGGGTAAGTTTGGATTCAATTGTCTTATGAAATCTGTAAAGAACCATTGAGCTTCTTCAACTTGGAATAAAACTCTTTCAATCGATGATAAATCTTCATCAGGTACATTGACTAGAAATCGTACTAATAGATCTTCAATGATGAAATCTATTGATTTATCGGTTAAACCGTCTTGTAATTGTATTGACATATATTTGTGGTTTGTAGTGGTGATGGGAGTAAATAGATTGTATCGACACAATTTTTGATATATGAGGTTGGTAGGGGCACGTAGAAATGGTAGAGGAGGAGGGAAGAGAGGGAAGTAGAATTTGATGGGTTTTAGGGAAGGAGATCAAAAAATAGTATTATGGTGTTTAGAATTGGAATTGAAAATAAGTTTGTTTCTTTTTATTTGAATTTATCGTAATTTCGAATATTTCATTTGCAGCCATTATGATAAGTAGGTGAGGAGTTTTTATAGAGTGGGATGAGCTCTTGACTTCAACAATTGTACTTTTGTATTTAGATTGTGAGTATTCAAAGGTTTATTAGAATTCAATTGTGCATTTATGGTGTTGTGGTTTGAATGGATCAGTTTTGACGTAATGGTCTGGATAGTCCAACTTCGATTTTTCGAAAGAGCACTTACAGAGCCAATTTTGCCATTGGATTATTCTTACGTAATACTAGAACTTAAGAAATTTGAAACCTTTGTACCTTCTATATAAAACCTATAATTTTGAGCCTGAAATTCTATGAACCATTACTTGATCTCATTCAAAATTGTCTAATACAAACGTCAAAGGTTATAAAGTCAACTCAGTAGCCTTAATTAAACCAATTGAACTTTTACCTCGTCTCCACGCTCTACTCAAACTACACTGATCCAAGATAGAGCTATTCTATTATAACGCTCACTCTCCACTCACCACTCACCACTCACCACTCACCACTCACCACTCACCACTCACCACTCACCTCTCACCTCTTCCCTCCTTATATGCCTAACCTCTTCAGCATCTATCATACTCCACAAAATCTAAACTCATCAATGAAAAGTATTACATTCCCTATATATAAAGCTTTATCCCACTCATCTCTCCCACTTCATTTTACTCGTTTTCAATCCAATGCTCCAAGATTTACAAAAACCTTAACTGAGGCAAGTAAACCAGCACTTACAACTTCGAAAGATATAAAAAGACCTTTTGGCTTAGATTCAATCACATTTCTTAATGACAATTCTAAAAATGAATCTTACTTTAGTAAAGAAGCAAGAGAGAAGAGGCAAATACAACTAGATCAAGAGATTAAGCATTCACCTTTCTATGAGACTAAATCTTTCAATAATGTCAAAGGTAAGATCTTTAAACCACCTGTTTCATATTTCAAAAGAGACAAATCAAAATACTTCCCTGATTTCGTTGCTCCAAACCTATTAAATAAAAACCAAAGACTTTCTGATTTATTGACTGGTAAAGTTAGTATTATACGTATATTCTCAACTATATCAGGTGAAAAATGTTCTGATACATATTTCGAAACTGAAGATTCCAAGAGTTATTTGACAAAAAAATTCGAAGAATTTGAAGCCAAGTATCCTCTGTCACAAATTATAGATATCAACATACCTCAAAATTGGGTTAAAGGCTTATTTGTTAAATTTGCAAAAGGTAACCTCAGAAAGATGTTACCTCCAAAAAGACATTCGAGTTATTTTTTCGTTCCAACTAAGTTATTTCCTTACGCCATCAAACAAGAATTATTATGTGATAATCTGTGTAGTGGTTATATATATTTAGTTGATCATCAAGGTAGAATAAGGTGGGCAACAAGTGGATATGCAAATGACGAAGAGAAGAAGTTAATGTGGAAATGTGTAAGTGGACTAGAAAAGGAATTACAATCTCTTTCGAAGTAAGAAATTGGTTTAGAGGTATTGGTTTGGGTGTTTTAATGGAAGATACATTTAAAAGGAGGATTGAATAAAATACATGGTTACACTTTTTACTGAATGAGGTTGTTGATAGCCTCAAGAAGAGAAAGCCGATAATTGAATATATGACTTGAAGCGACAACAAGATCTTTATGATATCCATTCACAGGTTGCCCAATCGTTGGAGTGATGAGGAGATGGTTGTGGACTTCAATTGACTTCCGGCTCCAAATAATTCTTCTCGCTACTGGTGGAAACACAGATTGAACTTAGAGCTATATTTAAAATCTAAATGCTTCAACTTCCAAACACATCCCGAACTCCTTGTTGAAGTGAAGCTAAAGGGTATGAATTCTTATAATTAGAAATTGTGTAAATAATTTTGTAAATACAAAAATAAGAGACATTTAGGCTATATGGCGCTGATGAGGTGTTATCTTTCATTTTAACTAATTATAGTCATTCTCCTGAGAAGATGGTGTACTCCTAATCAAAGACTCACCGTCGAACATACGTTTTTCGAAATTTTGCAATAATTTCAAAAATTTTCAACAGTGAATACTCAGGAGCGTAATTTAAAGCTAGTAAACTAAAATCTTCCAATACCTAACGATTCTTGTGGTAAGTCTATTCGTATAGAGAGAAGTTGCAACAATAGTTCATGCAGTACCTTGGGTGCAAATTTGAAAGTTGAAGAGGTAGAATTTCTATACTAAAAGTTGCTGAGGGATGATTTTAAAATCCACACTCATTTGAAATAGTGAATATCTTAAATACCTTCAAGAGTGAAATAGTCTACGCTATTCTTGAAAGCAATGACATTGTCTGTAGTTGTAGAAAAGTTAGAATTACACGACTCAAAGTATTAAGGCTCTTCTCAAAAAAACAGGTCTTGAACAGAATCCAAGTTCATAGCGTCACCCCATAGATCCTAAAAACCCATCCCATTGGATTTTCGAAACTTTCTCCACATATTCACTTCGCTCATGTATACAACCAGATCTTTATTAGTCTGAAGCGTACAAAAGGCCCTGACAAAAAAACTGAAAGTGGCTTTTCTGGTTCAGATGGTTCAAAGATTATTCGAGATCCTTATTCTGATATAATCGATTCAACAATGGTTTGAATGGAAAGGTTCAAATTTCAATTTGTCCAGCTGAACATGGTTACCTTTTTGGAGCCAATTTCTTTAGACATGCTCATACTGTATTGGGTCTTGAAGATAATACAATTTTGTTGATAATAATATTGAAGTTATATCTTGAAAAGATGTTCAAATACATGACGTAGATTAGAAAACTCAAGTAGTCTTTTGTAGTCACAAAAAATCATCGTCTGTCTTTTTAGCCAGTTTTTCAAAGCGACTAAAAAGACAGCTTGAAATGCTTTCATAAAACTCCTCATTGATATCTACCAGGTATTAGAAAACGAATCAGCTTTAAGTTAAGGGTGAGTTCGAAGTTGAGGAATCTTGAAATAGATTTAGAATCTGGTGTGGCAATTCAGAATAATCGTAATCCCCTTTCCTTTATGTTGCAGTTCAATGAGATAGAAAGTCGCTTTGGAAAGAGCCTTCACAGGCACTGCCATTTAAATCTACTCGACACTGGAGAATAAACACAACTTCACATGGAATCCTCAAATTTTAGTCTATTTCAATCCACAACGCTTATTACCAAATGAAATTGCCAGTTTTTGAACTGGCATGGCTACCCCAAATTCTAACTAAAGGTCACTGGTTACATTTCTATAACCACATATTTGAGTGC